>JAVXUP010001883.1:0-182154 GCA_033070095.1 Escallonia herrerae | reverse complement strand
GGGCGAGTGGGCATTCACAGTTGCCGCGGGGTGACGGGCTTGATGACGATGATGAGGACGTACCGGTGTCGGCCGACGCGTCGGGTGTGCCTTTGGGTTTTGATGATGACGGTATGAGGAGCTTTGATCAGACGCCGAGCCGTAGCAACGTGTTACTGACCTCGAAGGGTGCGGTGCCCGGGTGTCCCCCGAGGGGCTGTGGAGGGAGCTGGTGCGACGGGTGTCTGCTGACGTGTTTTCGGCGCCTTGGAGCTCTGCATCGATGCGTGATGGCTCCATGGTCCCTTCACCATATGTCCGTGCGCCGAGCTTCGAGGTTGCTCCGGTGATGTCGCCGCGGTACGTTCTGGGTTTGTTGGCCGAGCGAGAGGACATTCCGTGGTCGCCTGTGATGTTCAAGGGCCACAATACCATGCCGGTAGGTTGGAGTTTCTGGTGTGCATACATGATGGGGCACGAAGCTTGGAGGGAGAGGTTAGAGGTGCTCGGGCTAGTGGCAGCGATTGAGGCGACGTACAAGAGTGTCGAGCCGGGCAGGGACATTAGCGGCCTCACACTACTACTTTCGCGATGGAGCTCGCAGACTCATACCTTCGTTACAGAGTTCAGGGAGATTGGTCCGACGCTGCTGGACGTCGTGACGTTGACCGGCCTACCGATGCACGGGACAGAGGATGCCCATGCACTGAGGTTGACAGCGGAGGAATGCCTGGCTGTCAAGGCGTTGATTGATTTTCTGCAAGAGACGAGGTTCAACCGTAAGTGCACATATAGCGGGTGGGTTCAGCATTTCTATGGCACAGTGGTCATGCGGCCCGGGCAGAGGTTGATGTCGGATGACGATTTCCACAGTGGGCCTGGCTACAGGGACGAGAGATACGAGCTAGCTGCCTTCCTTGCCATGTTTCTATCGAGGTACGCTGTCCTATTACTTTGATCTTTGCATTACTCGTATGCTGCATAGCATTGCTCTTGTACATGTAGTCTATTGATTTCTATACTTAGAAAAAAAATCCATATTAAGAACGAAGAGGAGTAGCGTAGCATGCTGCTAAGTGTCGTGCTGCATATCATGCTAGGGTGGGGCGGTCGTGATGTGTGTCACATTTATATACTTGTAGGTTTGTGTTTGAGGGGACACCCGAGGACGGTATTGCCCAGAAGGTCTTCCCGTTAGCAGTGCGGATGGCCGCAGGCAAACGTGTTGGGTTGGCGCCGATATACTTGGGCACGCTGTACTCGCGTCTAGACCAGTTTGCAAATGACATGCAGAGATCGTATGGGCGGTATCAGGTGTCGACCTACGTCGACTGGATGTTCTTACAGAGGTATCTGTTCGAGTGCTATGTAGAGTATAGGCCTTTGGGGTATCCGAAGGTACATCCGTGCCCGAGGAAGGGGACAGTGACGCGTCCGGGGAAGTCGATGGTAGTAGCGAAGTGGTATGCAGGAGGACGAGTATATGCGTGGGCCGGTGGCAAGAGGCCTGCATGCGAGCTATCGCAGGTGTTTGACGTACGAGACGCGTGCCTCAGCCGTCTGTATGTCAACATGCATTCTTCGTACGGGACTCCGCCTTGGATGCACCTACGGGATATCGATTCACAGTTACACAGCAGAGCCGACCTGACAGACCTCAAGATATCTCTGCTGGTAGCCTTTTTCCTGGATGGCTGCCAGTACTGACTGATGACGGCGGGAAGCCGACTGTGTGTGGTATTATGTTGCACGCTACAGTCCTGACCGCTTGTCTCTCGCCTTTGGCTATGATCTGGAGCCCCCTTGTGGTTATTCTCGACCTTGGGATGTGGATACGGCTTTCCGGTATACCCTGCGGAGGAAGGCACGTTCGTGGCCAACACCGGAGTGGAGGAGGCCTGGTTCGTTGTCCACCGGGGTGGTCACAGTTGCGTATGCTCGTTGGTGGGAGAGGGTTCGGATTACGTGGTCTGAGTGGTTGGTGCAGGGGCCAGCGGACAGGCAGCTAGTCGACGTCTTTGTCGTGACAGAGGATTGGGCTTGGTGTCGCTGCAGGTGGCGAAGCAGTCGGGTATGATGGCACTGATCACAGGTGTTCCTGAGGCGGATGTGGCTAGGGGCAGTCGTGGCGGACGCGGCGACACGAGATCCAGGGGCGGTGGTAGGGGTATTGCTGCACATGCGCCCGCCAGCCCACGTGCCTAGGATGCTGGGAGCCGGCAAGGGTCCCCTCTCGTCAGTGAGAGTGGGAATGATGGAGAGTGCGCAGCGTGGCGGCGCGGGTCCTTCAGCGGGCGGCAGTCACGGGCCGAAGAGGCCGCGGGAGGTATCGGAGTATTCTGACTCTGAGGTTAGTATTACCGTTTTTTTTGTTTTGCTTTTATTTCATAGTCGCCGATCACTGTGTTAGTCATGTGCTAAGATCGTTCTTCCCCTTTTTTTTGTCAGGAGCTTGATGATGATTTGGGTGCCGAGTCGTACGATACAGCTGAGGATACCAAGGCAGAGACTGACGAGTTCAGAGGCATGGATGCTGAGGCACCTGGTGAGACCGATGATACGGACGTAGAGGCGGCCAATGAGGCCGACGAGAAGGCGCCGAGACAACTGATGATTTCCATGAGTATGGTGAGACGGTTGCTGGTGCTGCTGAGGGGAGCCGTGGGGTCGATGAGCCATGTGCTGAGACTGTTGGTGAGGTCCGTCCTATAGAGACTGATGCTGTTGAGGGGGCCGTGGCAGCAGAGCAGGCGGCCGAGTATGTGGCAGAGCCAGTCAGTCGTCCGAGTCCGTCACCCGTACTAGTTGAGGCAGTCAAGTCCCCGTTGGGCTGTCAGATGGACGGTTCCCACATGTTCGAGGGGTCGGATTGGTGGACGGTCAGAGAGCCAGACGCTCCGTCTGGAGTTCATCATGTTTTTGCTGCTGCACACACACCTACTGCGGGTCCGTCCCCCCAGCCTGATGTACCTGTTCTACCCGCAGCGGGGCCTGTTCGTGAGACGTTGTCAGGCTCGGTAGCAGATGCTGGTGGTATACTGTTGTCGATGCACTCTGGTGCAGTTGATGCGCAGTCGGCCGGTGGTGGTATTTCAGAGGTTGGTGCTGCCAGTGGGAGGTTTCCTGTCGGCAGGGCAGACGCAATCCCCTGGGATGGTGTGGAGTTATCGGGTGCAGTAGTACGCTGATTGGAGATGATCAGGGCGAGGCACCCGGAGACATTTGTTGATTCTGCCCTTGTCCATGGTGCTATATTCTCGAGGGCGATGTACACAGCCCTCGTGGATTGGTTTGCTACCCTTGGTGCGGTGCCGATTTCGGGTTGGACTCCAGCAGTTATATCACAGTATCTGTCAGAGCTTGTATCCTTTGCAGCTCTTGGCTTCCAGTTGGACTGGCTGGCAGACTATATCAGATCGAGAGGCCAGAGTGCTGAGGCAGCGGCAAAGTTGGCTCTCATCAGTGTTCAGGAGGCCGCATTGCAGGGTCAGAGACGCGTGCTTGATACCGAGATGGCTGCAGTGACTGAGGCGGTGGAGGGGCTGCGCGCCCAGCTTGTAGAGGCAGAGAGACGGCTAACCGAGACAGAGGTTTGACGAGCTGAGTGGGAGAGCAGATGGTTAGATCTTTAGGCGCAGCTGTAGACATTGGAGGCGTACACTTCCGATCCTATTTGTGCCTTGCTTGCCCCTTTACATTAGATCTCTTGTACTTGTGTATTTTTCTTATTTTAGGAGACATGGGGTCAGTAGTGGCCCCCCCCCGAACCATTGGCTTGTACTCATTTGGTTGATATGGATGTTGTAGTCATGTGGTTATTTTGTACCTATGTTTGTTATGAGATGATGCTTAGCTTTTGATGTGCGTGTATGTCTTGCATGTGGTGTTTTCCCGTTGTGGTTCCCCCCTCCCTGCCTATAGCAAGCGGCTTAGTGAATAATGTGTAAGTGAAAGAGTGCATGACATACATGAGTTGAGGCTAGTAAATGATCTTTGCATTGACAGCATGTAGGCCAAAGTGTGAATACATGTGTAAAGTAAGAACTTGTGATAATCAGCAAAAGTTACATTCATAAACATGTGTGCATAGACAAAAAAAAATGCTATGGGTGTCGATGTTCTAAGCTTTGGGCGGGTAGGGCAGGGGGAACGATCTGCAGCTGGTTAGGCATAATACTTCTTCGCGGCCGTTGATAGGTGTCGTGATTTGTCCATCTTCCGTGTTGAGCAGGAGGTAAGAGCCTCTCTAGCTTCATGCACTTGAAGTGGTCCTTCCCAATTTGGTGTGAACTTGGGGGCTGACATGTTGGCGCGTATATGTTTGGCAGCTTGGAGAACAAGGTCGCCCTCGATGAATGTCCATTGCTTCACAGTCTTTTCATATGCCTTAGTGAGTTGTTAGTGGTACTTCTTCATACAGCGCAAGGCATTGGCTCTCTTTTCATCAAGTCCTTCAAGGGCGGTCATTCTAGTTTCTTTCTCCCCAAGGCCACTGCTTAGGGAGAGTCTGGCTAACGCGACTGCAATCCGGCTGGTACCACACACTCGTCCCCGTAGACAAGGGAAAATGGTGTGGCCTTTGTTGTTGTGTGCTTGGAGGTTCAATAAGCCCAAAGTGCAAGGTTTAGTTTTTCAGACCATGAACCACTCGCATCATGGACCATTCGTGACAATACCCATAGTAGAGTCTTGTTAGAAGCTTCAGCTTGACCATTTACTTGTGGGTAGTAAGGCGTGGATGTAGCATGGTTGATGTTGTATCCTTCCATGAAAGCTCGGACATCCCTGTTGATGAATGGCGTGCCGTTGTCAGATATGATACACCGGGGGATACCAAAGTGACAAATGATGTGGTCGCGCAAGAAGTTGGCAATGACGCCTCCCGTGGCTCGTCGTAGAGGTATGGCTTTGACCCACTTTGTGAAACATTCCATTGCCACCGCAAGCATGACCCGTGATGTTGGGTGGATGGGGCCTATGAGGTCGAGAGCCCAAGAGTGAAATGGCCAAGGGGCCAAGATCATACGGAGGTCGGACGCCGGTGTGTGCATTCTGTCAGTGTGTCTCTGGCAGGGTTGATAGTGTCGGACATGAGAGATCGTGTCAGATTCCATAGTCGGCCAGTAGTACCCCAACCTTAGCAATTCTGCATACAGCTTCGGAGAGCCTTGATGCTCACCGCAATCACCATTGTGTACTTCATTAATCACCTCGACTGCTTGGGCACCCTACAAGCATCGCAGGGTGCGTCCCGAAAATCCCTTGCAAAACAACTCGCCTTCCGTCACAAAATACTTAACTGACTTGCCCTTGATGGATCGTGCTGAGCTACGGTCAGGTGGTAGAACCCCGTGGGATAAGTACTGGATGAAAGGTTGACGCCAGTCACCTTCGACGTTAATGACAAGAGCTTCCTCATTGTCCGGTGCATACAAGCACTCGGGACAGTCCCTTTGGATATCTGAGGCATCCTTGGCCATGGATGGCCAATAAAGGCCCATACGCTGGAGGCGACGGTATAGAGGGGGACCGTCGAGGCTACAACACTTCTGATGGCCAAGCCATAATTTATGCTTTGCCTCTTCCGAGGCCAAACACCTAGCTAGAGTGCCTCCGGGACATCGTCTATACAAGACATCTCCCAACATCAAAAAGTCTGTAAGAGTGGAGGCATGAGCAAGAGATGGCGTCTTAAGTTGGTCGATGATTGGCTGCCTCCAATCATTTGCAGTAGTGTCCTTCGGAACTAGGCGCAATGTTGTGCATGGTGTCGTTCTCTTGATGATGGTTAGCATTCGCTGCTCACCATTAACCTTGATTTTCGACGCGATCATGGCCAAGCTGTCCGCATGTCTGTTGTGGCACCTATTGTGATGTTCATACTGGATATGGCCAAGTCTTCCTTCCAAGTGTTGCACCAAGGCACGATAAGGTGCCAAGGCTGGTTCCTTGACTGCGAACTCTCCGTCAGCCTGCTTCATGATCAAGTTTGAGTCCCCTTTCACACTCAAGGCCTTAGCCCCCATATTGACGGCAAGCATGAGGCCAATGACAAGTGCCTCGTACTCACCTTCATTGTTAGACACTGGGAATGCGAGCTTGAAGGATAGGGAGGTGGTAACACCATCGGGATTCCGGAGGACTATACCGACACCCCCTTGCCGGAGGGGTGTTCCATTGGGGCCTTTGCTAGTGGATGAACCGTCAAATTCAAGCGTCCACAATTCATGGATGTTGGTGATCAGGGCCGTCTCCTCCCCAGGCAATTGGTCTGAGGTCAGCTCAAATTGTCGGCGTGGAAAAAAGGCTAAGAGGTCTGCAAGTGCTTGGCTCCGCAGAGCTGTAGGATTCTTGATAGATAAGCCGAACTCGGCCAATAGCAACAACCAACGGGTGAGTCGACCAGACAGGGCGGGACGTGTAAGCATGTAGCAGAGTGGATCAGCTTTGGTGACGAGTGTGATCTGATGTGCCAAGAAGTAGTGTCTGAATTTCTGTGAGGCGTACACCAAAGCTAAGCAGTGCTTCTCGAGCTCGGAGTAATTGGCTTCGGGCCCCTTGATTGACCGACTGAGATAATAAATAGACGTTCCACCCCATCTACCTCTTGAGCAAGTAAAGCCCCTATGGACCTGGGCGTGGAGGTCAAGTATAGTAAGAGGGGCAGACCTTGTTGTGGTACTACCATGGTTTGCGGTGACATGAGTACCGAATTGATCTTGTCGAAGGCTTGCTGTTGGGGCGCACCCCAACTCCATGTTGCGCTCTTACGTGTCAAGTGCTGAAAGGGTGTGATGAGTTCAGCCAAGGCAGGGATGAACCGACGGAGGTAAGAAACCTTACCGAGGAAGCTCTCCAACTGTTTGGTGCTCGTGGGGGGGGCATCTCTTGGATGGAGGTGGCTTTAGAAGGGTCAACGTCGATGCCCTGTCAACTGACCAAGAAGCCGAGGAATTTTTTGGAAGAGACTCCAAAAGCACATTTCAGCGAATTCATCAGCATATTGTATTGGCAGCAACGATCAAAGACTGCTCGGAGGTCAGTAAGATGATCACTTTCCTTCTTAGACTTGAGGATGAGATCGTTGACATAGTCTTCCACTGTGTGGTGTATCATGTCATGTAATATGGCTGTCATCGCCCTTTGATAGGTAGCACCCGCATTCTTGAGGCCGAAGGGCATGACCTTCCAACAAAAGTTACCCATAGGAGTGCGGAAGGCTGTCTTGGCGCTATCGTCACGGTTCATGCGAATTTGATTATAACCTGCAAATCCGTCCATGAAATATAAGGTTTCATGTCTGGCGGTGGCCTCCGTAAGCATGTCTATATTGGGTAATGGAAACTCGTCTTTGGGGCACACCTTGTTCAAGTCCCGAAAGTCAATACAAATGCGGACTTGGCCATTCTTCTTTTGTACAGGGATGACATTAGCTAGCCAAATTGGGTGAGTGATAGGTTCAATAAAAGCTTGCCTGCAAAAGGCGTTCAATCTCTTGTTTGATCTTCAACTCAAGCTTGGGGCGGAATGTCCGCGGGTGTTGTCAGACAGGGATGGATCCGGTAGCAATGTTGAGATGGTGTGTGACTAAGGCAGGATCCAGTTCGGGCATCTCATTGTAACTCCATGCCAAGACATCACGATATTTGCGCAGGAGGGAAACCAATTCCTCTCTTCAGTTAGGGGCAAGTTTTGTGCCAATGTAAGTGTGCCGTGGTTCCTCGCCTGGGTCGGCCAGGTTGATTTCTTCAAGATCTTTGGCTTGTGGCTGAGGGCCGTCTTCATAGCAAGGTGGTGCTGCGTCGGGGGTGAGGTCAGGATCTGGTGGGCAATGCTCAGCCGTGCAGTACCATTCAGTCTCCTCAAGTGGGTCGGGGTCGAGGGGTCAGATGAGGGACCACCTGAAGCCCCCGCACATCGTCATAACTGGTAGATCATTTTACAGCCCTTGGCAGCAAGTGGTATGACTGAGGTTGATGCTACGTTCTTGCTACCCTTCTTTGTTTTGGACTTGGGAGGCTTGTTGCCGCACATCTCCTCCCAATTTGGCAGCCTTGTAGAGTGGATGTGAGCAGCATTCTTACCATCCTCAGCAAGCTCGGTGAAGAAGGAGGCGTCGACGAAGTATGATTCCGCGCACTCGAACGGGGCCTTCGTGGCTGGTATTGTCACTGCTACCTCGTGTCTCGCAGGACTGGCCACCAGTGCGACACACTAATGGTACGTTGAGGGCACAGCCTTGTTGATGTGAATCCATGGTCGTCCGAGTATGATGTGGAAGGCCGACTCACTGTCCATCACATGGAAAGTGGTGTCGCGACGTACGGACCCGACCATAAGGTTGACAGTGATATGGCCCAACGTTGATTGGTGACCGTTCCCAAAGCCTGAAATTTTGATTGGGTCTCGTATGATTTTTCGTGCGGGGATGCCAGCTCATTGTAAGGTAACAAGGGGCATGATGTTAACCGAAGCTCCGCAGTCTACCAAGGCATGGCGAAAACCTGTGCCATTAACAGTACATTCCAAAAATAAGGTTCGGTTATGCTGTTCTACTGGCAGCTGGTCCTCGTCCGAGAAAAGCAATACGGAAGAGGGGATGTGTCGCAGCTCGGCTTGAGTGGCAAAGCACTCGGGGCTGAGGCCTGTGGTGACCTCAATCAGGCAGCTTGATAAGTAAGTTCTTGCGGCGGGAGAAAATCCGATTTCATCAAAAAATCCCTTGATCTTTATCATCTGGCCTACCGAGGACTGTGGTTGGGTAGCTGGCTGCACACATGGTACGACCCTCGGGGTGGCCTCCCTAGAGGCTTCGGTGATGATAGGTTCAACATAGTCAGTGTTGGCGATGAGTACCTGATGCTCTCTGTGTTGTTGTGCAGTGGGTAAGGCTGTCGACGTACGTCATTGTTCTTTCGGAGCTGCAAGTCGCCTGCCGCGACCTTCCTTGCAAAGATATCTCGCAACCCATTACAGTTTTTGAGATGATGGCCGACGGTGTTGTGGTAAGGGTAGTAGTTAGGTTGGGCTTTGTCCGCTTCCGTGACATTGGCTTTCATCGGTGGCAGGTGGAAGTTATTGTCATTGTTTACCCATTCTGCCAAAAGCTCTTTCACCATGTTCAAATCACATGGGTACTCGGGGGCAGGCTCCCGTTGCCTCCTTTTGTCGGGGCGCCGGTCCCCTTCTTGGAACTGACGCTTGTAGGGGTTGCAGTTGCTGGTACTAGTGTTGCTATCGTGGTTGTTGTGGGGTAGAGTTCCAGATGGTTCAGCCATGGCCAATAGTGCATTCTACGGACAGGGCTTCCAAGGCTTGACTGGTCCAACCGACTCATAAGTGCGACGGGCGGCTTTCTTAAGGTGTCCCCATGACCTCAACTGTAGGTTCTCAATGTGTACCCGATATACATCACTCATGTTCTTGATGCATATGGGTACTAGGGTCTTGTCCTTACTGAAGTCCGTGCACTTGAGGCATTTAAGATGGAAACGATGCACGTACTTGTTTAAGTCCTCCCCTTGATTCTGGGGGATGCCGGCAATGTCAACGATAGTAACGCGTTCAGCCTTGTAATGGAATTTGTCTAGGAATAGCCGAACCATGTCGTTCCATGCATGGACAGTCCCCGCAGGGATCTGGTGATACCAAGTATAGGCCAAGCCTGAAAGGGACTTGTGGAATTTCCTCAACTTCAAGTTGTCTCCCGGACCATACTGCTCCAATGAGCATGTAAATCTCGTCAAGTGCTCACGGGCGTTGCCCTTCATCCATTGAAGAGCACGAAGGTGGGCTACTTATACTTTGGGGGTAGGGTGTGATGGCAATGTCGTTGGCGTAGGGGGCATGGCCTGTCAGGTTGGTAGAGGAGTCAGCTGTGGAGCTTTGTGACAAGCGATGCATGAGGGCTTCCAAGTCCGAACGGGTGACATAGTTAGGAGGTGGGTCTTCATGGACAATCAAGGGGTGGTGGCTGGCCGGGACGCCGCGGCTCCGAGCCCCCAGACGGGACAAGTTGGTGGGCAGGTGCAACAGATGGTTTATATATGACAGGAACTGGTAGTGGCAATTGTATATGGGCATCGGTGGGTGGTCGGGGCATGTCCACCACTTGACCGGTTGTTTGGTGTTGTTCAGCTAGGTAAGGGTTAGGCTCCATCTCATGGAGTTGTGGGTTTCAGATGTGCTTTGTGTCGGCATAGGCTGGGGGGCCGTGACAGGGTGAATCTGTTACAGTAAGGGACCAAGGTCTGCCTGAGGTTTTCGTGATGGCCTGACAGGATGCAGCACATCAGCTGCATGAGGTGCAGATGTCACAAGCCCTACCACCAAAGGTTTAGATGATTGTGGCGGCGGTGGTCGCGACATTTGGGCCTGAATGACGTCAAGAGCCAACCCAGGTCCAGAAGGTTGGACTGGTGCAAGGGTTTGTTGGGGGGCCATCGCCTGCATGGATTTTTGCATTTCCATGATGACTATCATGAGAGTAGCCAGCGAGTCCTGTAGGTTGGCTATAGCGGGCGTGAATTGTTGGATGGCCGCATTGACTGTAACTTGTATGTCAAGTACGACAGCTAGTGATTGATCTTGGGGACGCATGGCACTAGCCCCTTCTTGTTCACCGAGGTGATCCTCCTCTTGCACGGTGCAGATGAGGCCTTGGTTGGTAGCCCTCGTAACTCTTCGTCGTGGAGGCATGGTGCCTAAGTGTGGAAGATAGGCAAACTGCAATACGATGCTCACCTCCCCAGCGGAGTCGCCAAAATGATGCCAAGGAATATGGGTTCGTGTCTATGTGGAGGTGCCACAAAGGCTGCAGTCTGAGTCATCCTCCAAGTGTACAAAATGAGAGACAGCAAAAGCGGAGTAAGGGCAGAAAGCAAGGCTTCCCAAACAGGCCTTGAGGAGTGGCAGTGCTGCGGAGACGAGGCAGAGATGAACAGGGCCGGCAATTGACAATCCAAGTCAAGGTCTGAGTCGGGATCCAATGTTACGGTCCAAAGTTATGTTTCTCTCACTAGAATCCAAGAGCTCCTAAATTCTAGAGTGAGAAAGTGATTTAGTAAGAATGAGCCAAAAGTCCCTTTTTGAGTCATAAAGTTCACTATTTATAGGAACAGTGTGCTTAAGTCATAAAGTGCCACATGTCGTCCCCTGGGAGTGACACGTCACCGGGGGTGCCAAAATATCGATTCTTCGTTGGACTGTCGGTTCCCAAATTCACGTTACCTGCCCAACACAGAGTCACTCTACCTGTCTGAGAAGACTGACCACACTGCGGTAGCATGATCAGAGTAAGCCCGTTGCCACAGCCATCGATCCAAGCCCTTATTGAATCCCATAAGCCTGGCAGCGGTGGGGAAGATCGGACGCCCAGCGGCCAGGTGGACTAGGCGCGATGCCCTCCGAAGACATGTTCCCATCTCGGAGTGACCCGTGGGTCATAGTCCCTAGGGGTGCCGACGCGAGCCCCCAGTGCTGAAGCACATAAGGCAGTCACGCAGGCACCCTGGCAGAGATAGTGTCCTGAAGGAGTCGCCAATCTCGCTGTAAAGGGTCCTCATGCCGGAGCACTACGAACAGAGCCCCCCGGAATGAAGACGGCGATAGCTTTATGGTAACGAGCCTATCCCCCGCGAGAGATCCTCATGCCAGAGCACTATGAACGGAGCTCCCCGTGATTGTGACGGCGATGGCTTTGTGGTAACGAGCCCATCACGCTGCGAGGGGTCCTCGTGCCGGAGCACTACAAATGGAGCCCCCCGTGATTGTGACGGCGATGGCTTTGTGGTAACGAGCCCATCCCGTGGCGGTGATGGCTTTGTGGTAACAAGCCCATTGTGCTGTTGATTGTGCCGGCGATGGCTTTAAGGTTATGAGCCCATCCCATGGCGGCGATGACTATAAGGTTATGAGTCCATCCCGCTGCGAGGGGTCCTCATGCCAGAGCACTACGAACGAAGCCCCCTGGAAGCATATAACATGATTGTGGTGCGTGGGCACGGCGACTACCGTTGCGAGACAATACCTGGTGCCATGGGCATGTATCCTGAGAGTGGCGCACGGGCGCAGGCAACGAGTGTCGTGGGGATATACTTGGTGCCGGGGCACATGTCATGGAAGTGGCGCATGGGCGCAACGATGAATGTCATGGAGACAAAACTTGGTGCTGGGGGCACGCATCATGAGAATGGCGCATGGGCGCGGCGACGAACGTCACGGAGCAATACTTGGTGCTGGGGGCACGCATCATGAGAATGGCGCAAGGGCGCAGGCGATGAACGTCGTAGGGATATACTTGGTGTCGGGGGCACACATCATGAGAATGGCGCAAGGGCGCAGGCGACGAACGTCGCGGAGCAATACTTGGTGCCAGGGGCACACATCATGAGAATGGCGCAGGTGACGAACGTCGCAGGGATATACTTAGTGCCGGGGGCACACAACATGAGAATGGCGCACGGGCGCGGTGACGAACGTTGCAGAGACGGCGCATGGGCGGAGGCGACGGACGTTACGGAGCAATACTTGGTGCCAGGGGCACGCATCATGAGAATGGCTCACGGGCGTGGCGACGAACGTTGCGGAGACGGTGCATGGGTGCAGGCAACGTACAACGCGGGGATATACTTGGTGCCGGGGGCACACATCATGAGAATAGAGCACGGGCGCCGCGACGAACGTCATGGAGACGGCGCATGGTCGTGCTTCAGGTGTTCCGGAGACGAGACGTGAGTTGAGTGTGCATGTTATAACAAAATAATGAGTGCAATATGTAATGATGGTAAAGTTGAGGATGGTGACACGAGGTTCATCGGCGACGGGTCATTCGGAGGTAGCGCGTGACTTTGAGCGATGGACGTCACGAGAGCGACGCACAGTCGGGACATCAAATGACGGACGTCACGAGGTTGTTGTGTACGCGTTAGTAAGCTTTGTGCCAGCACAAAACATGGTTCGGAACAATGTGCACAAAAAAGGGGCAAAGCCGTGGGTTTTGGGGGAAGGCCAAGTCCAACCCCCTTCGGAGGCTGAGGCTGACCCCCTGGGGGTGGCCAAGGCCACTTTCCTCCTTTTGGTGTACTTCAGGCATGCCGACGGTTGGTGTTTTGATAGGCAGCGACAAATCCGGAAGTCGCGTTGTGACGAGTGTGTCGACGTGCATCATACCCACGTGACGAACAAGGTGCCAAAGTCACATACGAAGCGTAGGAAGCGCGAAAAGGACCCTACACAAAAAGTGAACAACCGGGGGGGAAGGCCGAGGCCGACCCCCCATGGGGTTGGCCAAGGACTTTGCACTTGACCCCGTCGCTCCGATTGCGCCGTCGGTCGATGTTTTTGATGAAAAAAGGAGCTTGGATGATCTCGGCATGACGATCGCGCTCTCGTGAGTCACGCTAATGCGAAATAAATTACGCCTAAGTTTTGCACGAAGCGCGCAAAGCGAGAAAAACACGTGTCTTGGGCGTGCGCGCTGACCGGTTCGATATGCTGAAAATTTGACCGTTCACTATGTTGACGTGTCTGCGCGAAGCGGGACCCCCAACAGGCCATTGGGTCCGACCAGGGTCCGACCAGAAGAGGTTAGGAACAACAAGTAAGAAGGATTTGGTGGCCTGCTAAGAAACATTTAGTGTCAATTTGCATAAACGATATTTTAGCGTTAATTTGCATAAACGATATTTTATCGACAACCTTTAGCGACAATTTATAATGCTCTTAAGTTGCAAGTTAATGAGATGGGAAGAATGTAATGCTCGAAATGTTTCATTGGTCGATGAAAATTTTATTTTAACCTTAATCTAAGATTATTGTGGTTTTTTAAAAAGGAATGTGGGTGAGATAAGAACACCAGCTAAGTGTAGGAGGTCTTTAGAATTATTCCCAACCTAGGGCAACCATATATAAACGAAGTCTTAAGAGGGCAGCCGTCTTAGCAGATGTTTCACGTGAAAAAGGAGAGAAAAGGGAAGGGAAAATTAAGCTAGGGCAAGGACAAATTCAAGGTAATACAATTCCTAGACTCTCTCTTTAGTTTAGTTATGAATTTGGACATTTTTTATATATTTTTGGTGTGAAATTGGTAGCTTTCGGTGGTAATTGAGAAGAAGGCTGCTGAAGAGTAGAATAAGAGGGGGTTAGGATTTTTGTCATATATCTTTTATTTTAAATCTGATTGAGATGATTTTACCCTTTTCGAAAATGTCATTATTTTTTGCCTTCAACTCTTTAGTTTTTAGTTTTCTCAGAATCCCAAGTTTGCACATTTAAAAAAACAATCTTTAAGTCAATCCACCGTAGAAGTCCAGAATTTTCAGTTTCTAGCAGCCACTTCGATTTGTCATATAACATTAATTTCTCATTTTTTTTTGTAAAATTTATATTTATAAAAACCTCAGAAAGTCCTTTTCAACTTTATAGTTTTAAGTTTTCTGAGATTCATAGTATTTCTGCTCCAAAATAATCATTGAACAAAACTGGTCTGCACAGAGATGTGCTGTTTTGATCAGTCACTTTCATTTACGGTAGAGAAGTCATCAATTATTGGATTTTTTTTGAAACTTATATTTATGAAAACCTTAGAAAGTATTCTTTAACTTTTTAGTTTTGAGTTTATTTAGATTCATCATGTTTCTTGCTCAAAATGATCAATCTACAAAATTAGGGTTTGCTGAAAAATGATGTTTCTAGAATTACAAATCCCCCATTGCCCAAGACTTTTTAAGTCATTTCTGAGTATATTTGGGCAAAGTGCGAAACTAAGGGTCTGTTTGGTAACACTTTCAGTTTCAGTTTTTTTTTTTAAAGAAAAACTGGAAAGAGTTATGGTTTTTTTTTCATCAGTTTAAAAAACTGGTAGCCGTTTGACAGAGTTTTTTAAAAAAAAGCAAAAAAGAACAAGCGTTTAGCAAGACAGCTATTTGGGTTTATTTTTTTTTAATATACATTTTTTTGGTTGAATAACAACTAACAATATTAGCTCAGATTGTTACAACTCCCCAACTTCACCGCCGAGCACCATCTCGCCGCCCATCACATACCCTAATTTAGCCACTGCCTCCGTCTGAAGATGGCAAATCTAGAATTAAGGTTGTCAAGACGGAGAGAGGCACCGGAGGAGAGGAAGCTTCGACGACAGTATCGGCAGGCCCGCGGCGGACATCCCACGGCTTCGTCTTGCGCAGTCGCGTCTTACGGTGGTGTGCTATCGCCTTTTCTTTGACACCAAATAGACCCATTTTTGGTAACACTTTCACGGGTCCATCACCGCTGGCAACTTGCAACACCCACCAGCGCACAATAACCTACAGCAACCCACAAATCTATCCACCACCGCACAACAACCTCGCCACACCCACCACCGCACAACAACCTACGGCAACCCACAAAGACCGGCACAACAATGGCAGATCGACAGAACAACCAAGCCCAATTGTACAAGACCCATCTCCAATGGCAGATCTGCAGAGGCCACCAGTTTTGGAAGGTACCGATTCCCAAGAATTGGGCGCAACCATCTCCAATGGTTGTGTTCATCTTGGACCAAAGAGTGGCTGGTAGAGGCGGTGACCGCTGGCAAGTGGAGGCGGTGACGGCAACGGGCTGTAGAGTCTGTGGTGAACTTGTGATGAAAGAGATGAAGAAGGGTTTTATACCTAGAGCAAAAAAATGGAAATATGTTGCTAGTGAGGCTCGAAGCCTCAACCTCATTTAACCACCCCCTCAGCCCGCGTGAAAAAGAGCAAAGAGCAAATGAAAAGAGCTCCAAGCTCTTTTCAAAATGGGCAAGAGTTTAAAAACTCTTGGGCCCTTTTTAAAAAGATAACCCAACCAAACACCCCAACTTTTATGGGCTTTTGCAAAAAAAAAAAAAAAAAGTGGGCCAAAAAAGAGCAAAAAAAAGAGTGTCAAACGGCCCCTAAAACTCCCCTTATTTTTGTGAAACCTTCGATATAAAAATTTATGGAATTTTTCTAGACATGCAAAAGGCCTGAAATGATCTTATCTTAAAAATAGGCGTTTGAAATATTTGATATATTAAAACAAAATTATTTTTAGCCAGACATTTTACAATGATCTAGCATACTGAGACACTTGAGCGTCTGAAATTTTGTGGTAATTTGGTACCGTTGGATATACATTGAAATAGAAACCTTAGCGCTCAATTTAAGGAGCAGTTTAGAGTTCCGAACAGAGAATTCCCAGAAAAGCCATTTTTATCCGAAAAACCCACTTAGTTATTTAAAAGGGATGTTTTGAGTTATTTGTTTGTGTGAAATTTTTGTTGGTAAATAAGATAATAGCATTGAAATTTAAAGGGGTTACAAAGTTTCCCAACGACGAGTAAAGGTCACGATATTTTCGTGACTCTATGTATACAAGACCGCAAAGGTCAGAAACTAATAATAGACCTATAGACCCGATACAAATTACAATTAAACAAAAGCAGAGTATATCTAAACCTTTAGATTAACTTTAAATAACAAGCAGAAGCCTAAAGGTTATATAAAACACCTAGGAAACTAAAGATAAAACACTGTAAATCTAAACAACACAAATATTACAATGAAGAAGTCAATCGGAACTGGGCAAAAATCAAAGATGGACTTGACAATCAAAGGGATCACAAAGCAAATACAAGAGGTAGTCAACCTTGCATGGTGCACAATATTCCACCGGCATTTCCATCCAAAACACAGCCACCACAAAGTTGGGCAGCAAACCAACAATCTCAAACCAAGGCTAAGCTAGACTGTATTCAATTCCCCCCCCCCCCCACACCCCCCCCCCCCCAAATAACCCCACACACATGACCCCTAGAGAAAATTACCCTGAAAACCCATCTCACCCTCCCCAGGGCCCCAACCCCCCTTCCCCACCCCCATCCAATGCACAAACACGCCTAAAACTCTCAAAGACCCTCCCCCCAAGGACCTATCCCCCCACCCCCCACAGCAAACTATTGAGCCCTAATTACTACTGGCGAAAATTTTCGTAGCCGCCAGTGGGATTCTGGCCACCGCCGGCGTTAATAGATCTAACCCTGGCAAACGCAAGCCTCTTCAATCAACAGTAAAAACTAATCAACCCACAACCATCTCTCTAATTTAGACCTATCAGATCTAAAGCATCAAGAAAATATCCAAGATCTTCACAAATCTGAAGAGATCAATCGGTGCATGTATAGGCATCACCATCCCCGATCGTGGCTGGGGAGGATGTCCCCAGCCATTGCACCGCCATCGTCCATCTGTGATCTGCCATGGGCCTCGAAAGATGCATGTCCTCAGAGCATGTACACACTAAAACACGACAACTTAAATGAATAGTCCTAGGCCGGATTTCGGCTGCTGCCCCACGCCCGCCATCACACGGTGGGGTGGCCGTGGTGGCTTTCTCCGGAAAGTTTGCTTTGAGAGAAGTGAGAAATATTTTTAGAGAGAGAGAGTTTCTTTTGAACTTGTGTATAAGAATCGTCATTAGATACACATGGATATTGGTAAGCTGTTTGAGAAAATGAGTGGATCATTCCACATGAGCAACCCACTTATTTCTCTTATTAATAGAATCCAATGCTTTGTGACGGCGCATGTTTCCGTCAATTCACAAGTAACCATGATCATTTGGTTTTATTGAGATCAATGACACATATAGTGCAGTCAAAAAGGACCTCCAAAATAGGATACAACAGCAATAAATACGAAAAAGAGAATAGTTATTAGTGTCAAGTTTTCCACCTAAAGCTTACAAACCTTGTACAAGTTGAACATATGTGGGATCTTCTTAGTACTTTTTCTCTTTTGCACTTTTGGTCTCCTTTTCCTTTGTTGTAGCACTTGTGCACTTTTCATTTGCATTGAGCACTTGGTACTTACTTCTCCCTCCAAATTTTGGCGGTAATGTACAAATCTGTTTTGCAGCTTAATGTCCAGTTTCTTGTAGTGAAAAGACACATAAAAGGGCCAACTACAAATATCTGGACATCTAAATTTAATTAATATTACACCAAAAGTAAAATAATCAGTCATGAGTCAATTCTATTATCCAAAACAATCATTTGTTTATAAGGTAAGTTTTTGTAAAAAAAAAAAGACCATAAGACCTAGAGTTGTTAAAGATTTAGTATTCATTATCTCAAGGGTAATATAGGCATTATGAACGTATTATTTATGAAAGTTTCATTTCTCTATGCTTCTTTCCAATTTTGTGAGGAAAGATTTGGGCAACAAAAAGCCTAAACTTTCCTCCATTTTCCTTTTCTCTCCTTTAAAAAACTCACAAACTAGATAAAATAGAGAAAAAGAACTAGGGGTTAAACTTGGGCTAGACAACGTGTAGACAACCCGTGCCAGCCCGTAGAAATATGAGTGTGGGCTTAATTTTATACAAACAGGGGTG
This sequence comes from Escallonia herrerae, assembly GCA_033070095.1. Taxonomy (NCBI): domain Eukaryota; kingdom Viridiplantae; phylum Streptophyta; class Magnoliopsida; order Escalloniales; family Escalloniaceae; genus Escallonia; species Escallonia herrerae. The sequence goes on along the minus strand of JAVXUP010001883.1, from coordinate 163,773 downwards.
TGCAAAAAAATTTGAGCCCCTCAAAAAGTATTTGATATGCATGGTCAAAGGTTTTTAAAAGCCCAGTCCGTCCAACTTGTATATATATGAATTACACACGCGCGCACGTGTATATTACATGTACAAGATATGTTCTTTTCTTCCTTTAGTCTTTAATGTCCTCTAATCATACGGATCTGGAGACTTTTGAAAACATCTTTTTCTTTTTCTTTTTTTTATTATAGGATTAGACTTTATAAGGTTGTGTAGAGACTTTTGCCATTTTCTTCTTTCTTTTATTTTGTCCTAAAACTTTATTTCCATGCTTATATTTAAATTCATCTTCAAATTTGACTATATTTTCTTCATTATCATGACTAATTAGGAGATGTACATGGTGATTGATATACTTAAAAATAAAGTAAATAAAAATAATTGGTAGACTGGATGGTAATTGATATGCTTAAAAACTAAGTTGTAATCATGAACAACCCGTGTCCAGCCCATGCCCACCTCAACTTTCATGGACTGGGCATGGACAGATATTATTCAGCCAGTAGAAGGGCTGGGCAGGGCACGGGCACGAGTTTTTTAGATTGAGCTGAGCATGATCTGGCCCTTATGCCAGTCCAGTCTTCCCAAGTTACAGCCCTAAAAGGAACCATTTTACTTTGTTTTCCTATCTTTTCTCACCTAAAAAACAAACTCACAAACAGGCTAATATCATTTTTCACTTCCCTCCAATCATCGCTATCTCTTCTGTCAAACATAAGACCACCTCTCTCTTTCCTTGCTACTAATCAGACTCTTGCTTACGAGCCCCCCCCCCCCCCAAAATGCATTACACGAGCACAAACTCTCTCTCTCTCTCTCTCTCTCTCTCTCTCTCTATCGCCCACCCGCCTGCCTTAGTATTAGTGTTTTATCACTAAAAATTGGAGATTTATAATTTTAGGGTTTTGATTGATTGAATCAGTTGTACTATTACTTAATCATTCTATCCACATCTGTTGGGGATTAGGTTATTCAAAATTCCAGTGCTGAAATAAAAATAACCTTGATCTTTTTAGTCAAATGTTACTAATTAAGTTAGTTTATTAATGGTATGTTAGTGGTCATTAGTCATGTGTTAGTGGTGTTTTAATAATTTGTTAGTGGTGCATATGCTACAAATACATTACTAGTGTGGTTATGAAGATAAATGGTGGTCTAGTAATTGAGTAGATAGTGGGGTGAGTGGTGTGGTTATAATAATTTTGGGAGTTACTTTTAGGGAATATATGAACCCATGTACCTCAACTATTTTGATCGAGTGGAATGAAATTACTCTCTCAAAGATCTCGCCATTGCCGCCTCATATATTTGTAAGTGTGAGTTTCAGTGACCCTTTGTTTCCAATAAAGCACTAGGTTCATGGTGCTCAAGTGAGAGTGAGCGTGTGGGGGGGGGAGAGAGAGAGAGAGAGAGAATGATGGCAAATAATATGGTTGCGATTCACCAAAGACAAATACGAAAATTGGAGTATTCGCATGAAGGCGATTCTTGGATCATAAGATGTGTGCGAGGTGGTAGACATAGGCTTTTTGGAGCCTTAAAGTGAAGTAACATTGAGTGCTACTCAGAAGGAGGCCTTAAAAGCCTTTAGAAAGAAAGACCAAAAAGCATGAAAGCTCTTGCAGTCATCCATCAAAGCTTGGATGATGTGATGTTGCTAAAGATTGCAAATGCAACTACTTCCAAGAAAGCATGAAATATTGTCCAAACTTCTCATGATAGAGTGGAGAAAGTGAAGAAAGTTCGTCTCTAAACATTAAGAGACGAGTTTGAATCCTTACACTTGAAAGAATCCAAATCAGTTTCGGACTACCTCTCAAGATTTTTGGCTATTGTCAACTAGATGAAGAGAGATGGTGACGATTTTACTGAAACACGAGTGGTAGAAAAAAAAATCCTCCGCCCAGTATATCCCAAATTTAACTAATTATTGTAGAGATTGAAAAGTCTAAGGATGTAACTCCATGATTGTTGATGAACTCGTGGGATCGTTGCAAGCACGTTCAGAAAGGCTAAGCAAAAAGAATGAAGAGCCTCTGGAGCATTTGCTATAAACAAAGCTTTCTTAAAATGAGAAAGCAAGAAGAAGCCCAAAAGAGTCAAGGACATGGACGTGGACGTGGTCGTGGAAGAGGAGAAGGAAGTAATGCGCGCTCCCATAACAAAACTAGGAAGATACCAAACATCAAAGCAAGTAAGAGGTCGTGGTAGAGGAAATTACTCCCAAAAGAGGTATGACAAATCTCAAGTTCAGTGTTACAATTATAACAATTATGGTTATTATGCTTCTAAATTTGGATATAATGCTAATGATGTTGAGGAGGAAGCCAATTTTGTTGATAATAATGAGAATGGAAAAAATGAAGAAATGGAGCGTACGTAACTTTTGGCATACAAGAGACAAGAAAGTGGCAAAAGAATTTGTGGTATCTTGAAACCACCACAAGAAAATATATATTTTGTGATGGATTTTTAGCGACGGAAGGTATTCCGTGGCTAAAAAGGCCTTTAAGCGATAGAATATCCCGTCGTTAAAAATCCTTCGTTTAATACTATTACCGACGGAAGCCACCTCGGTAAAAGTATTTGCAGACGGACTTTTAACGGCGGACTTTTAGCGACAGAGTTATCGTCGTCAAATTTTTTTTAGAAAATTAGTATTTTCTGAAGGTTTTTTAAATTATTTAAACGACGGTATAAAACCGTCGCTAAAAAGTTCATCAGTAAAAGTCAGACCTTCACCGACGGATTTTTAGCGACGGTATTATTCCGTTGCTAAAGATCCTCGATATAAACCCACATCGGGTTTGTTTCTCTCTCCCCGTTTCTCTCTACAAAATTCTTCTCTCACTCACCCACCGACGTTCTCACCTCCAGCGACCCCTCTTTACGATAACCCACCTCCGGCGACACCCCTGTCCCCTACCCGACGCCACGCCACCAAGCCTTCCACTACCACCGTGCCACAAAGCCCTCCACTTGCACAGCGCGACGAAGCCCACCACTGCCAACGCACCACCAACGCCGCCGTCGTCGTACCCACCTCGAGATCTATATGTCAATTGCCCTAAATTAATCTTGTTGTTTATTTTTCAAAGTTGATTATCAAGCATTTGGCCATATTCGAATTTGTCTTCTCTGCCATATATAATCTGATGTTGTTGTTAATTTGGACGTTTGGCCATTATTTTGTCTTCTGAATTTGTTGATTATGAAGCATTTGGCCTAATTGAACCCTAAATTGAAGTAATTGAACCCTAATTAAACCCTAAATTGAATGCCCTAATCGAATCGAACCCTAAATTAAACTAATTGAATCCCTAATTGAACCTTAACTTGAATGCCCTAATCCAATCGAACCCTAAATTGAACCCCTAATTGAATCCTAAATTGAATGCCTTAATCCAACCGAACCCAAAATTGAACCCCTAATTGAACCCTAACTTGAATGCCCTAATCCGACCGAACCCTAAATTGAACTTTTTGAACCCGCTAATTGAACCCTAAATTGAATGTCCCAATTTAACCGTCCCCTAAATTGAACTAATTGAACCATAAATTAAAGTAATTGAACCCTAATTAAACCCTAAATTGACTGCCCTAATCCGGGGTCGAACCCTAAATTGAACCCCTAATTAAACCCTAAATTGAATGCCCTAATCCAATCGAACCCTAAATTGAACCCCTAATTGAACCCTAAATTGAATGCCCTAATTCAACCGAACCCTAAATTGAACTAATAGAACCCCCTAATTGAACCCTAAATTGAAGTAATTGAATCCTGATTAAACCCTAAATTGAATGCCTTAATCGAATTGAACCCTAAATTAAACTAATTGAACCTTAAATTGAATGCCCTAATCCAACCGAACCCTAAATTGAACTTATTGAACCCCCTAATTGAATGCCCCAATTCAACAGACCACTGAATTGAACCCTAAATTGATGTAATCGAACCCTAAATTAAACTATTTGAACCCCTAATTGAACCCTAAATTGAATGCCCTAATCCAATCGATAGATGATTTTAGGTTGTTAATTGATGATTTTAGGTTATTAGCTGTGCATTTGAAGTAAATGAGATTATTAATTGATGATTTTAGGTTGTTAATTGATGATTTTAGATTGTTAATTGTGCATTGAGCATTTGAGATATTGAGATTATTGACGGAGGATGGGACCCAATTGGATTGAATGTGTGATTTTTATTAATTTTTATTGCATTGGGCATTTGAGATTTGAGAATTGAGATTGTTGACGGAAGATAGGACCCAATTGGATTGAGATCCCCATTAGGTAGCACAGACACGGACACCGCGTCCGATCGATGCTGACACCGAAACAACATATTTTAGCTTTATACTTGTGGACACCTTTTCAATGGGTGTCCGACACCTTTTCAATGGGTGTCCAGCACCGTGTTCGACTGTTCGGCAATTAAAAAATAAATCAATGTCTTCGAACACCCTATATGAGGTGTCAGACACGTGTCCGGAGATGTTCGACACGTGTCCGGATGCGTCGATGAGGTGTCGAGGTGTCGGTAGGTCACGGACACCCCGTCCGATCGACACCAACACCGAAAAATGTTACATTTTTGCTTTATATGTGTGGACACCTCTTGAAGGGGTGACAAACATGTTGTCCAGCATTTAAAAAATAAATCAATGACTTCGGACGTGTCTGGAGGTGTCAGTACGTGTTGGTAGGTGTCGGACACGTTTCCGGAGGTGTCCGACACGTTTCCGGAGGTGTTCGACACGTTTCTGGATGTGTCGATGAGGTGTCGAGGTGTCGGTAGGTCATGGACACCGCGTCCGATCAACACCGACACCGAAATGTCACAATTTGGCTTTATACTTGTGGACACCTCTTCAAAAGGTGTCCGGCACCTCTTCAGGGGGTGATGGACACGACGTCCGGCATTTAAAAAATAAATCAATGTCTTCAGATGTGTCCGGAGATGTCGAACACCATACCGACACCCTATATGAGGTATTGGGAATTGAAGAATACAGTGCTGAAACAATATATGCCCTTCTAAATTGCGATGAAGTTTCGGCATTCGTTGAGTAAGTTAAAGTCTTAATTCACTTACATTGCTGTACATAATTGAAAGTGTGTGTTAAGCGAGTCAACTATATATATATATATATATATTGGTTTGCAGTTAGTTCGATGCGGAATCATTAATCACTGATCCCGCTGGACTTGAATCTCATTGGAAATCATAATTTGTAAAGTGGTTCAAAAGGCGTGTAAGATTGTTATCATTGCTATTATGTGTTATATACAGTTCTGTGGCCAATTAGTATACTGATTTATCCTTAATTTTTCCATCATCTACAATAGGTTCAGTCAATGGATAGACCAGTGTCCTCCTACTTGAAATTACTAGCTGAAGGCCCTAACAAACAAACATCATGTTACGGAGGCTATTTCATCAACGGGTTTAGGTTTAATGTAAAAGATGATGACCGAACAAAACAAACCCAAAACAGTGGAGTATTGGTCAACGGCGACTGTTATGCCAAAAATTGCATGGACTTTTACGGAGAGCTAGATAAGATTGTAGAGCTAACATATTTGGGTTCCCAAAATCACCTGGTAATGTTCAAGTGTACATGGTTCGATCTCGACTTATATTTAAAGTATATTTAAACCACACGCGCATTGATAACGGTGTTTAGTACATTTTCGCTAGGCTTATATTTAAAGTATATTTGAACTGTATTAATGTTGGTATTTTGTACGATCTCGACGAGGCCGTGGTCTGAAACGCGGGGTACGCATCGACCCCCAGCGTAAACAGAGAGTTACGCTCACCCAGGAGGGCCTGTAGGTAAAAAAAATATCACATCATGCCTTATATTTAAAATTTTGGGGTGTTAATTTATATTTGAACTGTATTAATTTATTTATTTACTTCTTTGGTAGGATCCTAGAGAATCAGGCGAGGACGAAGATCGGCGTTCATGTGAAGGGCCGATTCTTCGAGCCACGACTGTACTGGAAGGACTGGGATGTCACTGCGAGGGAGTCCCTATGGGAGGAGTGGCTGGTACGGTGAAGTATTTTTTTCAGTGATAGTATTTGTTTAATTAGAGTTTGTTTTCTGTAGTTAATTTGTGTTATTGAATGCCTTACTGGAGGGGTTCACGTTTGACTCGCCTGAGCAGCAAGCACTGGGGCAGCAGGCCTTCTTTGCTTACATCGGCAAAAATTACCGCCGATGGCTCCACGACGCAAGGGACCGGGTGAAGAAGATGCTGCCCGAGGGTGCCCCAATGACGAAGATGACGAGATATCCCCACATTGGATATCTCTGACTGTATGGACGGCAATGATAGATCAGTGGGCTGCAGATCCAAGTTGGGACGCCAAGAGTAAGTGCGGGGCTGAGAATAGAGATCCGACACACATGGGGGGTCAGTGCCACACGACATCATCCGACACAAAAATGTGGTCGAGCGCCCAGATCTGGAGGACGATGAGGTCGTAGCTCTGACGTATAATCAGACGCACGTGCAGAAGAAGGACAAGGACGAGGCGCATCAAGCGGGCGACTATATTTCAGATATTGCCCGGCGGATCGATGTGAGTCAATTTGTTTAAGTTGTTAATTTTTTGTCTTTCTATCTTCAATGTCTGTTGCGTTAATTAATGCCCTAACATATCTTTATATCACTGTTTTTTGCAGGCCTCGTATGAACAGCTTAGGGGGTCTGAGGAGCAGTCCGGACAGCCATCAGCGTCCACTAGTACGGGTGCGAGTACTGGGGCGTTAAAGCGATGGCTGGATACGCCGGAGGTCGTCAATCGGCCGACAGGCCGCATACGGGACCTGCCTAGTCGGACTGCTCGTGTCGTGATAGGAGCGTCCTCACCCCCCACTGCCCTTCCACAGACACCGGCTCCTCGGCATCCGTTGGATGATGAGGAGATCGTGCGCATTGCTACGGTAGTGTTAAGGATGATTAGGGAGCAGGATCAGTAGGGTACCGCAGCTGGACATGCCGAGCCACCCCGAATCAGCAGGATCCAGATCCGGGACTCAGCAACCCCTGATGAGTCCCTTCTCGTGCCCGATCCCAGCTTCCCCCCGCCCCCGGCCCCCGTGCCCGGCTTGTACTCTTCTCCCCTCCCCTAACCAGCTGTATCTGGTTCCCAGCTTGTACATAATAAATCTTTTTTATGATTAATTTTACATATTTCTTTGTGTATTGATTATTGCGCGTTGTTGTTGAGGATTGATTTTTTTATTACAGGTTTAGGCATTAGAAAAATAAAAAATATATATTTTAAAAAATTGACTTTTGGCGACGGATTATATTCATTGCTAAAAGTTTTTTATTACTATCCGTTTTTAGCGACGGATTATTCCGTTGCTAAATAAGACATTTAGCGATGGAATATTCCGTCGCTAAAATATTTATTCCGTAGCTAATTTAACAAAAAAATAAATTAAAATACTTAAAATATAATTAGAGACGGATATTCCGTCGCTAATTAATAAATAAATCTGTCACAAAAACTTAAATATTACACGACAGATTTGAAAATTCCGTCGCCAAACTATTAGCAACGGGCTTTTATACGAGAGACTTTTAGCGACAGTAAATCCGTCGCTAAAAAATTTAGCGACAGATTTTCCCGTCGCTAAAAGCCTTTTTTTCTTGTAGTGAATGTATGCTAGTACTCACATGACCAAAGCAAGCATATCAATACAAGATATCGCTACATTAGAAAGTGCATTACCGAAAAGGATGTGGAGCTCAAGAATGTGAAGACACAAGACCAAGTCGCTTATATTTTCACTAAGCCCCTCAATGTTGAGGCATTTTGCATTGGAGTCAGAGATCAAGTTTAAGGGGGAGTGTTGAAATATTAATAACCTTGATCTTTTGAGTAGCATGTTACTTATTGAGTTAGTGCATTATGGCATGTACTATTAGTGGCCATTAGTCATGTGTTTGTGGTGTGTTAATAATGTGGTAGTGGTGCATATGTTACAAAATGCATTACTAGTGTGGTTATGAAGATGTGTAGTGATCTAATAATTGTTTAGATAGTGGGGTGGGTGGTGCGGTTATTTTAATTTTGGAAATTAATTTTAGACATTACATAAACCCACGTGCCTCAACCATTTTGATCAAATGGAATGAAAGCATTCTCTCAAAGATCTCTCCATTACCTCCTCATATATTTGTGCATGAGTTTGAGTGACCCTTTTCTCCAACATTTAGGGCTTCATTTCTAGGGTTTCTAATATTGGGGATTGGGTTTATTCAAGAATTTGGGGCTTCAATCTAGGGTTTTGCAACCTCGCTGGGCAATAACTTGGGGTTCATATATGTTATGACGTGTTAGAAAACGTGAACCGACTATGTAGTTAGGAAGCCTGTGAGAATATCTGGATATTTGTACTTTGCATAGCTTTTAGTGTGCTACCATGTGGGAGCATATATCCATGTCTTTTGGTATGGACTTCTAAAGAGATGATTGTGCAAAGAGCTAATGAGTCTTAAGTTGAAGTGTTTTTTTTTAAAGAAAATTCAGAAATATATACCAAGATACATTTTAAGACCGAATATACAAGGAGTAGCCAAAAGTAATAGACAAACTGAATAACATCCCATCCAAGTGAGCAACCAAAATAAAACAAGTAGCTAATTAGAACAAGGTAAAAAACAAGATAAAATAAAATAACTTTAAAACAAGATAAAACTGAATAACTATTAAACTAAACATGATATAATAGCCCAATTAAGAGACACCAACGCTTAGTTAACCGCAAGCCCAGCTCTGAACACGTGTCCCCATCTCTGCCACATGCCTCGATCTACGTGCCACAGCTCCGACGCCAGAAATGCCACCTTTTTCCAACCATCATGCAATTGCTGATCCCTATAGGATACCAAAACCAAACCTCCATTGACCAAGAAGAAAACTCATCATCCAAGAGCCCCGCAGCTAGGGCTGTCTATGAACCAAGTTCGAGCCGAACATGGGTGTGTTCGAACTCGATTCGTTTAAGTTTTAGTATGTTCGAGTTCGTTAAGTGCCAAAATGCCAGTGTTCGAACTCGGCTCGAGTTCGTGACAGTAAGACTCGGGCTTGGCTCGCTCAACTTGTTTAACAATACGAGCCGAACGCGAGTTCGGAGACTCGGCTCGCATTCGTGTTCAAGTTTCAATCAAATCCCTATTTTCCTTAAAATCCTCAAATTGTTCGAGCAATCAAGGTATAATTAATAAAAAAAAAATGAGACATAGAAGATGCAATGATGTATGTAGAATCAAAACAATGAAAAATAAATCTGATCGATTGGCGATAGACTACGAGTTAATGCATTTGAGGTTGAGCCCTTGGCTTAGCTGGCGATGGCTTTGCAGATCGGAGACTTGGCTTTGCGACTTTGTAGGTTGAATTCGGCGACGTAGAGATGACGGCGGCGAAGACAGGCGACGTGATGCCCGTCTATGAAGAGAGAGAGAGAGAGAGAAGTGGGCTATGTGCGATCTGCGCGCGCGTGCGCGCGCGTGTGTGTGTGTGTGTGTGTGTGTGCGTGCGTGCGACGAGGTAAGAGACAGAGAGAGTGCGGCTGTATGATTTATATTGTAATGTTTAGGTTTAGGTTAGTTTATATAGTTAGGGTTTTTTGGGCTTCATAGATTGAATTATCCAGGGATTGGGTCTATCTTTGTAAGTGGGCTTGGGTTTTGGGCTGACTTAAAAGCTTGACCTCCAACTTTAAAGTTTTAATTTATGTGTTTATGTAAATATTAATTTTGTAAATATATTATAGTTTATTTATTATTTAGACGAGTTGTTCACGAACATATTTGTGAACATTTTGAAGTGTTCATGTCCGACTCGTTTAATAAAGGAGTCCTAAAAACTTGTTCATGTTCGGTTCGTATATTATACGAATGAACGTGAACGAGTCTTGTGGAGAACGAACCACGAGCTATTCGTGAACGGCTCGATTCATTTACATCCTACCCGCAGCAAACCATCTTCAAGCAACAAAGAAATCAATGTCCATCGGAAACAACTCACGGCCACTATGACCCCTTACCAACATAATCCTAATCAAACCAACGAGGCCCAACCGCTGCCAATTCACACGAAAACTTAGCCATCAAGCCTTTCTAGGGCAAGGGGAAAGGGGAACAACTTAGGGCGAGTGGGAAACAAATAACCCTAGAAGAAGACCTTAACCTATACTCACCTACCTATCTCCAACCCAAGCGGCGCATCACACCCACACGCCGGCGATGAAACTTAGCCTCCACCCAAAGCCCATCACCACCCACTCCTGGTGCACCCTAAGGATTCCAACAGTATAGCCTTAAGTTAGAGTTTGTACTACACTTTAACATCATGAGGCTTATAGTGTTATGAGACATTTTTGTTATCAGTTTTGTCTCTTGTTGATCTTCTTATATAGCAAACTTTTTTTGACTGGCAATTTGTTCTTTTCCTTTGTCGCCCTGGGATGTCTAGGAGGGCTTTAGCTCAGTCTATATAATCCCAACCTGGGGGATTCCCAGTCGTATGGATTTCTTTTTTGGCATCTCATGCAAACTGGTTTGGATCCGTGTACCTTTGCATGATCAAGTGCATTTACACGTGTTATTCTAAGGATTGGAATATACTTTGTCAGGGTAGTTCCTTCGTTCTCTTAGGCAACCAAAACACTCAGTGAAAGAAAAATTAGAATTAAGATACCAAATGTCCAATATGCCATAATTGCCGATTTGCCACCACATTCTGTTCTAGAAAAAGATGTGGGGCATATTCACTTTCACCTTCAAGAGCTTGTATCTATTGTTGAATCTTGCCCTATAATGCTTTGAACTCCTCTTGTATATGGCATATTCCACTCAATATCAAAGCTATTTAGACTTTTTATGGAAGGTGAGATCTATGATGTCGATTAGGAGGAATGATTGGCCGGTAAGTGCCAATTCTCACGTAGTCTTTTACTTGAAGAACGAGGCCTTAGAATGTGGTTGAACAAACGTTTTTACTATCATGTAGGAGAACTATTGTATCACGCGGGTTAAAGTCTTGATAAGATTTATTTTCAGAATAAATGGAATGAACATGGGGACTATAATGTTCATAGCTTGATAAGATGTTTCAACATTATCGGTCCTCAAACTTGTGACTAGAGATGTCAAAAGGGCTGCGCTGCCCGCTGGCCAGCCCTAAAACCACCCTGGCTAGCCCGGCTCTAAATGGTGAACAGTGCAGCCCTAGTTATAGGGCCAAGGGCTAAGGTCAGGGCTTGGCCATAAAATTTTCCAAAAGGGCCCGAGTCAGGCCCAGCCCCGACCCGGTTCTAGCCTGAGTTATGGCCCCCTTTTCGGCCCTATTCCCAGCCGTTTGGCCCTAAACATTTTTGAGTTACTTACTTTTTTTTTCTTTATCCTTCTTTCCCAAGCCTCATTCTCTCTCTACCTCATATTTTTTTCTTTTTATTTAACTTTTTGGACATGCACATTTCTTTTCAGCTCATGATGATGGTTTTTACTTCTTTATTTACTTTTACTTGCAAGCCTCCTCTGTATTAGTTTCATGAAGTTATGAAGAGAAAATATATGTTTGTTTGTCTAGGAACTAAAAACAACACAATTTAGGCAATGGAAATGGAAATGGGGAACATCACTCCAAAAAGCACGGGAAAGTTCATGGTAAAAGTGGTCTAATGATACATACTTCTAATGACATACCTAATACTATGTAAAATGCAAAGCTAAAGGTATGTTTCAGTGAAAATTTTTATAGAAATGATTGGAAAAAGTTTTGTAGGTATCCATTGTTGAGTTTAGATAACAAAAAACTTCATGACTAAAAGTTATATTTTCTCCAGTGAAAAGATTATCTTTTTGAAAACAAATTTACTCTTTGTTGCTAATCAATGTTCTCAAATAGAGTAAAAGTAAGGCACTAAGGCACTTCATTAGCCACTAGAGAGATATTGAATGGTGGTCATAAAGATAATACATTATTGTCAAGTGTTGGTGCTCCATTCTCTTTCACTACAAGTTTTTTTTTTTTTGTGTTCTCTAGAGGGCCTCTTCACATTATGCATGTTATGTGGTGGGCAGTGCATTTAGTGTGCACGTGTTGTGCTCTTAATTTATGAGTGATTATATTGGCACTGCTAAATATTCTGCTAGCTAATGATGCTTTGTGTTATGTGTGCAGTGCATATTTCTTTTCAACCATCATCATGAATAACAAGAATTTTTGAAAAAAAAATTTGTCTGGCCCGGGCCTGACCCTAAATATTGGGCCTAGGGCCAGGGCTTGGACTGTACCTGGATATCCCTCTCCTCTGGCCCGGCCTAGCCCAGTTCCCCACCCATTCTGCCCCGCCCCAGCTCATTTTCCCGGCTGGCCCCGAGCTGGGCCGGCCTAAGCCCTGGCCGTTGACATCTCTAAATGTGACCCTTAGTAAATAAAGTGGAGTTACAAAATGTCTTGAGTTTTTCTACCCTCGCCGATAATTGAACCTAGTAGGAGCTGATATTTTAGATCCCTAAAGACATTATCATCAATTTGGCCTCTATTCCTGCACGATTTACTTGAATTGCAACTCGAAAATGGCTTCAGTGTTCCTGTGAATAATTGCTTATCCTATTGAAAGTGATCTAAACTAACTGAAATAGGATTTAGAGACCGATGATGTGCATTATAGATTGTAAATTACTTAAAGATGTCTAGAGGGTGTGGTTGACATGCATGTTTAGTCAACTCTTTGGTTACTTCAGTTCTCTAGGGGTGGATCAAGATTCAATGTGGGGCTGCTATCCCAGGCATCTTGATCCAAGTAAACAGCAATATCACATTTTTATTTATGAAATCTGTGACTAAGTTTAGGCCTCAATTTAGTTCATGATACTTTGGCCCATGAAACAGAGTGGTCTGTGTTTGTAAATTGTGAGGTCCCGAAAAGAACAGAAACTAAGTTTTTTTATGTTTTAAAGTATTTTAGAGGGTTAAGTACTAGAAATTTATTACACCATGCATGGTTCTGGTATCATTTACATAAATGGTTAGCATAGACATAGGGGTGCGATCAAAAGTGTAAATTCTCTTGCCACTTTTTTCAGATAGGTAGCACGGACGCAGCATACTATCTTCTGTGACTAAGCACGGTCTTTTTTCTTTTCTATTTTTCTCTTTTTTTGGTTATGGGATTGAATGAGACTAAAAAAAATTAGAAAGACTGACGATCTTGTCACAATCAAAGCTCGAACATTGTGTTTTATTTTAGAATAACTATTAAGAAACCTCATTTAAGTAGTTTCATATGTTTCGCATCGTAAATCTGGACAGATGTATTAATATGCTACGGAGTCAAAATTTTCAATTATAAAAGGTAATAAAGTGCAACGCTTTTGCATATTCCACTAGATAATTTCTTTAGCTTTCATTTTAATCTGTGTAGGGACTTCATGTATAACACAGTGGCATGACAAAAATTGAATATGATTGCAAAAGCTAGCATCCAGTAGCAAATGTCCAATAAAGGTGATGCTACTAAAAAGTTGATCGGGAACCACGGCTAGACAACTGACATGCAAGACAGAACAAAGAGTGGCGGCCATGTGGGGGTTCCGGCGGAGGAACTTTCCAAATCTAAAGTCAAAGCATAACTACAAAGGTAAAACTCTGAATAGCAAAAAAGCACAATAACTATGTGTGTGAAGCTGTCTGCATACACGTGGTAGTGCCCTTTATATAGCTGTAGGTTAACGAACCCTAGTAGGACTAGGAATCTTGACGGCTGGGCCTTGGGTAGATTTGTTAGGATTTTGTTAGGGTCCTTTAGGATCACGTCAAGATCCTTGAGGATTCTGTTAAAATCCTTTTAGGATCCTAGTTTCTTCAGTATGGTAACCACCAAATTCGTAGTTGACTAGGCTGACTATGAGTCAAACCCGACACTTGTCATATCCTGATTGGGAATATTTTTAGCTATATCATAATGTCTCCTGCTTTCGGTGACACTTATGAAGCAGGCAAAAACAAAACCAAATGTCAGGATAACCAAAGCAACAAACTGAGTAGGCCAAGAAGTTCACCCGAAGCAACTTAGTCACAGTATTGGCTTGAGGAGACTTGGTCGAGCAGCTGGTAACTATTTTTGTGCTCAAATAGCCTGTTGCTATCTATCCGAGCGCAATCTATTCGGACACAATCTACCCTGATACTAGTGCAATAAGGTAAGAAGATAAAAGAGTAAGACTAACAATGCGAGTGATAAGGACTTAGACAAGACAATAGATGACACACTAATTACACCTCATGGTACAAAGAACTGGAGTGCCGATTGCTGCTATAATGTATTGAAAGTATGTTATTGATATTGCAGATTTATGAATTGATGGAATGTTGCTTTGTTCACACCTATGTTGATCTATCACTGCTACGTCCCTAGATATGCGCATTTTATTGTAAAGAGAAAGATGGGCAGTGTTTCTCCTATGATAGTATGTGGAGTGGTTCGATATGCCTAAAGTACTTTGGGGAGTTCATCCACCCATGCTCCTTTGGCATCATCCAACTTCTTCTTCAATCCATTGTAGAATGTTGCGGTTCATGTTCTCAATTTGGCCATTCACTGAGGATGAGGCCATTGACATGAAGCGGAGGTCGATCGACAAGTTTTCACAAAAGCTTCAAAAATTAGAATTGTCAAATTGCTTCCCGATATCGCTGATAAGGGCCTTCAGGACTACAAAACGGTGGACAACATTCATCCAAAATAATTTAGCATATGTAATGGTTGCTAGTGCTTCGGCTTTTGCCCACTTCATAAAGTAGTCAATGGCGACTATCATAATCGTTATTGACCTGAGGCCATGGGAAATTGGGTCACTATATCCATTCCCCACATAGCAAAGGGAATTGGTGAGACCACCGAGCTAAGAGCAGTGACCTGTGTGTGAGAAATAGGCACAAAATTGTTGACACTTGTCGCACTTCCGCGTGAACTTGATTGCATCCCTGGCCAATAGTATCCTTTCCATAGTATTTTCTACGCCAAGTTCCTTCTTCCTAGATGTTGTCTGCATATCCCTTTGTTTACTTCTTGTAGCGCGTTTAAGGACTCTGTTGGGCGCAAACACTTGAGAGAAGGAAGGCTAAAAGAATTTTATGTGCAAAACTCCCTCTACTAAGGCATATCGAGAAGCTTGGGCACGAAGGTTGCATGCTTCATTCCTTCCGTCGAGTAATTCTCCCATAAAGAGATATTGAATGATAGGATCCACCCAACATGGCCCTTGATCTACCACTTCAATGTCAGCCTTGGGGCTGATGCTATGCTTTTTGAGGAGCTTAATGTAAACTGTGCATGAAATTTTTGAGATATCCGTAGAGGTCAGTCTTGACAATGAGTTTGCTTGGGCATTTTTATCTCGGAGAATTTGGCATATAGTGAAGTTTTTGAACTTATGCTGCCGAAATGTCTTGACCAGCTGAAGATATTGTACCATTCTTTCGTCTCTGGCCTCATATTCTCCAAATACGTGGTGGACCACCAATTGGGAGTCACTGTAAACTGATAACGAATCACCCTTCAAGGCATGAGCTAGCCTTATTCCCTTGAGAAAGGCTTCATACTTTGCTTCGTTGTTGGATGTCAAAAGCTAAAGCGAAGAGCATACTCAATGACTGAATTTCTCTAGGCTGATGAGGATGAGGCCCCCGCCTGCAGCTGCCGAATATTGAAGAACCACCACATAAAGAACCCATGATCTGGGACCGTTGAGATGATCAATTTCAGGGGGCCTTTGTACTAGATATCAAACTCTCCCAATTCAACTGACCACTTGAATAACCTTCTTGATGCCTCGAGGTTATGCAATCTTTCTCAAAGGTTGATCTGTCAAGACCACTATCATATGAGATTGGAAATAGGGGCGAAGGCATCTTGTTGATATGATTAAGAGCTAGGGCCATCTTATCGATCTTCGGGTATCGTGCCTCCACGTCTTACAAGATCTTGCTCACATAATATATTGGTCTTTAGACAATATTCTCTTCTCTGACTAAGACCGCGTTGATTGCCACTTCCCTTACTGAGAGGTAAAGAAAGAGGTCTTCTCTTATAGTTGGGTTAGTCAGAAGATGAGGAAACACTAAGAACTGCATTAACTCTTCGAATGATTTTTGGCATTCTTCCATCCAAGCAAAGTATTTTTCCTTCTTTTTGATAGATTTAAAAAAGGATAGGCACCTATCGGTTGATCTAGATATGAACCTTCCTAGAGCCGCAACTCTCCCTGTCAACTCTTGAACTTGTTTTATGGTTCTAGAAGGTGTCGTGGCTTATATGACCTTTATCTTCCCTAACAGTGTCGCGCTGAGAGACTGTGAACCCTAAGAATTTTTCAGATGCAACAACAAACGCGTACTTGAGTGGGTTCAGCTTCATTTTGTACTTCCTTAGGATGTCAAAGGTTTCCTTGAAGTCCTCGACATGCAATTCCACTTTGACACTCTTTACGAGCATGTCATCTATATAAAATTCCATGTTTTTCCCGATCAGGTAATGAAAGATCATGTTAACTAAACGCTAGTACGTGGCTCCGACATTCTTGAGCCCAAAAGGCATGAGCTTGAAGCAGTAAAGTTTGCGTTTGTTGATGAACAAAGCTTTGGGGATGTCATCTTCATGCATCATGATCAGATTATACCTGGAATTAACGTCCATGAAGCTCAAGAGCTAGTGCCTTGAGGTTGCATCAATGAGGATATCAATCCTAGGATGTAGATAATTGTCTTTCAGGTTGGCTTTATTGACATCCATGAAATCTGTGCATATTCGCCATTTGTTGCCTAATTTTGGAACCATGACAACATTGGCAATCCAATCTAGATAGTGGATCTCTCTAATGAACCCAGCGTCCAGTAACTTATCCACTTCATCTTCAATCTTTACCTATATTTCTATTGCAATTGTCTACTTTTTTCTATTTGACAGGTTTCTTGGTTGGATCAACATTCAGCCAGCGTGTTATCATTTTCGGATCAATTCTAGGGCATGTATGCTGCTATCCAAGCAAAGACGTCTGCATAACTCCGCAAGAGATTGATAAGCTTGAGCTTGAGTTTCTCCTTGACACCCGACCCAATTCTGACAGTTCTTTTTTTGTTAGCAGGATAGACTTTGATATCTAAGGGCCTTTGGCCGGCTTGCCTCTCTGCATCTTATTCTTGTCCCTGAGGTCTTTAATGACAATGGCCTCTTTGTTCTAATCTCGGCATGATGCTACATAACAATGTTGGGCTGCTGTCTGGTCGCCTTTCACTTCTCCTACTCCATGCTCCATAGGATTTCATCTTCTTGTGGTACGTAGACACTATAGCATTCAACTGGTTTAAAGCGGAGTATGGTATTGTAGGCAGATGAGACACGCACAACCACGAAATCAAACATCAAGTTGGCTTGAGCCGGTGATGTGCCTACAGTAACAGGGAGTGCAATAACTCCTTCAACTGTCACTGGATGATTGGAGAAGCTGTAGAGTGGTGAATCCATTTTGCGAATCCAATCTAACAGAATGTTTGTCCGTCAAAAAGTGACGTAAAAAAGAACTTCGACTAAACTCCCTTTATCCGCCAAGATCCCCTTAACATAAAAATTCCCCACTCGGAGTGTGATGACAAATAGATCATCATGAAGGATCTTCATATCTCCTATGTCATCCTCTGAAAAGGAAATTGTGGGCAAAATCATTTGCTTGTTACTCGGGGGCTGACTTGTTATGCATACCTCTCTTACGTATGCCTTGCAAGCCTTTTAGGACGAGCCTCCTACTGCAATGCCCCCCGAGATGGTGTTAATAATGCCCATATTCTCTTGTTGGTCTTCTCTTCCTTCTACAACTGGAGTTGTTTCCCTCCGATCATCTTTCCTTGCTACATACTTCTTCATATTTTCACGCTTGATGAAGGTTTCAATTGCTCGCTTGAGCGATTCACAATTGCTGGTTTTATGGCCATGATCGTTGTGGAAGCGGCACCATAAACACCTATCTCTCTTATTCGTACCCTATCTTATCTTATTTGGCCATTCTATAGCTTATGTGCCCCAAATTTGATGTAAGATTTGTGATGGCCGGCATTGAGGGGCGTCAAATTCTTTATCTCGAGTTGCTCGTTGGGGCGCCACTCTTTACGTTTTGAACACTTAGAGTTCCTTCTGCTCCCTAGGATGTTTTCGCAAGAGCGTTTTCTCTTGATCATGGCCATTTCTGTGTTGTTGCCCTTGGAGAGCCTCCAAGTATTCTGCCACCTGAATGTACTTGTTAGCTTTGTCCAGTAAAGCACCCATGTTCATAGGGGGACTCTTGTTAGCCGAGAACGCAAACTTGGACATGGGTTGGAGGCCTCGCAAGAATGATGTGTATTTGACCGACTCGTCCAGATTGTCAATCTTCAATGTAGCAGCATTGAACCGTCTAAGATAATGAGATACAGACTCATTCTTTTCTTGTACCACGTTGAGTAAGCTCACTAAGTTCTTCCTTCTAGAGCGTTTACTCACAAAATGCTTCTGAGAAAGATCCAAGTGATAAAAGAAGAAATAGATGGACCTCGACTGCAGGGATTTGAACCATGCATACGCGACCTTTCGTAAGGTAATCAGAAAGGAACGGCACGTAATGGCGTTTGAAACCTGAAAAGGCAGCATGTTAGTCTATAACTGATAGATATGTTCTCCAGGGTATCCGCTGACATCGTAAAGGTCACATTGAGGTGTACTAAAATTAGGTGGCAGCTTTGTTCTTTCGATGGCTTCGGATAAGGGATAACCCGACTCTGGTCTTAGAGTGACAATCCTTGAGGGCAAGGCTCCGAGATGACTTTTCAAAGAATCTGACCTTGGGGATGGTGTTCGGGTGTTATATTTCTGTTTGATAGTTCTTGGGGACAGACAGCTCTAGAACAGTATTGCCCTTAAGGGTACCGGCCTACATGAGGGAGGAATTCATGCTTCCTTGGAATGATTAGTCTCGACAATGGCACGAACCATTCCTCGTGACATGTTCTCCGCTCTTTTCTTTGGGTTGATAAATTAGGTCGGCTTGTGATTGGTACTTACGACTATAACTTGGCCTTGAGTAGAGTCAGAGGCAAAGATCACTTGGGTCAAGATGAGGCTGGTTGGTGGAGGCTGAAGCTATGACCACATCAAGGATTTTCTGCATAGTGTTTACCTTATCTTTCAACTCATGAATCTCCCTTGTGAAGTCTGCATGTGGGGTCTTGAATAGCTTGTGGCTGAGTCAGTGACAAAGGTCACCATTTTTTAGGGTGGTAGATGGCAAACGATTTCTTTGAGATCCATCGTCTGACTTGGGGGTAATAGAGGTTATGTTGACATGAACATCTTTGGTGAAACAGGCACGATGGTGAGAGGGTGTCGAGCGTGATCGCGAGAGCAATTGGGTCAGCGAGTACAGTCTGATCATGCATGAGAATCCCGGTTAGAATGGCTAACTGGAGAGTCGTTGGAGGACGAACGAGTGGCCATGTTTCCTCCCATGGTCCCACCAATGGCACCAATCTGTTGCTGCAAAAAAGTTGATCGGGAACCATGGCTGGAGAACTAACGTGCAAGACAGAACAAGGAGTGACCACCAGCGAGGGTTCCGGCAAGAGAACTCTCCGGTACTAAAGTCAAAGCGCAGTTATAGGGGTAGAACTCTGAACAGCAAAAAAGCTCAGTGTATGTGTATGAAGTTGTTTGCATACCTGGAGTAATCCCCTTCATATAGTTGTAGGTAGAAGAACCCTTTGAGCCAGATCTGTTATGATGGTGTTAAGATCAATGGGGATTTTTTATTAGGATCCTTTTGGAATCCTAGTCCCTCCGATATGGTGACCATCAATTTCCTAGTTGACTAGGCTAACTATGAGGCAAACCCGACACGTGTCAGATCCTGATTGGGATTGTAATTTTAGCTATATCAAAAGGTGTTTTAAAAGATGCTGGAAGAATGAGATGATTATAAAGAGCCCATTGAAAGTGGGCAATTATCAAATGTCCAAAGAAACGGCACAAATGGATGAGGATAAGCGCGTCCTCAAAAGAAAAATGCCCCAGAAAGGGAGCCTTTAACAAACGCCCTAATTGAGGGGGGCGCTACTTAAGACGCTTTAATGAACGCCTCAAAAAAGTATCCCTAAAGAAGACGGAACGTTTTTATGGCTTCAAACCATATTCTTTGTAGCGCCCTCTATACCCGGCCTTAGGTGATGTAATGGTAGTGAGATGTGCTTTCATATCTTCAGTTGTAGATTAGCTGGAGTTTTAGATACTATGATGTATATTGTTGGGTATTCTGGACAAGGTTCATCCGGATCTTCCTTGTCGGAATTCATTTTGCTTGCCAAGAAAAATGTTGGATAATAGTGACAGCTGCGGACTAGCAGTTCGTTCAACAATAAGCTATTACAACATGGATCCAAATCTCTTCTAACGTGACAAAGAGAGGCTCTTCCATACCTTCCAAGAAATTCCAACTCCGAGAGCATTTTTTTTTTAGCGTAGAATAGTACAACACATGAAGCCTCACTAGTGTTAAAACAAAAGAAAAGTTGTGCTACCGTGGTCACAACTAATGATGCAAAAAGAAGCATAAAGGCGTCAACATTATTGTGAAAGGAGTACTTCAGTTCGTTTTACATGCACACTAACAATGAGCTGGATGAGGGAGCTTGCACTTGGCTGGAAGCATCATGGCAAGGTTGGGGTCAACTCCAAAGGCAGGCAGTGCGGGGCTGTTCCTGTAAGAGCAGAAGCAACGTATATCGGCGTGGGAGATGGCCGAGCAACATATGCCGGAAGGCGGGGGCGGGTTAGGCGGAGTCACCGATGGCCTGCATGCCATCAGACCCTCTTCTGACACGTTGCATATGGATTGCGCATTTGATACTTGAAAAACTACACCATGGCTTGCAATGGCCACCAGCAGCAGAGCTACAAGTGCAGCCTTTCCATGTACCTCCATTTATATATCCTACTCTGTTTCTGATACCACCAGAGCTCTCTCGTTCCTTTTGAGGTTTGTGAGTGTGGATGGTATAGCGAGCTTGGCTAGGGTTCTTATAAGAAAGCAACAATGGAGAGTGGGGCTTGGGGTGTGGGAAAAGGGGACGGAGGTTTTGTCAAAATGTGAAGGTGTCTTGGCATTATTGATGGTACTACTGTCGAGTCACGTGGCTATGCAGTTGTGTGGGACAGCAACTCTTTACTTTTGTACCATAACCCCCTGCACTCAACCCCATACATACAACCCCCTACCCACACCCTCACACACACATACGCGGTGAACCGAAATTAACCAGGTGCACTCAGCAGTTGTTGATCCAAAATTCCAAATAGAGGAGAATAATTTCCTAATCGATCCTGTAGTTTTTTTTTAATATTTTTATGATTATTCGACATATTGTTTTAGACATGGAATACCTAGTAAAAGTTTTTTCTTTTAATTGTTAAGCGACACAATGGCATAATCTAGCGGAAGTCTAAAAGTCTTTTTAAAACGAAAGCAAACTGCATGTTTTTTAAGGTATCAAATCAAAAATTAGGTCAAATTCTCCTTTTTTAAAATAACTACAACTACGCATGGCGGACTATATATCTAAAATACTTCTTATCTAAAATTGTCACTTGAAAATGTACTAACGGTAATAGGTTTTGCTCTTAGACACAACAAAACAAAGCTGTAAGATCACGACTTTAACAACTCCCTTGACTTTTATATGAGTAAGGATTGCGCTATATATTCCTTGCATCTTACCCTTCTTCCCTTGCATCTTATGTCAATCAACTTCTTTAGCTTTCCCCTCATCCACCATTTTGGAAAAAAAAAATTCTCTTTTCCCTCAAATAAGTACTTCTTTGGCTTTTCATGCTACCTTTGGACGATAATTGAAGAGATAAGGTTCACTCCATGCACCTTTATGAAAATCATGCTCTAAGCAGCCATCGTGCTTTCGGACGCTCAATTGCAAGTGCGCGATTAGCCACTAAAAAGGTTTATAGCAATAAAGACCTGAACTCTGTGGTTATACAAGTTCCCCAAGTAGAAATGCTAGGGACTTTGAAGACTTTGGACCTAGGCAATTGTAGACGATTCAATGCGTCTTCGAGGCTTCCATGTGAATGTTTCCATGTGTTTTAACGTTGGGAAGCAAGTAACCAACGGTTATACTGATTACCAAATAAGGCCACCGGATTTTCTCCTCTTTATGAGTCAATATGTGTGAGAGTATTGACCGTACATGGCGATAAAGTAACGCTAAGAGTTGAATGTTTTCCTGCTCTCAACAGAGCTTGCACCAGAGCATTTAAACATTGCAACAACTTCCTGAATAAGCCATTGAAGACGGATCAGTTATTGAAGTTTCCCTTTCTTTTTACTTCTATGCCTTTCATGGGTCAACAATTAATTGCCATGCCTCTCTGGCTTCTATGTTGGTCTTATATTTTGAGTTTCGCGTTCTAAAGGTAAAATATCGGAAGGGAAACCAGCTAATATGAGTTTGTCGCTTAATTACCCTAAATAAAGTCTCATTTGCTTCTTTATCATATCTGTGCTTCTAGTTGTTTATTACAAACATCAGTGCAGATATGTCTCAGAAAACCTCAAATATCAAGAGCATACATATTGGTAGCATTTGAGAAAGTTTTTGTATGTTCGAAAGCGCAGCTAGACAATCCTTCACTATTTTCCTAGTTTTTCTTGAAACTTCTGCTTTACACTTTATCTTCATATTTGTTGAGATATATATTCCATATATATATATATATATATATATATATATATATATATATATATATATATATATATATATATATATATATATATATATATATATATATGTTTGACAGACAGTTTTCGTTTTTTTCCCTTCATTGATATAAATCAGTTTTTAAAACGTGGCCGTCTTTTAAAACTCCATTTTGAAGTTTTGAGTTTTTGTTTTTATTTTGAAATTCAACCTTTAAACTTTGTTAAAAGCAAAAAAAAATGAGCATCATTTTAACAAAAACCCCATCCCACATAGAGCACCACCACGACTACCAAACCAGGCATCATATTGCCACCAAGGCCAGCAATCATTCATCCCCCCCCCCCCAACCCCCACCACGACTGTCCCCACCATGGCCACCATCAATTCCTCACATTTGCCATCCCCACCATCGCCAATTATAACTCCATAGATACCATCAATCTGCCACCATCACCTTGACCCACCAGCACTGCCATTTTCCCCATCACCACACACCACTGCCGGCCAAAACATCTTGACAACCATATCCACTGCCGACGTCTCACCACTGTTGTGAACACCATGACCCAGTATTGCCGGCCACAAACTGCAACCCCCGACCACAGCCTCTAGAATGAATCACCGACCGCACATACCCACGGGCACCCAATTGTTGATTCACTGCACTGCCTCCAACGATCTGCCAATGAATCGCCCACGACGACCACCAATTGCACACCCAAGACGCCTACTTACTGACGTTACTTGCATCCTACCACTAAGAACCACCCACCGCCAGGGTGTGCACCTCTCTTCCACGATAAGTTGGCCTACAAAAATTAAGAGGGTGGTGGTAACAGCCGACAATAGGATGGTGGTGGTGGTGGTGGGAAGGAGGTGGTGGTGGCCGAGGAGGAGGTATTATGTTGAAGAATGAAGAGTTCAAAAATAAGAAGAAGTATTTTGAAAAAGAAATTGCAAGAATAAAATAACCAAAGAAAACTTAAAATCAAAAACTTTCAACCAAACATCAACCACTTTTTGCAAAAAAAAAAATAAAAACTAAAGAGGTGTTTAGTTTTTTTATTTTTTTATTTTTTTATTTTGCAAACTAAAAACTGAAAACCACAAGGGTTTCAAACATACCCAATTATCTTCATGGAAGGTGCTTTGTAGGTTGCAACGTTGCACCTTTTTCTATGTATGGTCTTCTGTTCTTACTCGTTAGGTGCCTGTTTTCTTGGGGTTTGCATGTTCCCTTATCATAAGGACGTTTTGACATTTAGACCTTCTGATTTTCTTTCTTTCCTTGTTATTGTGTTCTAAATACCTGGTATGGGCTTGTATTCGTGAATGGGGAAGGTATGCCCTCCTCATCATTATGTATGGTTTTGTTATTTATATAGTAGCCAACTTGTTTAAAAAGAAGACATCTCGTTGCTTGCATACACTAAACAACTACCATGCAGGTTTTTATAGATTGATATGTCTGTGCGTGGGGTTTGATGTTTGAAATTTGTTGTCAAGGAAGTGGGTTCGCAGTAGGCATGAGGTATCACAAAGAATGATGTCCGAGTCAGATGCCAAGTATATTGGTGTGGGACTGAGTAAGGACCGAAAAAGGGCAGAGACAAAGGCTTCTCAGGCAGATTTGAAGAGTAGCCGTGCTGCGAGGACAAAGGCATGGGTTGAATTCACAATGACAAAAGTAACAGTACAATGTTTAGGTCCAGTGTCGGTGTTTTGCATCAGGGTATCGTATGTTTCTCTATCTAGAATTCTCTATCTCTAAAACTCTAGATAGAAGTTCTTAGAAATGAATTTTCAAATTCCATATTTCTAGGGTTTGAGAATGATGTCATCAAGCAACACATGGCACTCCTTGGGTGTGACACCTCACCGAGAAGGCCACAAATACCGATTCTCTACTAACAGTTGGACAGCATTGTAGACACTAAAAATAATTTTACCAGTCAATGGTAAGTTATTGTGACCAGTCAAATACTCAACGCTGTGGGGAATGCAGGCCTAAATGTTGGCTTAGAGTCAAACAAGACAACGGGCTCGGAGTCAAAGACAAGTTGGAAGGACTAGTCCAAATAAAAATATTCAGTCCAGCCCATGGTCTTGCTACCAGAAAGTTCAAATAAGTCAAGTTTGACCAACAGTAATTAAATGGAAATAAATCCATTTAATTGAACAGAGATTGAATTAAGGGGGACAAAAATCCCTTTAATTAAAAGACAAAGTCCCTAATTACGGGTTTTCTAAATTTAACCCCACCTCTTTGCCTATAAATAGAGGGCTTCGGGTAGGGAAGAAGGACACACTACTTGCGACACCCTCAAACCAGGTGATGTCACCAAGCTGAGTTATCGACCATAATTACATTTAAGACTCTGTGTTCAATATAGAGTAACTACATCCTCATACTCATACATCATTAATAGACGGTCCAAAATGCGTCCTTACAAAAATTTCTTTTACAAACATACATCATACTGCAGCGGAAGATTTTCTCTTAACAACATAAATGGTTACAACCTAATATACGACTGTAGTCATGTGACTCTTATTAACCTATCTTGCAGCTCAATCTTTATCTCATCATTTCCAGCTTGTCTTACCTCATATAACTTATCCCCTTGCTCAACTTTTCTAGCTTGTTTCTCTTCCCTTTCCTAGAGGGTTCTCCTTGATAGACCTTATAGCCTGCACAATACAACATAAGAAATGAGCGCAAATCGCCCAGTAAAGACAACACGAGGAGTATCATGTACAAATGATTCAAGAGGCTCGGAGGAATAATAATCATCTCAACGATAGCAATGAATCAATAGTAGTCAATAAATTTCAGCATCAACATAACTTGTCAAAAGATAATTTTTTTTTTTGTTAGACTGAGAGGCTTTAAGGCCCAACAGAACAGCATTATTGCCACCTCCTCATGGACAAGACTGACTGACCGACTATGTAAGTGAACACTAAAATAGAAAATTGAAAAGATAAACATCAAAGAAATACAAGTCATTAAAATATTAACATCAGAAGAAAATCAAATGCCATGCAACTCAGATATGATAGACTAGACTCGACCAGACATGACAGACTTGACTGGCACGCCCTACATCCTCTTTGCCAGTGATCATATTTCACAAGTCATCCTCCTCATATAGATGTCCCATTTTATGGAATGTTCATCTCAGTCTCAAATGATTAAAAGAGACACTGTTAACATGCAGGGAAATCATCTAGAGTGCTTTCTCTAACCACTTTACAGCCAAGCAACATGATTTCATCAACGGGGCGAACTAAGGAAAAATTTATTCCACCTTATGTCCTCAACAACACAGCTCAACCAGGAATACCGAATCAGAAGATCAACTGGTGTTTAGACCTAACAACAACAGTTCAACGTAACATCACCAACAGGGCGGACTTGGAAGAAGATTACCGCAAGCCCTCAACAACGTTCTTACATAAGAGAAATGCCGACTACCAATAAATGCCAACATTTTACAACAACACGCAACGACCTCAACAACATCATCATCAACGATAGGGCAGACTCTGGAGAAGATTATCGTAAGTCCTCAATGGTGTTCCCAAATAGAAGAGATATCGGCTATCAATGACTGCCGACATCTCACAACAACCACACACGATAACCCCTACGCAACATCATCATCAACTTTGGGTATGCTAATTGAATCGAATCATAGCATACTAGGACACCCATTATCCTCATTAAATTCTATCAACAGAGCGGACTAAGGGAATTTATTCTACCCTAAGTCCTCAACAGCACAATTCAAATATGCATATACCGGTCACAATGACTACTGGTCTCCAATCATAATGACAAGAATTCAACAACACGTCATCAACATGGCATGCTAATTGAACAATGAATTAGCACATCAGAACTGCATTGTCCTTACCTGATTGGCTTATAGCCGAAGCAACTCGCAACCTCTGATCGTAACGAGCTGTATCACCTAGTCAAATAATACTCTGCTCGTTAGACATAATTCAATATATATGCACTTCTTATTCTACCCCTTCCCATTTAACTACTCATAGCGTTTTATGACAGCTAGTTAACCCGATCCAATAACTGAATCCTTAACCTAGCTTACCAATGCATTAGCAATAGCCACTATCTCATTATTTCAATGTATTTACATCCTTCCTCACTTCCCACCTCTCTGAACGCTGGATTACGTGTGTTTCCTAAATTTTGGCGTCAACTTGGCAAATTATCGAAATAACCCTTATGATCGACAAATTACCAAAATACCCCCTAAGGGTTCACTACCACCCCAACACCTAAAATCTCCCTCAAAACAACCTTTCAGGTGTTTTACAATTCTTCCTGAGCTAAAAAGTCCTTGGAAAAACTTTATCGAGAAAATTACCAAAATACCCCTCTCTGAGTGGCAAATTACCAAAATACCCCTGAGAGTTCTGACATCAGAAAAATCTCAAAAGTACTTTTGAAATGTTATTTTAAGCCTCTGGAAGTCATTCTTGAGCTAAAAAGTATTTTTCAAAATTTTACCCAAAAATCCTAAATCGATGTTCGGATCGAGCGCTTAAAAACTCGTTCGACCGAAAATAACTAATAACTTCAGAATGACCCGAAATCTTGAGACATGAAACTTCTCAACATCCTTGGGTCCCCATAAACGTTTCAAGGCGAAACCACGCTAGTTTGGTATTTTAAATTACATTGTAAAGTGTCAAAGTTCCCCGTATCGGTTAACCCCTTTCTAGTCTTTGAAAAAATCAAGAATTTTTCCCTGATATATATCTTCTAAAAATAACTGGGGTCTTTTTTTTTGTACTTTAGCTAAATCTAATCTTAACTATTTTTAAAAATCTGAGGGAATCTGCCTAAATTAATTTCCTACTTTTAGTGACAAAAGCAATCACTATTTGAATTACTACACACACTAAAACACCTCAGCCCACACGCACCATTCTTCTTCAACCTGCACCGAGATGCTCCTCACATACACCTACACACATTCTTCACAAACACCCACACTTCACTTTCAATCCATTCCAAATCAATAAAACCCCATTCTACCACTTTAATTACATTCTAATGCATACTTAAACATACAATTTACATACACTTATACACCCACCCGAACACCTACAACCAAGAACACGCACCTGCAGACACTGAACACCCAACAACTCTCAAGCACAGTCCCACGAATTTCATCCCAACCAATCCTACATCACATTAAATCCCTCCGTACAATACTCCCTCCACAATCACTCACCATCCACCTGCGCACGAAGAACACACACAGAGTCACACACAGTCACTGCAGTCACGCACTTACACACACACATTGAATACACACACCACCCCACATAGAAACACATAATAGAACACTAAAGGGTTAGGGAGTTACCCTTCTCTCTGATTTCCTGTCTGTCAAGGCCCAATCCCCCTCCCCTGTTTCTTGTTTCTTTCTATTTCTTTCTTTCTGTTGTTTCTTGTTTCGTTCCACTGTTCTGTTCTTTTCTTTCCCTAAGCAAGTAGGGAATTTCCATTGCATTAGTCACCATGCCAGGTGACCATGTCTAGTGACTTGGTTGCTATCATCTTGACAACTAAGTACAATTTTCAAAGTTTGCACTTTAGCCCCTCAAGTTTGTAAAATTGCATTTCGACCCTCGACTTTGAGGAATTATAATTCGACCCCAAAATCACCCTAACCCCTCCTTTAGCCCCCTAACACCTTGTTATTATCAAAATGATACTACTTAATAAAAATACGAATCTCGTTCACCATATTTATCAAAATTACATTTTGCCCCCTTAACTTTCCAAGATTACATTTTAACCCCCAAGGCCACGCTAACCCCCTATTTAGCTTCCTAACACTTAATCTTCACCATAATATTGCTACTTAATAAAAATAACACCCCTTAATTAATCAAACTCACGGTTAGATTAATTTTTGATATTTTTTGGGGTATCGCACCCTCCTCCCCTTAAATAAATTTCGTCCTCGAAATAGGAACAAACCTCATTCTGCAACTTGGTGCGGACATTATTACCGCATTAGCGCCTCGGTTGTCAAGGTAACCTCCTTGACAGCATGATTTTACCCAATCAACTTTGACTACCAACATTTCATGCAAAACATGTTCCTTATTATCAGCCATCTTCGTCAGTGCCTCCTAATACGAGATATTAATCCCAAATTTTAACTTGTTCCAACTAGATCCCATGCATAGATTTGGGATCATACTTCCTCAACATTGACACACGATACACGTTATGTAATCAACTTAATCCTAAACATAGGTCAAACCTGTACGCTATCTTCTCAATCCTAAATAGGATTTTAAACAGTCCGACAAACCTCGGACATAACTTCCTCTACTTTCTGAATCACATGATTTCCCTCCACTGTAACACTCATAAAAATTATAGGTCATCTACTTCAAACTCCAACATCCTATGCTTCATCTCAGCATAACTTTTCTGCGCAGCACGAACTCTTTCTCAAATAAACCTCACCTTATCTCCAGTTTCTTTGCACAGTTTTGTGCGAAATAGTCTTGGCTTTAACCACATTCTACAAATAGGTGTGTGACAGCTTCGGCCATACAACACTTCATAAAGAGTTATTTTTCTTTGCTCGACCGATAACCATTTTTATAAGAGAATTCGACTATGGGTAACTATTTACTCCATGCTCTGCAAAATAATTAATGCAGGCTCTCAACACCCTCCCAGTATTCATATCATACGCTTAATTGGCCACCTGAAAAAAGGCCGTCCTCATGATCAATTTTGTTTTCATTTCTTCTTGAAAACCTTTCCAAGCTCTAAAGATAAACTTTACATCTCTGTCGGACACAATAGTTACTGGAACTCTGTAATGACTAACCACTCGCTTAACATAAGTTTGGGTAAGTTGTTCAGAAAAATATTCTTCCTGGACAAAATAAATCGGGACATCTTAGTCAACCTATCCACTACAACCCAGATAGATGTATATCTCTTAGTTGTTCGTGGTAACTTAACACCAAAATTCATCATACTGTGTTCTCATTTCCACTCAGGTACAAGGAGTGGTTGCATTATTTGGCGATCTTCTTATGATCCACTTTTACCTGTTAGAAAGTCCCTCTCTCTCGATTGGGAACCCTCTTGATTGGGAACCCTCTCTCTCTCTCTTTCCGAGGAAGGAGTAGTACGATAATTAAAATTGCACACTATAATATTAACCTTCATGGTCAATCAACTAATGGTTTTCATCACTAAGCAACATTTTCCTAAAATAGTATGTAAATAATACTATTCCTCATCACCCTTCTCCTTTTCAATAACAACTTTAGGTCCAATTTCAAAAGCAGACTCAACCCCTATTCGTACACCTTATCAACCTCAGAGAAGCTATAACACTTCTTTAACAATTTCAAGCTTCAATGACTCTCTCTTAGAACCAATTGTTACTTGTCTTCAGGTATTGCCTATCAGGAGGGCAATCACGAACAACATGTCATATTTTTTCGAGTGACCCGCATACTGGCGTCCACCGTCTCCCTTAATATCTAATTCGATACTTACTTCATGTCCTCTCATTCAACTTTCAATCTCCCTATCGTTTAGTAACATCGCTAATTTGGGACTCGAACTGACTTGTCGATCAGTCCATTTTTCTTCATTACTTGGAATTAATTTCTCTTCCAAAAGTCCATCAAAACTTTACTCATTCTCACTCTCAGCTCCTCATTTCTTCATTCCAGGTTTACACAATAAAAGTGTACAACCTTATCCATCTCTTTGACATGTCTTCCTATTTCAATTCCTACTGGAACTATATCCGGTTATTTCACTCTAATTCCTTCTCATATACGTTGTCATCAGGATCCTTTATTTTTAAGATCCGACACCGCAATCTTATCATCATCAAACCACTCTTCTCAAACTAGGTCAATTAACTCTTTCTTCTATTCCTCGCATCAATAGCCGGAATGCTGAGGTCATAATATATATGCCTTAGTCAACCTTAACCCACATATCTTAACCATCCTCCTAGCTCAGCCGAATCATCAAGATTCTTCTTCTACTTCTCTCATCGACAACTTAGGCCTTCCACCAAACACTTCGAAGTCTACAAAATCCTTTGCCTAAGCTCTGATACCAACTTGCGACACCCTTAAACCAGGTGACGTCACCAGGCTGAGTTATCGACCATAATTACATTTAAGACCCGGTGTTGAATACAGAGCAACTACATCCTCATACTCATACATCATTAATAGACCCTCCAAAATGCGTCCTTACAAAATTTCTCTTACAAACATACATCATACTGTAGCGGAAGATTTTCAAGTCTCTAAACAACATAAATGGTTACAACGTTCTTACATAAGAGAAATGTCGACTACCAATAAATGCCAACATTTCACAACAACATGCAACAACATCATCATCAACGATAGGGCGGACTCGAGAGAAGATTATCGCAAGTCCTCAATGGTGTTCCAAAATAGAAGAGACATCGGCTATCAATGACTGCCGACATCTCACAATAACCAAACACGATAACCCCTAGGCAACATCATCATCAACTTTGGGTATGCTAATTGAATCGAATCATAGCATACTAGGACACCCATTATCCTCATTAAATTCTATCAAAAGGGCGGACTATGAGAATTTATTCTACCATAAGTCCTCAACAGCACAATTCAAATATGCATATACCGGTCACAATGACTACTGGTCTCCAATACTAACAACAAGAATTCAACAACACGTCATCAACATGGCATGCTAATCGAACAGTGAATTAGCATATCAGAACCGCATTGTCCTTACCTCTTTGGCTTATAGCCGAAGCAACTTGCAACCTCTGATCGCAACGAGCTGTATCACCTAGTCAAATAATACTCTGCTCGTTAGACATCATTCAACATATACGCACTTCTTATTCTACCCCTTCCCATTTAACTGCTCATAGCGTTTTATGACAGCTAGTTAACCCGATCCAATAACTGAATCCTTAGCCTAGCTTACCAATGCATTAGCAATAGCCATTATCTCATTATTTCAATGTATTTACATTATTCCTCACTTCCCACCTCTCTGAACATTAGATTACGTGCGTTCCCTAAATTTTAGCGTCAACCTGGCAAATTATCGAAATATCCTTATGAGCGGCAAATTATAAAAATACCCCAACACCAAAAAATTGTCTCAAAACAACCTTTCAGGTGTTTTACAACTCTTCCCGAGCTAAAAAGTCTTTTAAAAAACATTAACGGGAATATTATCAAAATACCCCACTCCGAGTGGCAAATTATCAAAATGCCCCCTGAGGGTTCCCGACATCAAAAAATTCTCAAAACTACTTTGAAACATTATTTTAAGCCTCTGGAAGTCATTATTGAGCTAAAAAGGAATTTTTTTTGCCCAAAAATCCTGAACCGATATTCGGACCGAGAGCTTAAAAGCCCCCGTTCGGCCAAAAATAGCTAACAACTTTAGAATGACCTAAAAACTTGAGAAATGAAACTTCTCGACATCCTAGAGTCCCCATAAAAGTTTCGCCCGAAACCGCGCTAGTTTGGTATTTTAAATTACACTGTAAAGTGTCAAAGTTCCTCATATCGGTTAACCCCTTTCCAGTCTTTGAAAAAATCTGACATTTTCTGTGATATAGATCTTTTAAAAATAACTAGGGTCTTTTTTTTGCACTTTGGCTAAATCTAATCCTAACTATTTTTAAAACTTCGAGGGAATCTGCCTAAATTAATTTCTTACTTTTAGTGACAAAAGCAGACACTATTTGAATTACTACACACACTAAAACAGCTTAGCCCACACGCACCTTTCTTCTTCAACCTCCAGCCGAGATGCTCCTCACACAGACCTACGCACATTCTTCACAAACACCCACCACTTCACTTTCAATCCATTGCAAATCAATAAAACCCCATTCTACCACTTTAATTACATTCTGATGCTAAGGAAAATGGGTTCGCAGTCGACGTGGAGGTGTCACAAGGAATGCAGTCTGAGTCAGATGCCAAGTGTGCTGATGTAGGACACAGCAAGGGTGGAGCAAGGGCAGAGACTAAGGGCTTCCCAGACAGAGCCTGAGGGTGGAAATACTGTGAGGGCGATGACACACGGTGAATATACAACTACAGTCACAGTCTGATGCTTGGGTCCAGCGTCAATGGTCCAACTATGTTTCTCTCTTTAGAATTCTAGAGAGAGAAAGAGAAAGTGAGAGAGAATTCTGAGAATCTAAAAATCTGAAGTCCTCCAAATGAATTCTCAAGACTTCTATTTACAGAGGTTGAGATGATGATGTCATCATACGACACTTGGCGTTCCCCGGGAGTGACACGTCACCGAGGGGTCCATACTGTCGGTGCTCCACGGACTGTCGAATCACATATTCACCCGACCTGCCCCGCATAGCGTCACTCGATCTGTCTAGAAAGATTGGCTCCCACAGCGTCGGTGTGGCCAGAGAACCCCATTGATCTAACCACCAATACAAGCCCTTGCAGAGTCCTACAGGCCTGGCAGCAGTAGGGAAGACCTTACGCCCAACTGCCAGGTGAACTAGGCGCGATGCCCTCCGAAGACATGCTCCCATCTCGGAGTGACCCGGGGATCATAGTCCTTAGGGTGCCGACCCAAGCGCCCAGTGCCGGAGCACGTAGACCAGTCATGCCAACACCCTGGCGGAGATAGTGTCCCAGAGGAGTCGTCTATCCCGCGGGTGAGTCCTTGTGCCGGAGCACTCGGAGCGCATCAAGGTAGCATCCCGGAGGAGCCGTCTACCCGATGGGTCAGGTAGCATCCCGGAGGAGCTGTCTACCTGGTGGAAGGGAGTTGAAAAGCTCCCTGGCCGAAATAGTGTCTTAGAGAGCGAGCCTATCCCGCGGGTGTGTCCTTGTGCCGGAGCACTAGGAGCGCGTCAAGGTTGCATCCCGTAAGAGTCGTCTACCCAACGGGCCAAGGTAGCATCCCGGAGGAGCCGTCTACTTGGCGAAAGGAGAGTTGAAAAGCTCCCTTTACGGAGATAGTGTCTTAGAGAGCGAGCCTATCCTGCAGGTGAGTCCTTATGCCGGAGCACTCAGAGCACATCAAGGTAGTATCCCAGAGGAGCCGTCTACCCGACGGGCCGAGGTAGCATCCCGGAGGAGCCATCTACCTGGCAGAAAGGGAGTTAAAAAGCTCACTGGCGAAGATAGTGTCTTAGAGAGTGAGCCTATCCCGCAGGTGAGTCCTTGTGACAGAGCACTCAGAGCGCATCAAGGTAGTATCCCGGAGGATCCGTTTACCCGACGGGCCATGTAGCATCTTGGAAGAGCCGTCTATCTGGCGGAAGGGGAGTTCAAAAGCTCCCTGGCAGAGATAATGTCCCGGAGGAGTCGCATATCCTCGCGGGATGCTGCACACTCCGGAGAGTGCGTCGAAGCATGTTCCACGTCCATGTCGGGGGCGCATGGTGTGGTGCCCGAGGGCATGTAACATGATTCTGGCGCATGGGCATGGCGACGACCATCGCGGGAGAATAATTGGTGCGGGGGCACATGTCATGAAGATGGCGCACGGGCGCGGTGAAGTGTGTATGGTGCCCGGGGGCACGACAGTGTGACAAAATGGAGTGCGAGCAACGATCATTGCGGCGACGGCATATAGGCAACAACGGGCACCATACGGTTGTGGTGATGAGTGAGCATTATAGACCGTTGCATGAATGAGAAGTAAAAGGGAGCGTTAGCAACCCCCTGTGACTAGGGTGGCCGACCCCCTCCCCCCTCTTTAAAGGGAGTGGCCGACCCCTTTAAGGGGAAGGCACGCCAAGTCCCAGTTTGCATATTTTCTAAGTGTTGGTGGCACCGATGTTACATTGGCGACAAAAATAATTTTAGTCATGTAGAAAGTCAATGAAAAATGCACGTAGCTTGAGCGTGCGCATTTTGACCAGTCGACAGCGTTGAAAAGTTGACCGTTGAATATGTGATGTGCCATGCAAAAATGGGACCCCTGGTGGGCCCTTGGGTGAGTTCTTGAACCTGTTACATTGGTGACTGGTATACTGACTTAGAGCCTGAGTCAATTGATTGTTGGGAAACAATGGAATGTGAGTTCTTGAACCTGTTTTACAGCATGCGTTGCTCAGTAAGCATGATGGAGCTCACGAACACCAGGCAATGGAAAGAAAAGGCTGTGGTGGACTACATCAACAAGTGGCGCTCATTAAGCTTAAACTGCAAAGAAAGGCTGTCAGAGATTTCGGTAGTAGAAATGTGTATGCAAGGCATGCATTAGGGCTTGTTGTACATTCTTTCAGGGTAATAGACCGGCCAGCTTTGAAGAATTGGCAACACGGGCCCATGACATGAAAATCAGCATTGTCAATCATGGCGGCAACAATCCTGCATTGCCTGACCCCCGCAAAGGAGATGAGGGAAGGCAAAAAGGTTGAACAGTCCTTGAGGACAACCGAGAAGGAGTCCCTGGTAGTTACCATGACTCCTTTGAAAATTCCAAAAAAAGATAAACATAAGGAGGAGAAAGCACCAGAGCACCTCCGAGAAAAAGCCAGGCAGCAACCTTCATTGAAGGAGTTAGAAAGAAAGGTATACCCCTTCCCAGATTCTAACATACCGGGCATACTCAACTTTCTGCTTGAGAAGGGAATCATTAAGCTCCCAGAGTCGAAACGTCCGAAGGAATTAGGACACGTCAATGAGGAGAGGTACTATAAGTGTCACCGCGTCCTTGGCCATAAGACTGAAAAGTGCTTCATACTCAAGGACTTGATCATGAATTTGGCCAAGAAATGGTAGATTGAGTTAAACATTGATGGGGTAGAAGAGTCAAATCATGCCTCAGTCATCTCAAGTGAAGTGACTCCTTCAAAGGGCCCAAATACGTCAAATAATACATTGACAATGGGGGCACAGATGATGACTATCCAGTTTGGAACGTTAGACCCTATAAAAGTTCAACTCCCTTAGAAAATGTCGGAAGTGTCAACTCAAGGTGACCAGTTCATGGATACGAACGACGAAGGATAGACACTACTCACGCGGAGGAAACTGAAGAAGCAACTAGCAACTCCTTTGCAATCATTTCGTCAAGAGAAGAGGCGAGCTAAAAAAAGGCAAATAGCAATGCTGTAAGGGGAGAAGGCATGCTGTTAAGAAGAGTTGCAAGGAAGTTGATGAAGGTTTTCGACAGGGCATTCCTAAGCCGATAACCGTTGGAGACTTTTTTCCAAATGGCTACTTGAAGGATGAGGTGGTCGGAACTGTCTGCATGGTCTCTATGCACGAAGACAAACCTGAAGTGGATGAGGAGGTTATTGGTGAAGACAACGAGACCATGATGACCTCTGTACAAGGCTTACCTCTGCAGTTCACACTTCAGGACATGCTTGACCAGCCCAACCAGCACATAAAGTGCTAAAAAAGGTTTTGGAAGATCTAAAAAGTACAACTCTGCCATTGGTGAAATTGATGACCTTAGGACTACACCCGTGACGTGTACATCCTATTGTGCAGCTATCACCTTCACGGATGAGGACCTACAGTTGGGTTCCAAGCCTCACAATAGACCTCTCTTCGTTTTAGGTTATATCCGGGAAAGAAAGGTGAACCGGATGCTCGTTGACTGAGGGTCAACAGTGAACATCATGCCAAAGTTCATCATGAAACAAATTGGAATTACAATGGATGAACTTTCTAAGAGTCGACTGGTGATACAAGGCTTCAACCAAGGGGCAAAGAGCGATCGGCATGATTCATCTCAGGCTTATTATCGGGGAGCTAAAGTTAGACACTTTGTTTCACGTTATTAATGCAAAGACGTCTTACAACTTATTGATGGCCGGCATTGGGCTCACGAGAATGGGGTAGTGCCATCCATTCTTCATCAATGTCTCAAATTCTATAGGGATGGAGAAAAAAAGGTTGACAGAATTGTAGACCCTTTACCAAAGCAAATCTCATTTTGCAGATGCAAAGTTCTACATGGAGTCTGAGACGTCGCAAGAATGTTTTCCGACAGAAATCTCCTTTGCAAAGAGAAATGAGCCCCAAAAGGATAAACAAGTCATGGTGCCTTCGCAACCTCAAAACTAAATAAGTCTTGAAAGGCTCGGTATCAGGAGAAAAGAAGCCACCATCGAAAGAGGCACAAAAAGAGTTGCCTGTCTTTAGGTACATCCCTATGTCTTAAAAAGCAAAGGGACAATCACCCTTTGTTAAACTGGTCGAGTTAAAAGAAGGTAAAGTTACAAGAGTCCCAAAGAAGGGGGACGTCCACTAAAGGAGAGTTGACCGTACCTCTTACAACCATTGGGACTGTCAGCTACCACTAAAGGGATTTGTCAAGCCTTCACAAGACATGGCCAAACATCCTCGTCCGCCCTCCGTGAAGACTTATGAAGGTTTTGATGCTAAAGCTCAAAAGCTGTAGAAAAATTTAAGTTATGACTTTGAAAATCCGGTGCCCCTCGGAGAACTTAGCCCAGAATTAACAAGTGAAAAATTCCATGGACTTAGTAAAACCCAAAAGAAGTTAAGACAGCAAAGGCACCAAGTCAGTCCGCCAAGGACGGGTGTCGATTATGAACCCGATCGACCTATTCGGGTACCCTTGAAGAGCAAACAAAATAAAGTCAGCACAAAGTACATCACCGCTAAAGAAGTTGATGGGTCGGATGATGAACAACCTGCTCTACCACGGACCTCAGTGTTTTGATGGCATTCAAACCTCGACAACAACCAGTTTGAAGCAAGGCGAGACCAGCTCAAGCGAACAATCCTCCCAATGCACTTCTGCCTTTAAGAGGTTAGGAGTTACGACTCTTAACAAGAGCAAGGCAGACTCAACAAGAGTTTCCTGAGCCTTCACATTCTCAAGATTGGGTGGCCCATCTAGTAAGATCGATGATAAAGACTTTGGAGCGACAGCAGAGATGGAGGCCAGACCCAAGGAAGATAGAGAAACTAGAAGCCTTATTCTATCTCAAATGAAGTGAAAGACCATGATAGATGTCAGCAATTATGGAATTCTTAAAGCAAAAAGGAGGACCATTGTCATTTCTGGCCATGGTAAGGATCAAGTCCAGAAAAAGAATGCCAATGATGAGGAGGTTGTTGAAGCTACATACCACATCAAAGTGGAGGAAGACACAACTCTAGATGCTGCCGAAGATGATCTGATTGACGTGCCTTCCCAGCTCAAAGACGGGGGGCAACCTACGGTTGACGACCTTAAAGAACTCAAGTTAGGAACATCTGAAGATCCTAGGCCCATCTTCATCAGCGCTCACCTTGACCTCGAAGAAGAGGAAGATACTTTGAATTGCTGAAAGAATTCAAAGATGTCTTTGCCTGGACATATAAGGAAATGCCAGGGCTTGATCCTATGGTCGCAGTGCATCATCTTGCTGTTAAAAGTGGAGTGTGCCCTGTTAAGCAAGCTCAACATACATTCCATCTGAAGGTTGTCTTGCAGATAGAAATTGAGATCAACAAGTTGATTGAAGCTGGGTTCATCAGGGAAGTGAAGTACCCTACATGGATCTCAAGCATAATACCGGCGTGCAAGGGAAATGGGCAGCTACGCGTCTATGTAGACTTTC
Source organism: Escallonia herrerae (assembly GCA_033070095.1). Classification (NCBI taxonomy): domain Eukaryota; kingdom Viridiplantae; phylum Streptophyta; class Magnoliopsida; order Escalloniales; family Escalloniaceae; genus Escallonia; species Escallonia herrerae. The sequence continues at coordinate 125,266 of JAVXUP010001883.1, read as the reverse complement.
GCGATTTAAATTGAGCATGTCCAAAAGACGATTTTCCTCTACCCATAATCGAGCTCATGGTGGATGTGACAACAGGGCATGAAATTATATCCTTCATGGATGGATGCGCAGGGTACAACCAAATACGCATGGCACCTGAAAATGAGGAAAAGACTGCATTTCGCACCCCAAAAGGAATCTACTACTACAGAGTAATGCCTTTTGGACTGAAGAATGTGAGGGCAACTTATCAGCATGCCATGCAGATTTGATGATATGTTACACAAGATTGTGGAGTGCTATGTTGATGATTTGGTGGTCAAAATAAAGAAGAAAGATGACCACCTGCAAGATTTACATGTTGTATTTGACCGGTTGAGGAAGCATTAACTCAAAATGAACCCCCTTAAATGCACTTCTGGGGTCTCATTCGAAAATTTCCTTAGGTTTATCGTCCGTCACTGAGGCATTAAAGTTGATTAATCCAAAATCGAGGCAATATAAAATATGCCTCTGCCGAAAAATTTGCGAGAACTTCAGAGTCTTCAAGGATCACGCTCGTACATCAGGCGATTCATCTCAAATCTAGTAGGTCACTATCAACCTTTCAATCGTCTCATGAAGAAGGATACGTCCTTTGAATGGATCAAGATTGCCATAATGCATTTGACAGCATCAAGAAGTACCTTCTTAGCCCTCCAGTTTTGGGAGCCCCAACGCCTAGAAAGCCATTGATTCTTTACATTGCTGCCCAAGAAGAATCTCTAGGTGCGATGCTGGCACAGGATGACCAAGAGAAAAAATAGAAGGCATTGTATTACTTGAGCCGTAGGTTGACGGAAACAGAGCTTAAGTACAACCCGATCGAGAAAACGTGCCTAGCACTAGCTTTTGCATCACAAAAACTGAGGCACTATTTCTTGGCTTACACTATGAATTTAATTGCAAAAGCAGATCCTTTGAAATACGTCATGGCCAAGACAGTCCTATCAGGGCGTTTAGCAAGATGCTTAATACTCTTTAATGAGTTTGATATCATCTACGTTCCAAGGACGGCGATTAAAGGACAAGCCCTTGCAAACTTCCTCGCAGATCATCCTTTCCCAGTTGATTGGGAGATTTCTGAAGACTTCCCAATGAAGAAGTGTTCTTCATTGAAACCTTTTAGCCTTGGATGATGTTCTTTAGTGGAGCAACGCTGTTAGATGGGGCAGGCGCCAAAATAGTCTTCGTCTCACCGCAGCGACAGGTCTTGCCATACGCATTCACGCTTGGCAAGAAATGCTCAAATAATGTTGTCAAATATCAGGCTCTCATCATTGGCCTTCAAATGGCATTAGAACTCAAAATTCTAAGCCTCGCAGTTAGTGGCAACTCCAAGCTAGTCATCAATCAGCTTCTTAAAGAGTACGAAGTCAAGAACGAAGATATTGTTCCATACTTCCGCTATGCCACTATTTTGATAAATAAATTCGACAGTGTGGAACTTGAACATGTCCCAAGGGAGGAAAATTACAGGGCAGATGCCTTGGCTAGCCTAGCAACAACTTTGGCACTCCGAGGCGAAGATAAAGTTGATATTCCAGTTTGTCAACAATGGGTCTTGCCCAAATTGCTTGACTGCCGAATTGAAGAAACTGATGCTATCTCGGTCCGAGTCATTGAGGCTGAAGATTGGAGGTAAACCCTCATCGATTACCTCAACCATGGAAGGTTGCCTGAAGACATACGACACAAGACCGAGATTGAAAGGAGAGTGCTAAGGTTCATCTACTATAAGGATACTCTGTTCCGTCGCTCCTATGAAGGCTTGTTTCTATGTTGTTTAAGAGATGACGAAGCTGCTCAAGCCACAGATGAAGCTCATTCGGGTGTATGCGGTGCTCACCAATCAGGTCTGAGGCTTCACTTCTGAATCAAGAGGATGGGTACAACTGGTCGACGATGGTCAAGTATTGCTTGGACTATGCAAAAAGATGTCAAACATGCCAGTTTCATGTGAACTTCATCCATCAACCTCCATAACCATTGCATCCTACAATTGCCTCTTGGCTCTTAGATGCGTGGAGGCTAGATGTAGCTGGCCCTCTTCCCAAGTCATCTGGAGGTCACTTTTACATCCTGGTCGCGACAAATTACTTTTCCAAGTGGGCAGAAGCAGCTTCGCTTAAAGAAGTAAAAAAAGAGACAATGGAAAACTTCATCAAGAATAACCTCATCTTCCGATATGATGTACCTTGTTACATCATCACAGATAATGGAAAGCCTTTCTACAATACATTGATGGATCAACTATGCACAAAGTTTGGTTTTAAGCAGCATAACTCCTCGATGTATAATGCTCCAGCTAATGGCCTTGCAGCGGCATTCAACAAGACCTTGTGTAACTTGTTCAAAAAGGTCGTGGCCAAATCTAAAAAGGATTGGCATGAGAAGATTGGAGAAGCCTTGAGGGCATATCGAACGACATATCATACTCCCACTCAAGTAACTCCGTATTCCCTTGTCTACGGTGTCGAAGCTGTCTTGCCACTTGAACAGCAAATTCCTTCACTAAGGATCGCAATCCAGGAAGGTTTGATAAGTGAAGATAATGCCCAACTACGCCTTGAAGAATTGGAAGCACTCGATGAAAAGAGACTTGAATCGCAACAACGCTTGGATTGTTATCAAACCAGACTCTCCAAGGCCTTCAACAAAAGGGTTAGACCATGGTCTATTACTATCAGTGACTTGGTCTTGGCTATCCAGAGACCCATTATCACCATCCATTGCAAGGGGAACAAATTCACCTCAAAATGGGATGACCCTATGTGGTAAAGGAAGTCTACAACAATGGAGCGTACAAGGTAGTTGATCAAGACGGTCTACGAGTATGACCCATAAATGGGAAGTTCTTAAAGCAGTACTACCCTTGAAGCCGTCAATGCGCCTGGCCCGCACAAGCTAAAACTGTGAAAGGCCCAAAAAAAATTCATTTACATTGTACTTAAACTACGTTATGAATTGATCTATTCTTGGGTACGTAGGCCACCCAAAAAAAATTCGAGTCCAGTCAAACAAACATAAAGAAAGTTCACAAAAAGAAAATTATTATGACTAGATATTCATCTTCCTTACATTCAATATGCTTGATCTCAACATGTTGAAATAAAAAAAATTAATAAGAAAAGCTATGAATCATCATATCCAGCCTAGTTCGGAGATCCTTGCGCTCGTCCTCAGCACTCTCGTAATGCTTCAAGTTTAGCTACATCATCAGCACTAATAATAAGATTCTTCTGAACAGCCTTGTGATCTTCCTTCAGGTTAGTAATGGCTATCTGGTTCCCACGTATCTCCTCATTGACTTGAGTGATCTCGAAGTGAAGTTTTCCCACTTCTGACTCTAGTTGCGCCAACTCTCGCCTCAAAGCCTCATGTTTCAACTCCACTCATGATAGCTGGTCTCGTATAGTCTGACTGCACCTAACTCTTTCCCTTTCAATAGAAGTAGCCTCATTGATGCGACATTTAACATCAGCTAATCATCTGACAAAGGCAAGAGAAGTCAGTGCCCCAGCATGCTGCGATTACAAATCCTGATATGTTCTAACATGAGTCATAAAGGCCTCAACTCGCTTATGTAGTGGAGACGGATCTACCCCATCCATTATAATCACTTCACAATTTTGGTTGAACTTTCCCTCATGACTCAATAGCGGCTCGGGAGATGCTTTAGTGAACTGTTCTTTTACACATTCGCCCATTTGGTAGGCCGCCTTACGATGCTCTTCTGAATAAATCACACCAACACTAAAAGCAAGAATTACTATAAATGCTGGTTGACTACAAGGTTGATTCCCAGACTGATGAGTATGAAGTGCGGGCGAACTCATTCTGACTTGATGTCCTAATTTTGCTACTCTATTAGGAGTTGTGAACTTAGCTGATGTCGATGCGGAGGCACATGCACTTCCATGGACTGTACACGGCGGGGCGTGTTGAACAAGAGAGTGTGACGATATCAGAGCCCCCTTTGTCACGTGATCGGAGGAGCATAGTCCCTCCACTGAATCGTCACTACCCTCATGAGTAATATCATTCCCATCGCCAAAACCAGCACTCTCCAACTGTAGATGAAAGAAAGAAGGAGTCAAACGAGGAGCATGATAAGAACAAAATATATACGTTAGTCTTATGAAGAGTCGTACATGTATACCCTCAATAGGCTATGACAAACTTGGAACATCATCAAAAAAATTATGAAATGAAGAATCGATAGTCATTGCAGGATCAGTGGGAACAGGTATTTTGTCTAAGGTAACGATCTGGGCATAATCATAACTGTGCCTTATTTCTCTACAGATCAATATTTCTTCCTGGACGAAGGTATCACCCTTCTTTCTCAAACACCTTCGGCGAGGGGGAGCATCGATGTCCTCTCCATCAGTCCTGTAAATAGGCATGCGCTCAGAAGGAGACAGTCTAAACCACCATCGCACTCGTTGGCCGATAAAAGATGCTTAAGAGACAAAGAGCTGCTGCCAATGTTGGGCACACCATTGTGTCTCTGAGGTTCGAGAGTTAAAAAAGTCCCGCATGCGGTGTGATCAATGAATTCTTCACCAGGAGTTACGACTCTTAACAAGAGCAAGGCAGACTCAACAAGAGTTTCCTGAGCCTCCACATTCTCAAGATTGGGTGGCCCATCTAGTAAGATCGATGATAAAGACTTTGGAGCGACAGCAGAGATGGAGGCCAGACCTAAGGAAGATAGAGAAACTAGAAGCCTTATTCCATCTCAAATGAAGCGAAAGACCAAGATAGATGTCAGCAATTATGGAATTCTTAAAGCTAAAAGGAGGACCATTGTCATTTCTGGCCAAGGTAAGGATCAAGTCCAGAAAAAGAGTGCCAATGATGAGGAGGTTGTTGAAGCTACATACCACATCACAGTGGAGGAAAACGCAACTCTAGATGCTGCCGAAGATGATCTAATTGACGTGCCTCCCCAGCTCAAAGATGGGGGGCAACCTACGGTTGACGACCTTAAAGAACTCAAGTTAGGAACATCCGAAGATCCTAGGCCCATCTTCATCAGCGCTCACCTTGACCTCGAAGAAGAGGAAAGATACTTTGAATTGCTGAAAGAATTCAAAGATGTCTTTGCCTGGACATATAAGGAAATGCCAGGGCTTGATCCTACGGTCGCAGTGCATCATCTTGCTGTTAAAAGTGGAGTGTGCCCTGTTAAGCAAGCTCAACATATGTTCTATCTGAAGGTTGTCTTGCAGATAGAAATTGAGATCAACAAGTTGATTGAAGCTGGGTTCATCAGGGAAGTGAAGTACCCTACATGGATCTCAAGCAAAATACCGGTCTTTCACTAGCCCAGGTATCCTTATATTGTGGTGTGTTTTGTTGCCAGTCAATGCATGCACACTAATTTATGGTTCAGGGTTAGGCTCAAGCATTATAGGGTTAAGGGGTAGTTCCACTTCTGTCACAGGGGTCTCATTATTGTGATCAATGAATTCTTCATCTTCAGATATGATCATGGCAATTGATCTCATAGGACAAACACTCTTGTGTCCAGGTTCAAAATTTACCCCACACCTGAAACACAGTCCTTGTGTAATCCTCCTTTGGTGTTCTTCATTGGTGAGTTGGTTGGTTTTTGGTGGTGGCCTGGGTGGTATTGGCAGCAAACCTTTCTGTGTTTGATTTTGGCTTGAGGTTGGAGGTGGTTTGAATGGTAAGGCTTGTAAGGGTGTGGGCTTCAATATAGGGTTCAATAGGGATTTGGAAGAATTGGTAATTGGGCTTAACAGGCTAGGTAGGGAATTAGTCTTTATGTAATGGTGGTTCTGGTTAGTTGAAAGGGTAGGGGAGTGTAAGGATCTGTGGTTTTTGAAGAGGTTGTGTATAGCTCTCTCTTCTCTTCTAGTTATATGAATGGATTTGGACAAGAAGTCCACATCAAATTGTTCAACTCTACTCTTGATTTCAGGCTTGAGGCCTCCAATGAAACTAACACAAAAGTAGTTCTCATCCAAGTAATCAAACTCCTGTACTAATTGGGCTCTCATGCTTTCAAACTGATTATAATACTCACCAGCTGCACCATTTTACACCAGTTTGTTAAAATTCCCTATCACACTTACTCCATTAGTCAAAGAAAAACTGGCATATAGATCCTTGACAAACCTACTCCAGCTCACCCTTCCCAAGGGTTTAATGTATGTTGCGTACCAGCATTCTGCTTGTGCATCAAAATGCACAGAGGCATAGGCTACCTTATAGTCCTCATGTCTGGGACAAAACTCAAAATAGTGCTCGCATTTCCTAACCTAACCCCTAGGGTTCATTCTATCAAATCTAGGAAATAAGAGTTTAGGAAACTTAAGCAATTGATTACCTGAGATAGAAGTTGTGTAATAAATTCAAGTCTCAGATTATTCTGGCTGGACCTTCTCTATATTGGATCTGGTATGATTGTCTCCTTTCGAATTCATCTGAGCTATCAGGTTTACCAACTCAAACTTGAGTTCTGAGATACTTTGACACATTACTAAGCTACTCCTCTGCATATCTACAATCAAAGTTTCAAAAGAGCTCATTCTGATATCATACGCTGCTAACTTGTTATCTACAGCTTCCAGGACTTCTTGCAAATCTGTGTCAGTGGTTTGATTGTTTTCCACTGACCTTGGCATAGTTGAAATTTTTCCTAGTGAGACAAATATCGAATATGAGGTGGAATTATTTAATTGCGATACTAGTTCAGGCCCCGATTAAGAGGCTCTGATACCAGTTATAGTGTATCCAACAAGAGACATTACTGCCATAGTTGTTGTCTCAGGAGATTTGTGGTTAATGGTAAAGAGTGGCAATTCAGAAATGAGAAGATAGAAATGAGAATAAGAGATAATTTCTTCGAGTGAGAGAGAGTGAGAGAGAGAGAGAGAGATGTCAATTTGCTTCACAATTTTCATGCCTCGTTCGTTTCCCTCTTTCCCCCTTTTGAAGGGAAGTTACAACATAAATTTGAAATAAGAAACAGCGGGTAATTCAAAATAGAAAGGGGTCGCTAAAAACATTTCAAACAAGTCTTGTAAATGTGAGTCCAAATGGTGTCGTTCCATTTATTATTGTAGTGATTCTAAACGGTGTCGTCCTTGTCCATTATAGTAATTAGCTTAGCGGCGTCGTTTGCTTTTGGCGCGAATCCTTTCTTCTTGATTTTAATTCTCAGGGGAGCTTGAGCTTGCTGCTGCTGAGCTGGTGGCTGCTGTTTTGGGCCTTCCTTGGTCACTCCTTCCATCAGCGGTGCTCCTTGCTAACCATCCTCCTCTTAATTTGCCTGGTCATCCACTGTGTTTGTGACATCAGTGGAGTAAAAAAAATTTATTGTCGGTCTATGCCTCTTGATTCCCTTATGTGTTTTGATGAAAGTTATTGTGATCGGCGTCAGGGATGATTCGGGATCTAAGGCTTCGCGGTGTTGGCAATATTTCGGGAAGCTACTAAAATCTAGAATCACTCATCGTATTTGTCCTCAGAAAATGTTTGGAGAGGTCTCTGTAAATACATATATGGCGATGTTGAGACCATGACTGAGTTGAATCTAATGCTACGGTTGGCAATGCTTAGAAGAACCACCAAAATCTAAAGTCAGTCATTTGGTTGATGTTTGGCAAAAATCTGTATAAGAATCCATGGTTGATTGTTATTCGAAAAAAAAAATGAAGACTGAGCATGATTCTATAGCTGATCATTATTCGAAGGGGAACGACAGGTTTGAACGGTAATCATTCAATGTTATGGAACATGTAAAGCATTAATATATCCTCCACAACTATGGCAGTAAAGAGAGAGACTGAAAATATATGTTGTTGACTACAGTAAACAAGCGTGTACCTGTAAGTCTTGACCAAAGTCTGACAAAAGGTATTCCAGTACAAATTCAGCCGCCAAGACTAGTTAAGCCGTTAGAAGGGAAGTAGTCAACGACATGAAGAAAGGGGACCATTATAAGGGCACAAAATCCTAAACTTTTCCTCTAGGCGGCAAAAATTTGGGCTAACACCGACTTGGTCCACGGATGAGCCGTAAGCCCAAGATTTATCAGTTCAGTACAGGGCTTGGTCTGTGGATGAGCCGTAAGTCCAAGGCTCCAAGCCAGCATGCGGATGCTTCAAAAAAAATTACTTCAAGCCTTGCCACGATACTAAAAATAAATAAATAAATAAAATTGAGGAGTACTGCACAAGTCTTGAAGTGGGGGTAGTTTGTAGAAACTAAAAATAATTTTACCAGTCAATGGTAAGTTATTGTGACCAGTCAAATACTCAATGCTGTGGGAAATGCGGGCCTAAATGCTGGCTTAGAGTCACACAAGACAACGGGCTCGGAGTCAAAGACAAGTTAGAAAGGAATGGTCCAAATAAAAGTTTTTGGTCCAGCCCATGGTCTTGCTATCAGAAAGTTCAAATAAGTCAAGTTTGATCAAAAATAATTAAATGGAAATAAATCCATTTAATTGACTGAGATTGAATTAAGGGGGACAAAAATCCCTTTAATTAAAAGATAAAGTCCCAAATTACGGGTTTCTAAATTTAACCCCACCTCTTTGCCTATAAATAGAGGGCTTCGGGTAAGGAAGAAGGACACATTGAGTCTCTACAAACAAGCTAGCGCTCTACCAGAACTCTGTCACAAGCATGCAACATCCCGAGAATTACGCTTCATTTGAAGAACAATACGCACTAATCTAGTACCGTTCTTCAATCGAGCATTCTCGACGACAAGAATCTCTTTGATCCTAAACATCAAAGAGAAATCCACCTTCAAACGTGGAGATTCTACAAATCAAGAATCGCCCTCAAAGAAGAAGTCAACGTAACAGTTCAAGAACAAGCTATTCTAGCCCTTGGATCGTGATCGAATTCGGTGATTGAATCAAAAGACTCATATTTATTTTCTAATTAAATTACAGAGTGTTGTAACCCTTAGTTTTAAATAATATATATCTTTAAATTGTAGTTTGTGCATTATTTCTTGTTTCACAGATTTAGACACGAAATTTGTGTGTACAAGCATAGTCACCTAGCATGCGACGTAAGGCTTCAATCTATTTGTCTGGAAAGACTCGCTTGCACAGCACCAGTGTGGCCGGAGAATCCCTTGATCTAGCTACAACCCAAAGCCTTGTTGAGCCGCACAGGGGCATCGAGAGACGCAGAGGACCTAACAGTATTTGAGGAGGTCCTTACGCCCAACTTTTAGGAGGACTAAGCAGGATGCCCTCCTGAGACCTACTTCGTCTCATAGTACGTGACCCGTAGGGTCAATAGTCCCTAGAGGTGCTAATAAAGAGCTCCTAGTGTTAGAGCACGTAGACTAGTCATACAGGCACTCTGGCAGAGATATTGTCCTGGAAGAGTAGCCTATCTTATAGGTAAATGCTTGTGCCAAAGCACTTGGAGCACGCCAAGGTAGTTCCCCAGAGGAATCACCTACCTGACAGGCCAAGTTAGTGTCCGGGAGGAGTCGCCTACCCAAAAGGCCTAGGTACTTCCCAAAGAAGCCGCCTACCTTATGAAATGAAAGTCTTCATGCCAGAGCACTCGGCACTCCCTAACGGATATAGTGTCCTGGATGAGTCATTTATCCCCATGGTAAGTCCTTGTGCCGAAGCACACAAAGCGCACCTATGTATTGTCTTAGAGGAGTCGCCTACCTGATGGGCTGAGGTAGTGTCCTGGAGGAGTCATCTATCTTCGCGACGAGTTCTTGTGCCGGAGCACTCGGAGCCCGTAAGGTAGCATCCTAGAGGAGTCGCCTCTCTGACAGGCTGAGGTAGTATTTTGGAGGAGTCGTTTACCTGGCCCGGCCGCAAATCCCAATTGGCCTAAGCCTAGCAATTGCCGCAAATCCACGAGCTTTACAAACATCATGACGTGCCTAAAATGGAATGGATGGTGTTGTTTTTAACACACCAAAAGAGGGGGGCATGACATAGGAGGATCTTATTCCTGGTTTTAACGGAACTTCGAGAGCTCGTAGATCTCAGTCCTTTGCCAGTAAGCGGCAAAGCGATCCGTCATACGAGTCACGCATATATTTTAGAACTCGTTAAAGAATGGCCTATTTATGAACAAGGCCGAACCACTGCTCCACCTGTCTTAAGAATGAGTAAAGTCAGCGTCAAAGGGCAAGAAAGGCCCTCAATTTTGTGAAAGAGTTCAAAAACTGAGATGGTAAGGACCTCACATGGCTTGAAAGCAGGCCCCAACAATCTTTAGTGAACGTATGAATCTTCTCTTCAACGGCCTCGTCAAAACCGTCCAAGAGGAGATGAATTCTGTTTTGCGGCGGAATGTTACCTCTACCCACTTGATTGTGATGGCGTCGAGCTAGGAAAGGGGGTTTAAGCCGAATGGTCTAAGGAGGCTGGTGTCTGAGGAGGTTTAGACGGACATACAAAAGAACAGTGTCAACGAATAAAACGAAGGATTGTAAAAGTACTCTAGGATATGGGAAAGTAAGAGAAAGAGATAGTCTTAATCATAACGAGAACAAATTCCAAAAGGACATCCAATAGTTGGGAAGCATTATATTTCAAAACTTTGGGCAAGTGACATACGTCAAACAGCAGCACGTATCCTCGCCTCTATGGTTGTATTAACTATTCAAATTAAAGGACACGGTAATGTGGCATGTGGAGTCCAATGTGACACTTGCAATATTTAAAATAGCACGACGACTTTGCCACTATTCTGGAGGATATTGTTTGCACCAAGTAAAATCGCATGGTACTGGCACCTTAGCCAGGCTGATTCATCTAAGGACATCAAGCAATCCACGGGGTTAAGATATTGGCTTGAAAACAAGTCACACATAAGGCGGAGTCATCCAAGCGCAAGTGGGACAGTTGATGATCATCAAATCGAGGATAACAATGGCTGAACAACACGTGACTGAGTTCTAAGCAAGGAAAAGACACATAGCTCTTTCACATTGGGCCTCAAGTTTTAACTGTGTTAGGTGTCATCAAGAGAGTTGTAAGTATGTATCAATGGTTAAATGAAAACTTAGTCAAACAGGTAAACGAGGTCCTATCCAGCCTCAATACATGGAAAAGTTGGATCCATTAAGGGAGCTTAGATGAACATAAGGGTAGCCACGCATACTTGACCACGTGGCAGCTCCAGGTTGGACCGTCCTGGGACTGATTAAAATTTGGCTATAAAAAGTTATAAATGTTGTCTCAATCAATCCTCATCTGTACCAAACACAAACTATCTCATTGATTACGTCATCGCAACTTCCTTTCACCTTAAGTCAATATGCTTATTTTAAACTCGTTAAAGCCGTCAAACAACCTGTTTGTCTCATCCATAACATCTCTAAAGTGTATTCAATCTTTAAAATAGTGCTTTGTACACTCAAAGTGTCACAACTCTAAAAAGTTGTTCATTTCAAACATTATCAGGGTAAAGCGGCTTTATTCATTGTACTGTTATGCTTCAATAATCAGGAGTTAAAGCAAATTCTGTAGGAGTACCCGTAATATAAACATCACATAAATATAGTCCTAAAGTAGTAGGCCAAAAGAACCTCGGATGTGGATTGCGTAGGTTGACCCAAAAACCTACAGGGGGTTATTGCATAAACCTCAGCAATAATTAGGTCTCTGGAGTTCCAAAACAGCGGCTACTGTGGTATGGTCAAAGTACCGAAACCAAATATAAAGCCTCGACCAATGCTACAATTGACTTGTCTGAATTCAATCTTTGTTGGGAGAATTGGGGTTTACCCTCCCAAAAGGGCCTCCAACATTGTGGTCCGATGATCTTGCCAGAACTGATCTAACCGCCAAACCGATTTTCATGCCCGAGCCAAGCATATTGAGAGTTTCATTTTTCCCGGGATTGCAAGGAAGCTGTTTGACGTTAAGTTCACTTCCACTGTCGATCAAATTGTGGATATATTTACTGACCATTGAGCCCTCCACAGTAATGCATATGCGTGCCTATTGACACTTTGGAAACGTCTCACCATGTCAAAAGCACTCTATCAACATAGCTGCAAACGCTAGTTCGCCTGTGCGACAAATTCTTTTAGATTTTACCTAAATTAGCACCAAAGTTTCCCACGGGATTTAGCATCCAAATCTCCATCACAATGTTCCCCACACAGGCGCAATGTCCAAACACCACAACTGCAAGCTTAAGCAATATTTAGAACCTGCACTAAATATTAGTGGTCGTAATGAACTGTAGTCTAGTTGCAAGTGATGCTCAGGCATCAGCATAACTTAATTTTTCCTGGTCAATACACAGAATCATTCCTAGTCTCGGACAACAGTATGTGTTCTTGTTTTACCCGATACAATAACTTTTTATTCCATGAGCAATCCACATGCATAGGAATATCTTTAACGAACACCTGTGTACCACGTTACTCATACAGAAGCGCCATATAGCAGAAGACATCTCGTTTAAATCTGGACGCAAGTATAAATTTTCTCTTCCATGAACGCCAGTCAAATATCTGTGCAGCCGCCACCAGTTTGGTGCACCATAGCTTCAATTTCATCAGTATTATACATGTCAAGCTGAAATAGAGTCAACCAATAAAAGATCAATAAGTCGCAAGTATCGTATTAATAGCTACCCCATCATGCATTTAACTAAACTCCAACAAATAGCTCATGATTGTATTTTGCCTATTAAAATCGAATGCATAAAACCCTAGCTAATCATTTAGAAAACAAAGAGCCTGTGTTATAAACTTCTACATCACAGTTTTCTGTGGAAATTCTTGGTAGCTTCTGTCTACTTTCTTCCGCAATTCAGACGACCAAATTAAAAAAAAAATCCTAGTATCTTGTATAACTGTCTCACTGCATATTGCTACGGGTATGAAGTTTTTCCAAGCATATACGATATAATAAAGCACACATGCATGGTGAAACACAGCAAATGACCTGTCTTTTAATTTTTAAAAAGGGGAAGCTGAAGTTGTCTAGGACTGGCGGTAAATTGTAGTATGGCAAATTGTTGACCTACTTCTGTGCAAGCACCTGCAGCTGAAGAGCATGCAGTCATGGCAATTATAACTGTCAACAAGGTGGAGTTTGTAGTGTAAACCAGCTCTTACAGACCAGATGATTGCAAAATAAAGGAACAATACTCTTATACATGATATAGAGTACCATCTAACAAAATAAACAAAGTTTCTTGATAAGGACTTGGCTTTGTGGATACTGAGATTCCGACGGATCAATTAGTGTTGCTTAATACAACGTTGCTCACTCTGATTGGTATCAGAATGCGAGGTAACTTCAAGGAAAAATATAGCCGAAGGAACTTACATCATTCGGGGTTTTTGTCACATTAAGGCGCTCGCCGTTATAAATAAACTGCACAGTTTGGTACTCCAACTTCTTTTTTGAACAAAAGGTGGTCAGGACTTTCAACAACTTGGTGTCCCTGTTGATTCTGAAGAAAACCGGATTACCATCCTAGGATCAAACAAAGGAAAATGTAAAGCAGAGGAATCCGTACCAAGAAGGGGAAATCCGAGTACACGTATAGCTTTCACCCAGTAATAGCCGTCATTGCAGTGAGTCTGATTAATGTAATACACATGCAAAAGAAGAGATCAAAAAGGTACAATGTTGTTACTCTATCCTGTCAACCACAGAGTCAATGCATTCCGAGAGCACCTGAGGTGTAACTTGCCTAAACCCACTACGAGCTGCAATCTTAGATCTGGGTAATCGTGCAGATCAAGTTTAGCTTAATGTATCCTGATAGCACCAATCTGGCTTCATAGAAAGTGCAGCCCAGCGTATGATGAGCCTTCTGCCATTGAGGGTCTCGTAGGGTGGATGATGCACATAGCCTACTTCAGATTTCCGTAAAGGTGTTTCTGAGGTTCAATGTCACAATGCAGCTACCTAGTACCGTTTAGCTGGCTTTAGTTATAGCGCCCCTTCCCTCCTCCTCACTAGAGGCTATCGTCAAGCATATAAAGGACATGATTAATGAAATAAGTGACATTAAAAAGCAGAGATGCTCTCCTTGCGGAACAGTTTCAAAGGGATCTCCATGGAAGCAAACTTGTTACACATTTGATTTCTTCAATCAGTTAAAAACTACCGACGCTATGGAAACTCGCTCAAGCTGTAAATAAAATAGGCGTTCACCTTGACTTTCAGGTCTTGTGAGCCAAATACCCCCGACTTTTTTTGATGTTTCTACCGGGATCTCCATTAATTAACTGGCAGTAAGACCTGTTTTTTCGTTAGTACCCGTCCATTTCTTAGGGTAAAATGGACAGTTTGAATCAATATATTTGTTGGCAACTATGAAGCACGGGTTCTTCAAAAGGGGGGGACTATCGGGGTCGGGTGCGCATCGGACACGGGTGTGCCTCGGGTGCCTGTCGGGTGCGCACCCGTTAATTTCCATTTATTTTCCTTATTTGCAAAAAATTCGGGTGCCACTCGGGTGCCGCTCGGATACGATTCGGGTGCGGATCCGACACTTCGGGGGTTGAAACATAATTGCCGGAAGATATTTCGGGGGATAAAAACATAAAACTTAATTTCTGTGGGGGTGAAAAAATAAATCAATATTACTAACCAATTAGGGCACATGAGTCTCATCTGATAGAGAGAGAGAGAGAGAGATCGCAGCAGCCGCGACCTCCATCGACACCGGCGACCTCCAGCGACAACCATCGAACAGCCGCGACCTCCCGCGACACCACCGAACAGCCGCGACCACCCACGACATCACCGAACAGTCGCGACCTCCCGCGACCATCGGGGACCTTTGGCAACCATCAGGGACCTCCGGCGACCATCACGACCACCTTACTCACCTCCGACAGCTTTGCTTCGAAGGTGTGTCGCTCACTCCATCTCTGTCTTCCTTTGTCTTCAATTTTTTATTTTTTTTTGGTTTCTGCTGAGACTTGACGATGTGGATTATGGAACGTGGAATGTTAGCCGTTAAGTGTTTTTGTGTTATAGTCTCACTTCTCACATCATTTTTGTTTTTAATTTTGCTGTGACAGTGTGTGTATTTTTTGACTTGGACTGTTTTTTTTTTTTGTGTTAAAGGTTTAAAGGCTTAAATTAAAGCCAAATATGTCAACTTCAAGTTTATTTGTTTGATAGTTGAAGATGAAAATGTTGTGGTCATAGAACCCTTAGATATTTGATGGAGTACTTTATTTGTTTGATAGTTTGAACTTTGATGCTATGTTGTTACTTTTGTTATGAATATGATGTATTTGGTGGTGTTTATTATGTATTTGATGGTATTATACTACCGTTGAATGGTTAAATTAAATTGCATCATGTCTTTTTATGCACTTTCTTAAGATACAACTTGTTTAGAAATTAAATGCTATGTGTACATAGTAAATATATATATAGGTGTACATAGTAAATAAATAAATATATATATATATATATATCATATATCATATATATATAAATATATATAATATTTACCATATCCCCGCCGCACCCGTATCCTAAAATTTTCAAAAATGCCGTATCCGCGTATCCGCACCCGTGTCGTATCCGCACCCGTACCCGTGCTTCTTAGGTTGGCAACCACGTCGTCATAGCACGTTTGTAGACCTATAATTACTTGAATTTTTTTCTCTCTCCTCTTTCCTTTAACCTAATCCACTATCGCCGCCCCCTTTCCTAAAACAGACCACCACAACTAGAAACCACCACTTTCCACACTTAAACCACTTTTGTTGCCCCTTATCCCTAGAGTACCACCACGGGATTCTTTTTATGCCTCATACCACTACCCCGAATCGAAGTAATTGATCCTATACAACACCCTATAGCCTAGGGGTGGCAAAATATGACCCGACCCAACCCACTTGTTTTTGGCTTTTGAAGGTCAACCCAAGCCAATCCGTCAAATGGGTGACTCGACCCGCAGGTCAGATTTGGGTTGTTGAGATAAACAAGGGTCATGGTGGGTTGGGTTGGTCGACCCGCGTGTCCAAATAGGTCGCAATATATACAAAAGAAATTACAATAAATCTGCATATCAGCACTTCGATCGCAACAACCTAACCATCTTCGTCGCCAACGTGCTATACCCAACAGATCTGAACTCGACAACCATCAACATCTCCTGCTAGGGGTGGCAATGGGCGGGTTAGGTTGGGTAAGGTCAAAGAAATATGGATCAAATAACGAGTTGGGTCAGAAACGGGTTCAACATGAGTTGGATTGACGTGGGTTAGGTTAGAAATGGGTCAGACAACATTCAAACCCGACCCGACATCTTCCCTTTTTTTGTGGGGGTTTTTTTATGCAATTACTGCGATCATATTTTATGCATCACAATTAGTATTTACATCCCTATATATTACAAATTTAAAAGAAAAATAATTAAAACATTACAAACTAAAACTGCTAATCCTTGTTTAGAGAAGGGAAGAAATTACTTTTACGTAGTTAAAGTTTCATGAAAACCCAAAAACATGACAATCACGTAGCTAATGATGTTTCAATAATCTAGCTAAGAAGACCAATAAATCTGCATATCAGCACTACGTTTTCAAACCTATAGCCAATAAGTTGTCTTGAAAATTGACATCATATTTTCAAAGCAAAGGCACATGTTTAGATCACTGAATGCATTTCGCTGATCCTTGTGAAAACTGTAATGGTGATGCAACTTACAAATGGGAGGCATATAGAGATATCAACACCTGCATCAAAAGAACACTCCCATTGCAGCCATATGCTCTCCAAACTGTACGTGCTGAAAATCCACGAACCGAATCAGCATCGAGCAACATTCCCAATACGTTCATTCAATTGTAGGTAGGAAAATCACAAAATAGTATTTAAGCTCAAGCAACCAAACTAATTAAAACTCACACTCCTATTCACAAAGAATGGGTGTGAAAGTTTGACATTTTGGCCTTTGCATTATTGGCGCACAATCAATAGAGGGCACACGGTTTCTTTCTGTTTGCATGCAACAAGCCAACCTAACCAACTCAAAGAGCAAATAAGATAATTCACTTTTTAACTAGCAGAACAAATAAGGTAATATCTTAGCCAAAGGTAGGAAGAACAAGGACATATGAAAAGGGGATGCCAATGGCTTAAAGAAAAATAGCGTAGAAAGAACAAAATTATCCCCATTCAATGCATCATTTATGGCTTTAAGAAAAATAGCAAAGAGAGAAGTTGACCTCTCCGTGGCATGTGCTTAAAAAGTTATCCCATGATCCATTTGTCAATACTGCGGCAGAGGCATCTCTAACATAACTATTCCAACTCCATAATGAAATTAAAAAATTGGGCTAATTATACCTGTCCCTGAGGTTAGGGGATAATTACAGTCAAGGACACAGAGTTTCAAATTGTAACATTCTGTGACCAAAAGTGTTACAAATGTATCACCCGGTCTATCCGTCAGGGTTTTGTCCAAAAAGTGTACTTGATGTCGTCAATACGTATTTTTAAAATGACGATACTGCCCCTTGTACTGTATATACTGAATATTTTTAAAAAAATTAAGATTTCAATTTGCAAATTAGGGTTTTAAAACCCTAATTTGTAAATTAGGATTTTGTTAGAACCCTAATTTGCAAATTAAGGGTTTCAAAGCCCTAATTTTTCAAATTAGGGTTTCATTTTTTCAAATTAGGGTTTCATTTGTTCAAATTAGGGTTTTTTAAATGCCATTACTTCACCGCCAGCAGTTCCCTTCCCTGCCGACAGCCATTTTCTCCTATCTTCTTCCCTCATCCCACTTCCCCTTCTCCACCTCAATCGGTGACCCAACAAATCCAACTCGCCGCCTTAATCAATGGCTAACGACGACGACCGAGTTTTCGCATGGGAGATGGGCCTACCCACCGTCGATGACCGGAGAATCAACGCACCATGCTTGAGGTCAACCGTGCATCGCAAAACACTCTATCGGGTCTCCGCGGAGGCCAGCTCCAGACGCCGTCGTTCAACAACCACATGAAGTCGTTCAACAACCACAACCAATATGTCGGTGGAGATCGACGAGGAGCCAGATCCATCCGATTCCCGGAAGAGCGGACCGACAATGAGGGTGTCCTCGATGCAGTTGAGGGTGATGACGGAGGGGAGAGAGGGTCCCGATGCTATGGCTTGCTCAGTTGGGAGATCTGTTACGGCGGTGAGGTGGGGCTTAGGTTACCGGCGACATGGGTCGAGGGACGGGGCTGGCTACCGGCGACGTAGGGTAAGGGAGGGGGCTTTGGCTGCCGGCGGCGTGGGGGTGATGGAGTGGGTGGCAGATCTGGAGAAAAAGTTTGGAGAGATAAACCTAATTTGAAAATTAGGTTTATCTCTCCAAGGGATGGATGGTATTTTATTTTAAAGTCAGGGGCAATCAAGTCTTTTTGTCAAAATCGTTAAGTATTTTTGTATTCTGTTTGGTCAATGGACATAAGTGTAATTATCGCAAACTATTGTCCTCGCGTGTAATTACCCCCAAACCTCAAGGACATAGGTGTAATTAGCCCTAAAAAATTTAACGTCAGCCACTGCTATCATAGCACCAAACTGGAAGTTTCAATGATTCATAACATGTAACAATATGTTTATCAAATTATAAAAGGCAGTGCCCTGATCCTTTTTGAGATAGAAGAAGAAGCACTAGAATCTAAGGAAGAAGATCGAGGGAGAGGGAAAAGACTACAGAGATCAAACTCCAAGTATGCCTTGTCGTCATCTTTGGTATCTCACCTGCATTAATAACATTGATCATCAACAACAGTACCAAGATTGTATAACTGTAATACAACTTACAGACATGCTACATCATGACCCAAAAAGCCAATCGTTGGTGCGTATCAAAGCTTGAACATTTTTCAGGGTGAGTGAAGAGCGATACTAATCTAAAACCCTCCCTCCAGTTCTGAAAGCTACTTTAGAGGCTACTGTAGAGATAGGGATACTCAATACGTCTCAACCTATCCTTGTGAGCTCCAGAAACCGATACACAACAGATTGCTAATACTTCAAAACATGAAGGCACTCGGAAGGTGCATTCGATTCTAAATTTAGATGTGAAGGGCATTACACATAACACTGCAAAGGCCGACATTTTAAAAGTGTTTCACATAGAGAAGAGAAGACTTCTTTAGTTACTTTGGTCTTACAGGAAAAGTAAGTCTCACATCAGATTTCTGGACATCAATTACAACGGATGATTATATGCACAAAAATATATTAAACTTTGTTTATGTCGAGGCCCCACAGATTGGTCCTGTCATTTCAAAAGAGAGTGGTGATTTAATGAGTGGGTGGGGGATAGAAGACAAAACATGGGGCTCTCATCTTGGATAATGCAAGCGTTAACACTACATTTTCTGATACCTGTGAAACTTTGTTGAATTTGATAGGGATAAGGCTTCTTGGAGGCAGAATTCATTGTTGTGCACATATCTTGAACTTGAATGTGCAAGATGGGTTAAGAGAAATGGACGAAGCAGTCTATGAAGTTCGAGAGAGTGTGAAGTACATCATAAGTTTTTAGCTAAGGAAAGAGAAGTTTACCGAGCTTTAAAAGATTTTGGATTGGAAGGCTAAAAACCTTTACTTCAAGATGTACCAACTTGGTGGAATTCGACTTATCGCATGCTCGAGAGAGCTTTGTCATTCCGTTAGGCCTTGTCTCATTTTCAATTAATAGACCCAAGCTATAGACTTCGTCCTTCAACTGATGAGTGGGCTAGGATTGAAACCATTTCAAGATTCTTGCAGTTGTTTTATGATCTTACAAACATGTTTTCAGGATCTACTTATCTAATGACAAATCTCTTTATGGTGACAATTGAGTTTGCAACGTGATCTAGAAGAAGGTGATGGTTTCTTGAAATGCATGGCCAAGAAGATGTTTGAAAAGTTTGACAAATATTGGTCCGAGTTTAGTGGAATACTCTTGATTGCTGCAGTTTTTGACCCCATGTATAAAATGAAGTTGATTGTGCTCTCGCTGAAAAAGCTTTATGGATTCACAGTCGGTAAAAGTAAGAGTAAGGCTATTCTCGATGATCTTAAAGATATATTTGACGAGTAAGCTAGCCTTCATTCCATGCCCTCTACAAGTGGTGTTCAAGTATGTCTCATGTTATTGTTAGTGGACGTAAAAATGAGATGGCCAATTTTGACAATTTTGAGAACGAAGTTGCCTCCTCTAAGTACATATATATCCAACTCCGACTTCTTCACCCCATCCAACTTCGTTCTCAAAATCGTCAAAACTGAGCATCTCATTTTTACGTCCACTAACAATAACATGACACATACTTGAACACCACTTGTCGAGGGAAGGGAATGAAGGCTAACATACTCATCAAATATATCTTTAAGATCATCGAGAATAGTCTTACTCTTACTTTTACCAACTATAAACCCATAAAGCTTTTTCAGAGAGAGCACAATCAGCTTCATTTTATACTTGGGGTCAAAAACCCCAAGTATTTGTCATTAGGTAAGTAAATCTTGAAAACCCCAAGTACATCTAGATCACGCTGCAACTCAATTGTCACCATAAAGATATTTGTCATTAGGTAAGTAAATCTTGAAAATATGTTTCAAGATCATAAAACAACTGCAAGAATCTTGAAATGGTTTCAATCCTAACCTACTCTTCAGTTGAAGGACAAAGTCTATAGCTTGGGTCTATCAATTGAAAATGAGACAAGGCCTAACGGAATGACAAAGCTCTCTCGAGCATGCGATAAGTTGAATTCCACCAAGTTAGTACATCTTAAAGTAAAGATTTTTGGCCTTCCAATCCAAAAGCCTTTAAAGCTCGGTAAACTTCTCTTTCCTTAGCTAAGAACTTATGATGTACTTCACACTCTCTCAAACTTCATAGACTGCTACGTCCGTTTCTTTCAACCCATCTTGCACAATCAAGTTCAAGATATGTGCACAGCAATGAATTCTGCCTCCAAGAAGCCTTATCCCTATCAAATTCAACAAAGTCTCGTAGGTATCAGAAAATGTAGTGTTAACGCTTGCATTATCCAAGATGAGAGCCCTATATTTTGTCTTCAATCCGGCACCCACTCATTAAATCTCCACACTCTTTTGAAATGACAGGACCAATCTGTGGGCCTCGACATAAACAAAGTTCAATATTTTTTGTGCAACTTCTAGTCCTCATCAATGAAATGAGCTGTTATGTACATATAACCATCTGTTTTAATAGATGTCCAGAAATCATGCGAGACTTACTTTTCCTGCAAAACCGAAGTAACTCAAGAAGTTTTCTCTTCTCTACGTGAAACACCTTTAAAATGTCAGCTTTCGCAGTGTTACGTGTAATGCCCTTCACATTTGAATTTAAAACCGAATGCACCTTCCGAGTGCCTTCATGTTAAGTATTGGCGATCTGTTGAGTATCGGTTTCCGGAGTTCGTAAGGATAGCTTGAGACCTCTTGAGTTTCCTTATCTTCATCGTGGCCTCTGAAGCAGCTTTTAGCACTGGAGGGAGGGTCTTAGATCAGTATCGCTCTTCACTCGTCTCAAAAAAGTTTCAAGCTTTGATATGCGCCAACGATTGGCTTTTTGGGTCATGAGGTAGTACGTTTGTAAGTCGTATTATAGTCATACAATCTTGATACTGTTGTTGTTGATCAATGTCATTAACGTAGGTAATACCAAAGATGATGACAAAGCATACTTGGAGTTTAATCTCTATGATCTCTATAGTCTTCTTCCACTCCCTAGATCTTTTCTTTAGATTTTAGTGCTTCTTCCTCTACCTCAAAAAGGATGAAGCTACTGCCTTTTTTAATTTGGTAAACAAATCGTCACATGTTATAAATCATTGAAACCTTCGGTTTGGTGCTATGATAACAGTAGCTGACTTTAAAATTTTCTATTTCATGATGCAGTTGGAATAGTTATGTTAGGGATGGCTCTACAGCAATAATGATATATGGATCATAGGATAAACTTTCTTCGCACATGCCACAGATAGGTCAACTTCTCTCTTAGTTATTTTTCTTAAAGCCATTGGCACACATTTAGACCTAAATGACGCATTAAGTAGGGATATTCTTGTTCTCTCTTAGCTATTTTCCAAAAGCCATTAGCACCATGTTTTCATATTTCCTTGTTCTTTTCTACCTTTTGGCTGAGGCATTACCTTATTTGTTTAGCTAGTTATAAAGTGAATTACCTCATTTGCTCTTTGAGCTTGTTAGGTTGGCTTGTTGCTTGCAAACAGAAAAAAAATCATATGCCCTCTATTCATTGTGCGCCATTAATTAATGCACACGCCATAATGTCAAACTTTGACATCCCATCTTTGTGAACAAGAGAGTGAATTTTAATTAGTTTGGCTGCTTGTGCTTAAATAGCTATTTTGTGATTCACCTGCCTATAATTGCATGAACATATTGGGCATGTTGCTTGCAATGTAGATTCGGTTCATGGGTATTCAGCACGTGCAGTCTGGAGACCATATGGCTGCAATGGGAGTGTTTTTCTTGATGAGGTATTGATATCTCTAGATGCCTCCCCTTTGTAAGTTGCATTACCATTACAGTTTTCAGTTAGATCAGCAAAATGCATTCAGTGTTCTAACATGTGCCTTTGTTTTGAAAATATGATGTCAATTTTGGAGACAACTTATTGGCTACAGGTTTGAACACTTGGTGGTCAGCACAAAGTTCAGGCTTAAAGTTCGTGGACGGTGGGGAAAAATTAGCTTGCCCTTTTGGTATTCTTAGCTAGATTATTGAAATATCATTAGCTATGTGGTTGTAAATATGAAAGATTGTCATGTTTTTGGGTTTTTATGAAACTTTAACTATGTAAAAGTAATTTTTTATCTTTTCAGATTAGCAGTTTTAGTTTGTAATGTTTTAATTAGCTTTAATATAATGGGATGTATTTACTAACTGTGATTGCATAAAATACGATCACGTGAATTGCATAAAAAAGAACCCCCCCCCCCCCCCCCAACCAAAATGAGCCGGGTCGGGTCTGAATGTCCGACCCATTTCTGACCCAAATCGCATCAATCCCCCGTTTCTGACCCGTATTTCTTTGACCCAAACCAACCAGCCCATTGCCACCCCTACCACAGCCTCAAAAAGATAATTCCTCCCTACTATCCACCACCCACGACCCCCACGAAATCAAGGCCTGCCTCATATACTGTCACCTTCCTTTACCTTCCATTTACACAAGGACATCTCACAACCAAAAGAAGATCGTCGTCGTGGTAGCTGTGTACTGGTCAAGCATCAAGACGAGCTTCGTCATCCTCTTCATCGACCAACACCACCGTTGTTTTCGTCGACTACCACCACCGTCCCTATCAATTGTTGTGACCCTTGACCACCACAGCCACTCTTCTCAGTTGATGCACTGCCTACTACCACCGTCAATATCCACCACCACCACAAAATTTTCAAGGAACCCATTATCATGCCAACCTAATTCCTTGTTGGGTTCTTCTTTCAGGCTCTTGGTGGGGATTTCAGGGTTTGATTTGGTTGGGTTTGTTGTTGTGAAGATGATGTAAGTTGGTTGACTGTGTAGGGCACGAGCGAGAAGTGTTGGGGACTCTGGAGAGGGGGAGAAGGAGGAGGATGGGGTGGGGTGGTGGGTTTGGAGGAGAAGGAGGAGGATGGGGTGGGGTGGGTGGTGGGTTTGGAGGAGAAGTCATCAGGGAGGGGTGACTGGGTGCAATTGTGGAAAGGTTTAAGCCAAACATGGATAATGTGTCCGTCACATAATCTTTTGCATGAATTATCCAAGTTATCCTTCAAAACATGACCGACACCCAAAAATGTGAACCTTTTACAGCCACTTGGTAACTAGGGCATCAAAATGGTTATATGGAGTGGTGAGAACTAAAATAAGAAGTTTGCAGTGCTCCGTGCACACACCCCAAATTATAAGGTTATATGCACAATGAATTGTTACGTAAGAGCAACACAATCGCAATAATATACATGGGACTAATGTTAAGTTAAGACGTGATATATTAGGAAATGCGGCCCCACCAAGGTGCAAGGTGAGTTTAAATGGGTACAATTCTGAGAGTAGAGGTGACAAAAATTGGTCTCTACTTTTTAAGTCTTTGATTGGACTGCAGTCGTACCAAATCAAATACGATTTGAATAATTCATATCTTAAGTGTACCAAATCAATGTCTCAAGCCATACTTTCAATTCAAACATCCAAAATGATTTTTCAACTTTCAATTATTTTCAAGTGCACGATCATACTGAAATCAGGCGAAGTATGTGTATGGAGTCATTCATGTCTTCGTGATAGATTGAATGGCATGTGCTAATATTAAAAAGTAACTAAGGGTAATGTGAGTGACGAACTAGCTGCCGTTATTTTCTCGACCCATACAAGTATAAAACTCTTTTCTCCGAACTAAAGTATTTCCTTTCTTTTGAAATTAATCCTAAACTGTTTTCAAGTGTGTTCGCTGAGACTTATTAGTTGGGCAGACAATTGGCAGAGTGTCATTCGTGTATCTCTACCAGAATGAATGGCATATATATATGGCTAATAAGAAATAGTTAAAGCGACAAACCAGCTGCACGAGCTGCCAAGACTGGTTATTTGTTGTGTCAAGTTCAATACATGGGGTTTGGGATTGGTCCTTATATCTGGTGGACTTCTCCTACTCTAGAACATGCTTTTGGGTTGGACACTAGGTTCAATATAGTATCAGAGCTAGGCCCCTTCTGCCCCATTCGATCCAACAGGACCACCTCTTATTCAAGAGGAGCACCTCTTATTCCCACGCTTCGCGTGAGGGCGGGTGTCAAGTCCCACATTGATAATACATGGGGTTTAAGATTGGTTCTTATATCTAGTGGGCTTCTCTTACTCTAGAGCATGCTTTTGAGTTGGACACCAAGTTCAACAAGTTGCTTCTTTTCATTTGCATCCAATATTGTACGTAATATGTTTCGACGCATCGACATGGGCCACTTAGGTTTCTAGGATTCGCAGGCAAATTTGCCTCAGTAGCATAAGGCTATAGAAAAAGATTTGTCCAAGAGCCTGTAAGTGACTTTCTCCAAGTTTTAAGCTCTAAATCTCGTCCCTCGAGGTCCCGAG
Source organism: Escallonia herrerae (assembly GCA_033070095.1). NCBI lineage: Eukaryota > Viridiplantae > Streptophyta > Magnoliopsida > Escalloniales > Escalloniaceae > Escallonia > Escallonia herrerae. The sequence goes on along the minus strand of JAVXUP010001883.1, from coordinate 100,145 downwards.
GCATGTCTCCATAGGTTCGTCCTGCTGGTCACGAAACATTGTCGACCCTCTTGTCAGGTTTGTGCAACTGAGATCTAGATTGAAATTCTTATCATATCGTTACCTCGATGTGCATAATGGGTTTTGAGGCTCTTATCGTCTATCAGCTTATGGCTATCATTCTTGAACGAAGCAAACGTTGTTTCACTAATTCAACATTTAGAGTTTTCTTACTTCAACCTCGAAATTGTCTTTATGACGCAATCTTCAAGGACTCACCTTCTACTGTTTTAAACTTGTGCCCACCTTCTACAGTTTTAAACTTGTACATGTAAGTAAAGCTGTAAAAAAAATGGTTGTTTTCTTGGTAGGTTCTTATGCCTCGTCTGGTTCAGATTGAACAGTCAGTGTAAACTAAGCTTTAATAATACAGAAGCTAATCGGACATTTGGGGTTTCACCGTTTTTGTGATATGCCAAATTGTGATGCTGGAGATTGGGGCATACATGAACATGATACCTTGGTAAGAAAACGTAACCGCTATAGACAGAGTGCAAGGGTGATTAGAGAATGAAAATGGTAAATATAACTTTAAGGGTGACATTATTAGCTCCACTTATGCTAGGAGTACACCATACCACATAAGTTCCGAAAGCGCAGCTATATACATGCGTGTCTATGCAAATTTTCTCCTATATTTAATCAGACTACATGAAATTTCCTGAATTCAATTATTATGAAGTAATAGAAATTTACAAGATATCTTATACAACGAAGTTCTTTCCAAGTTATTATTTATTGGCAATAATTATTAATTGAATTGTATCATTAGCGCGTCAACTATACAAGGCCACCATAGATGTATTAAGATAAAGGGGGCAAGGATCACTTGCGCATAAGCCTATACTTTCGATGCAGGCATGCATTAAACCATAACATTTTGATTTTCCAACTTATGCGTAATTCACCTATTGACGGCCAAAATCCATTTTCTTTGGATGTCTGTAAAAAATTTTATGGGCAAATTTGTATTATTGCTCCCTAATTTACCTTGGCATTATTTCTCCCTCATCCAAAAATCCACCATCTTCGGCGTCAAAACACCATTATCGTCAACCATAAGCGCCAAAATACCACCTCATCTACCATTTACGGCAATCACCAGTGCCGTCAAACCCCCGCCAAGGCTAGTGCCAAAATGCCAATTTGCTGACAACTTCCACCAACAACACCACTGTCACCACCCCTTACACCAACCACCACCACATTGCTTCAAATGGAGTTACCGTCAACTCCATCATAACCTCTCTGCCTCAGTCAATCGAGCCACGGTGCTACCACCATCTCCATAATCACAATCACAGCCCTGAACAGAACTAAAATCAAAATCCAATTCAAAGCCACAGCGCCATCGCACCTCCACCATCTCCAAAAAAATGAAATTAAAATCCTAACCAAAGGCGCCACCCCACCGCCATCTCAATAATCAAAATCAAAGCCATAGACAAAACAATATCAAAAACCACAATCAAAACCATAGACAAAACAATATCAAAACCCTAAAGCAAAGCCACCCCTCATCGCACCACCACCATCTCGAAAACCAAAATTAAAATCCTTACAAAACCCTAAAATCAAATCAATGGTTCGGTTTTGGAAGACAGGGCATAGAGGTTATGTTGGTGGTGGCGTTGATCTTGATCTTGATCTTGATCTTAATGGCAGTGACACCAGCAGTGATTTTGGGTCTGGTGTTGGATGGCGATGGCGTTGATGGTAATGGCAATGGTTTGGGTGTTACGTTGGGTGGTGATGTTGGTGTTGGCGTTGATGATGTGGTGGTGGTGGTGGTGGTGGTGGTGGTGGTGGTGGTGGTGGTGGTGGTGTTGTCTGATAGAGCTAGCGACAGTGCCACTTGTGGTGGGTACAATGGTGGTAATTTTGGAGTGTTTGGTGGTTGTACAAAGGATGGAGGTAAAAAAATAACAACTATCATCTCTCTCTCTCTAAAATATCTCTCTCACATCTCTCTAAGCAAACTCTCAGGGACAGACACCGCAGCCGCCCCACCATCCGATGGCGCACATAGGGCAGTGGCCGGAATCCGGCCTAGGACTAGGTACACAATATGTCTTCTTTTAGTGAGTTTATGCTCTGAGGAAGGTCTTCTTCCAAGGCCGGCGGCAGATCGAGGATGGAGGGTGGTGGACGAATACGATGCGGTGGTCGGCGCCATCATACCCAGCCTCGATCGGGGACGGTGATGTCTGCACTGTTGCCGATTCACCGGATTTCTTCAGATCTATGAAGATCTAGGGTTTTTTTTCTTAATTTTTTAGATCTGATAGATCTAGATCGGAATGATGGTCATGGGTTTGTTTGGTTTGTATTGATGATTGAAGTGGTTTGCCTTTGCTCAGGTTCGATCTGTAATTGCCAGCAGTGGCCAGAATTCAGCCGGTGGTGACCAGGATCCTACCGGTGGAGGCTGGAATTTTTGCCGACAGTAATTAGGGCTTTTTAGTTGGCTGTAGGGTGTCCGTTTTGGTTACTAGGCTCTGTTTCTAGGTTTTGGTGCCTAGGATTTTGCTGTGTTACGCCGTGATCTCCAGCAGGTTGGGGGGGATAAGGGCCTCGGGTGGGTATTAGGGGTTTTAGGCGTGTTTGTGAGTTTGCGTGGGGGTGGGGAATGGGGTTAGGGCCCTCGGGAGGGGGTGGGGGGGGAAGGGGTTTTCAGGGTAATCTGCTCTAGGGGTTTTGTGTGTGGGGATTTGGGGGGGAAGAAGTCAAATATAGTCTAGCTTAGGCCTGATTTGTGACTGTTGGTTTGACCGGCCTAATGGTGGCCGTGTTTTGGAGGGAAATTGCCAGAGAAATATTGTGAACCATGCAAGGTTATCTGCCTCTTATATTTGCATTGTGATCCCTTTGATTGCCGAGTGCATCTTTGTTTTTCATACGACTCCAGTTGACTTCCTCATTGAAATTTGTGTTGTTTAGATTTTTAGTGTTTCTTTTTAGTTTACTTCGTTTTTTATAACCTTTAGGCCTCTGCTTATTGCTTAAAGTTAATCTAAAGCGTAGGATATGCTCTGCTTTAGTTTAATTGTAATTGGTTTCGGGTCTATAGGTTCATTGTTAGTTTCTGATCTTTGTGGTGGTGTATACACAGAGTCACGGAAATGTCGTGACCTTTACTCGCCATTGGGCAACTCTATAACCGTTTAATTATCAATGCTATTCTCTTATTAACCAAAAAAAAAAGAATGGAGGCAATGGTGAGCAGTGTATGAGAGAAGTAGATAAGCTCATGTGGCTGCCAAGTGGATAGGAGGTTGATCTGGCTGCCAAGGTGGATAAAGGGGTGGGAGTTACGAATTTACCCCCGGGAGATTAACCGGCGTCCAAAAAAATCGAGTTTAGCCTGTAAAGCGGTGAAATGTGCACAAGTTGGGAAGCCAAAGGTGAATTACACCGCAATCGAAACATTAAGGTAAAATACGCACCACTCCCAAAGTATAGGGTTGTATGTGCAAATGATCCTAAATAGATTGCCCAAGGCAGGCTCCGTGGAGTGAGAGCTTCAGAAGCAGCATTACCCGAGTGTTCGCTCCATGAGATGCATTTGGGGGCATGAGAGTTCATTCCAATCAACAAACTAAGATCTTAGAGCAAGGGCACAAGACGAGGAGTTGTTTAGTTTACGATAAGTTTCATGCTTAGGATTATCGGATGTCTAATCCCATTTGCTCAAGGGGGAGGGCAGAGAGCGACTAAATTACCAAAGCGGGAGAGCTATAATTTTACGAGTGTAGTCCCTAACACCTAATTGTAGGAGCTACTAAGGTAAGGCTTTCCTTACTGAAAGCCTAAATTAGAGCCCTTTAAGGCCGGTACAGTTACGGTAGAACACGAAGCTCTTGCAGCAGAGCCTCTAAATGAAATTCGTTAATTGAAAAAATTTTGACTGCTAACCGAGTTGAAGGAAACTTCCTCCTATCCCCGTACAGCGACAACTAATGGTCTCTAAATTTGTTCAGTGACTTTTATTTAGTTACACTAAAAAATGCTGTTAAGAATTGTTACCGAAAGTGTTAACAGAAAAGTCATTAAAAATATTTAATGCTATTGATTGTCGTTATATGAGATATTGGAGGAAGAATCCTATAGCCAAGTATTAGCCAAAATTTGCTCTTATTATTTATCCAAAATCGCTAGTCATATAAATCAAAGTACGCCATTTTGAATGCCCGCCTTTGACAATTTTTCCACAAAAAAGTTTCAACTCACATTACTATTTAAAACGTGACAGTCATCAATAAACCAAACAGATCTTCAACATCGGCTCAAACACAAACATTAAGAACAAAGAAGTAGCAATAAAACTCAACCCAGCAATCACCGATCTAACACATGTGAATGGTATCTAGCTACAGAGATCAGTGGATGGGTATAACTTCAGGTGTGTGTACGTGTGTGTCTGAGTGTGACTCTGTGTGTGTGTGTGTGTAAGAGAGAGAGAGAGAGAGAGAGAGAGAGAGAGAGTGAAGCTTGAGAACCTGTTAGTGGAGTAAAGATAAGAAGATGAAGAACAACAACAAACCTGGCCTCTAACACTGATGTTGATGGTAGGAGACGGCTCCTCCATGGGCCTCTTCCTTCCTTGTCCTGATGCAGACATTTCCCCAAAGGAAATCTACGGTTTTTGGTTGTCACACACTAGTTAGACAGAGATGAGAGAGAGGGAGCTTGTGCGTGTGTAGTATGTGTGTGTGGAGGGGGGCACAGGTAGGAGATGATATGGCTACGAGGCTGTAGTAAGAGCAGAGGTGGAGTAGGCTTTGTAATTAAAGTCGTTTCCGAAATCACGGTACTGACTACTGGCACCCGCCAATCTCAGGTTCTGAACTTTGCCAAAGATGGCTGCGCCAGTTGCTTTCACGTCATGGGCTATGGACGTTGTTCGAAAATCAATCGACATGCAGCAATTTCAATAACAACGTTTGATATAATTTTTATTTAGGTAAATTACACGGTACTTTTGAAATTTGTCATAAACTACACACGAATCTTTCTATCTTTTTTAATTTTACTTCACTCCTTAACTCTAAATTTTTCTGACGGTATTAACGGTTTAAAGCAAAAGGACATTTTTGCCCTCACAAATTTGATTGGTCATTTTTTTTCCTCTTCCTCTTCCTCTATCTACCACATCTTGAACCCTTGACCTTAGGGCTGGAGCAAAAATGTGTAACCCACCAAGGAGGAAGGTATCCGATTTGTTAGATCTATGGTGGTTAGTGGTTGTGGGTATGACGGGATGGCTATGGGATATAGATGGGCCGGCGGTGGTGGGCAGGCCGGATTTAGATATAGATGGGCCGGCGGTGGTGGGCCGTGGCGGGGCAGTGTGGTGGCCATTGGTGGGTCTGTTGACTCGAGACCGGATGCGTGGGTGGTCGTGGGTGGCCCTTGGGTTTTGTGATTGGTGGTCGTTGGCAGTTATGGGTGTGCCGAGATGGCCATGGATGGTGGTGGGTGGCCTGGATTTATATGGTGGTGGATCTCGGCGAAGCAGTGTGGTCTCCACTCTCTCTCTCACACAAACACACACACACACAGGGTGTTGCCGGCGGTGTTGTCAGTGTAGGCTTGGTGGCCTTCGTGCTAATTCCGGTGTAATTGACTGTGTCAGCAGCAATTGGTGTTGCCAGAATTATTGGTTGTACAACATGCAAAGTTAGTTGTACAATTTAAATTCTTGAATGTTTAAACACCCAAAAAGATAAGCTTAATTTTGACTCAGCAAAGGAAGGGTAGTTTGGGGATGAAAAAATCAAAAAGTAAGGTGTCAGAGAATCTCCAAACAGAGTTAGGGTTCCCGTCAAATTTGTGTAGCTCCGTGAAATGCAGGTACAAACCTCAGGGAGCGGAATGTAATCAAAAAATATAGGAGGGGTCCGTGTGTAGTTTAGAGCAAACCTCAAGGGTGCCGTATATAATTTACCCTTTTTATTTTCAATTTTTCTCTAATTTTATAAATTAAAAAAATATATGTTTGACAAACAATTTTTGGCTTTTTTATCGTTTCAATTTTGTAAGCCGGTTTTTAAAATAAGACTGTTTTTTAAAAGTCCATTTTTGAGTTTTGAATTTTTAGTTTTAATTATTGTTTTGAGATCTAACCTTCTAACATTGTTAGAAATAAAAAAAATGAGCATCATTTTAGCAAAACCCCCATCACACAAAGAGCGCCACCACCACCACCACCACCAGACATGGCATCACATTGCCACCACGGCCAACAATCACCCCCCCTCAAGTCCCCACCATGGCCACTATCAATTCCTCACGTTTTTCGCCGCCGCCAACCCCCGCTCCCATCACCACCACCACCACCACCACAGATACCATCAATTTGCCACCATCACCATGACCAACCACCACTGCCATTTTCACCATCACCACACAGCACTGCCACCCACAACATCTTGACAACCATAACCACGGGGCCAACAGCACGAACCAGCATCGCCGACCACAAATTGCACACCCCCGACCATAACCTCCAGAATGAATTGTCGACCGCACATACCTACGACCATGTCAATCGCACACCCATGACCACCAATCACACACCCACGATGCCGACTTGCTGACGTCGCTTGCATCCCCCCACCAAGCGCCACTAACCCCACAGCGTGCGCCTTTTTTCTCTTCCATGGTAAGTTGGCCTAGAAAAATAAAGAGGCTTGAAAATTGAGGATCCCGTCCACTAGGCACCAACCCACCGCTACAGTGTCGCGGCTCTTTTCCATGGTAAGTTAACTCAGAAAGATACAAAGCCATAAGAATGCAGGAAAAAATGGCGGTGAGGAAATTACAGAAAAAGAATTGCATGTTAAGCATAGGGTGGTGGTGGCCGACAATAGGGTTGTGGTGGTAGTAGGGAGGAGGTATTCTGTTGAAGAATAAAGAGCTCAAAAAAAGGAGAAATATTTTGAAGAAGAAATTGCAAAAATGAAATAATAAAAGAAAACTCAAAATCAAAAACTTTTAACCAAACAGCTACCTTTTTTTGCAAAAAAATATGAAAACTAAAGAGGGGTTTAGCTTTTGTTTTTTATTGCAAACTAAAAGCGGAAAACCACAAAGTTTTAAACATACCCCTCATTTCTTTGCTTTACATGCGAATCTCCTTGGATTCAATAGTTCCATATCTATCAGTAGAACAGGTAAAATCTGACTCGAACATGCGGGTCTATCTGTACCAGTTCAAAGAACCTGAGTACAAGTACATATATAGGAGACCCGATAAAAATAGACCCGTATTCGAACCAACCCGTAATTTTTGGCTCGGCCAAAGTCGGGTACGAGTTACACGGACTACCCAAATTTTCACTATATAAGAACTAGCCTACTAGGGTTTTCATCCGCACCATTCTTTAATCTACGCTGGTCTCCACTTCCCCTCTCTCTATTTCTCGTGCTCTCATCACCATAGTCAAATACATATCTCTCTCTCTCCACCATAGTCATGATGAAAATAATAAAGCAGGAAGAGTGGTGTATAACCTTTCATTGAAGAGATGACAAAGCTATATAACTCTTAAAGGAAGATCTCGTAATAGACCTCACAAAGAGACAAACCACTCAATAGAAAGAAGTAAACAAGAGGAGAATAAATGTTTGTGAAGGGTACTTTATTCAACTGAAGGACTGCCTATATATAGGCTTACAAACTCAACACTGCCATGATGTGCCATGATGTACGTTCTCTACCTCCACTCCTAAAACTAAGCAACAACTCTACTAACCCATTACTCCTACATACTAGCCACTAGGATCATGCTAAGGACTCGGTAACAAACCACGAACATAAACCACTAACATACAATTAAACAAATCATGTGATAAACTTGGTCAATAGTTAGCCCTCAAGTAGGTGTTGACTACTTCAATACTCCCCCTCAACACTAGCTCCTTATTTGTTTTCCATCCTGAGCTGACGACGGAAACTTTGGAACTTGTTTTCACTCAAACTTTTTGTCAACAAATCTGCAACTTAGTTTTCTATCCTGACATGCTCCAGCTTGATCTCCTCTTGCAAGACCTTCTCTCTAATGAAATGATAATGCACTTCCACATGCTTAGTCCTTGCATGAAAAACTGGATTCTCGGCTAAATGTATTGCTGACAAGTTATCACAATACAAAGAGATTGGATACTCTATTGGCTGATGCAAGTCCTCCAGTAGTTGCAAAATCCAAGTGCTCTCTTGAGCTGCCATTGTCGCTACTCGATATTCCGCTTCTGTGGTTGACAAAGACACTGTTGGTTGTCTTTTGCTACACCACAAAATTGCTCCAAACCCAAGCGTGAAAACATACCCGGTAGTTAAGCATCGGGTATCATTGTCACCTGCATAGTCAGCATCACAAAAGCCAACTACCTTACAATCTCCACCTTTCTTGTATATAATTCTATAGTCAAGTGTACCCTTGACATATCTCAAAATCCGTCGAACTGCTTCTGAATGAAGTTTCTTCGAATTTTGTATGCATCGACTCATCACACCAACTGCATAAGAAATGTCAGGTCTTGTTAGAGTTAAGCAGATCAAAATACCCACCAACTATCGATACATCGTCGCTTCTTCCAAGTATTTTCCTTCATGAGCACACATCTTAGTGTTTGGCTCCATCGGCGTCGAAATTGGTTTGCAATTTAGCATTCCAAACTTCTTCAACAGATTCTTAGAATACTTTTGTATGGAGAAAGATTCCTCTTCACTACGGCCAACCTCTAAGCCATGGAAGTGATTAAGTTGTCCAAGCTCTTTCATTAGGAAGCGAATTGACAAATTCTCCTTTGTTTGGAGAATTTCTTCCTCACAATCTCCTGTAAGAATTCGGTCATCTACGTAAACTAGCACAATGGCTAGTTTCTTCCAACAGCTTTGACAAATAAACTGGAATCTACCGGTGCTACAGACTATCGACTATGAGTAAGGAATTCAGCAATCTTACCATACCACGCCCTCGGTGCTTGCTTTAATCCATAGAGAGCCTTGCGAAGCTTACACACATAGTCAAGATGATCTCAACTTTGGATGCCCATCGGTTGACATTTGTAAATCTCTCGATCTAGCTCGCCATGAAGGAATGTATTCTTTACATCCATCTGCCATAAATTCCAATCCTTTCTAGCTGCAAGTGCAAGTATAACTTGCACAGTTGTAAGCTTTGCCACTGGACTAAACGTTTTATTATAATCTAGTCCATATTGTTGAGAAAACCCCCGAGCTACCAGACGAGCCTTGTGTCTCTCAACTGATCCATTTGTATGATGCTTTATCTTATAAATCCATTTGCAAGAAATAGGTTTGACATCTCTCAGCTTTGGCACGAGCTCCCAAGTTTGATTCTGTTCTAATGCCTCGATTTCCTCCTCTATAGCTTTAATCCACTTTGGATTCTGAGATGCTTCCTCATATGTCTCTGGCTCTTTTTCATCTGTTTCTTCTATGCTGGCGGCTTTGGCATACTCGTCTGTAGGATCATGTGGTGTTTGATGAATTCCTTACTCATAGTCGATAGTCTGTAGGATCATGTACATAGCAAGATGGCTCTTTTTCATCTGTTTCATCAAACACCACATTTTGGGATGTGTAGCACTTCCCGATTACTGGATCACAGCACCACCATCCTTTCCTTTGATTGTCATATCCTACAAAGATATACCTAATAGCATTCTTGTCCATCTTGCTATTTACATGATCAGGTACAAATACATAGCATATACAACCAAAAACTCTAAAATGACTTACAGTAGGCTTCGTGCTCCATAGCTTCTCGAAGGGTGAAAGGAAACTTAACCTTTGTTGAGGAAGCCTATTGATCACAAATGCAGCCGTCCTCATTGCTTCTGCCCAAAATCGTCCAGGAACATTTTTAGCGTGATACTTCGACATACTTCGGCCAGGTGCCTATTCTTCCTCTCTGCTACGCCATTTTGCTGTAGTGTGCTAGAGCATATGAACTGATGGTGTATCATGCATTCCTGAAGAAATCTGAGAACCTACTTGAGATATACTCTCCTCTGTTGTCGGTGCGTAGACAATGAACTTTTCTGTCAACCTCTGCTTCTGTTGCCTTCTTGAACTCTCTAAACTTTGAAAGAGTCTCAGATTTTTCCTTCATAAAGTAAACCCATACAAACCTCGAGAAGTCATCAATGAAGGTCACCATGTACTTCATCCCACCAATAGAAGCTTGTCTGACCAGTCCAAACACATCAGAGTGTATTAACTCTAATTGTTCCTTTGCTTTAAATTTGGACTCTTCAAATGGCAACTGGTGTGCTTTGCCATACTGACAGCCTATACACACTGTGTCTGTTCTCACTTCAATTTGAGGAAGTCCATTTAGCATCGACTTCTTCATCATCATATCTAGCTTTGAATAGCTAACATGACTTAGCCGCATATGCCATAAATCAGCAGTCTCGTTCCTCCTTGCCTTCTTTACGTATGCAGTCTCTGCTGACAACACATAGACTGACTCTAACCTTCGTCCCTTCATCACCGGCTTTTCAAAAATCTCAAGGTCACACTATACCTTCACATCTTACGGACCAAACAAGACAAAATGGCCAGAAGATGTTAATTGTGCTACTGAGAGAAGATTCTTCTTCATACCTGAGACATGATAGACATTTTAAAGTGGCACCTCATCATCATTGGATTGAGGAGAGACAATTGTACTACCGACGTGAGCTATTGGTAACTTCGAATTATTTGTTGTCACCACCACATGACTTCCCTCGTAACCTGACAAATTTTGCAGCTTTTCCACGTCACATGTCATGTGATTGGAGCAACCTAAGTCAACAATCCAATCTTTTTCGTTATTGATTCAATTGGATGTTATAACTGTAAAAGCAAGGTCATCTTCTTCTGCAGCAAAGAATGCCTCAGCATCCCACTCCACCTCGACCTTCAAAGTAGCAACATTACTCTCCACGGCCTTTTTCTTTGATTTACATTATCTCGTCATATGTCCCTTCTTCTTGCAGTTAAAGCACTGTCCTTTAAACTTATTGCCACGACTTTGACTCTTAGAGCCTCCCCATCCACGAGTGCTCCCTTCGCTTTGACGACCTCCCGTATAGTCATCATTCTTTTTAGATCCACTGGCACCATGCTGCTTAGAATTCCATCTGCCGTTATTGGCATAAAATGCTTCCTCTTGACCCTCTGGTGAAGCTCCTCCCATTTGTTTGGCTAAGGCTTCTTGACCAACTAGTAAATTCTCGAATTCTACAAGCGATGACTGAGTTTGCCATCCTTGTACCGCAGCAACGAAGCCTCTATATTCAGACCTCAGACCATGGATGATGATTCGCTTCATCCTCGTCTCTCCGATCGGAGCTTATAGATCTAACTCCGAGATCTCCCAACATAACATCTTCACTTTATGGAAGTATTGTGCTATTGTCATGTCACGTTGCGCTATCGAGAGTAATTCACTCTCTAAGAGTTAAAGCCTCGTGTCATTTTTCTTCAAAAATAGCTTGGTGAACGTATCCCAAGCCTGTTTTGGGGTTGAGGCGTCTCGAATGTGCTCTAGCACATCTTCTTTAACCGTTGTCTTTAAGGCAAGCATTGCTTTGCCCGCTTTGATCTTCCACTTTTCCAGTGTGCCATTTGCATCTTTGGCTTCCAGTTGTGTCACCTCGCTACCTTTGACAACCTCCCACATGTCTTGCCCCTGCATGTAAGACATCATGCAAGTTGACCATGTATTGTAGTTACTGTTGTTGAGCTTTTTCATTCCGCCGACAGCTTGTAAGTCCGTCATCATGTCGAAAATAAAACTCTCACAAAACTACAATAGATGATCTCCCAAAGAATGACCGGCTCTAATGCCAGATTGATGAAAATAATAAAGCAGGAAGATAGAGTGGTGTATAACCTCTCTCTGAAGAAGATGACAAAGCTATATAACTCTCATAGAAAGCTCTCGTAATAGACCTCACAAAGAGACAAACCACTCAATAAAAGGAAGTAAGCAAGAGGAGAATAAATGCTTGTGAAGGGTACTTTATTCAACTGAAGGACTGCCTATATATAGGCTTACAAACTCAAAACTGCCATGATGCGCCATGATGCACGTTCTCCACCTCCACTCCTAAAACTAAGCAACAACTCTACTAACTCATTACTCCTACATACTAGCCACTAGGATCATGCTAAGGATTCGATAACAAACCACTAACGTAAACCACTAGCATACACTTAAACAAATCATGCGATAAACTTGGTCAATAGTTAGCCCACGAGCTGGTGTTGACTACTTCAATAAGTCAAATGACTCAGTACTCCACATCAACTTGACGATACCACATCGTCCTTCTTAAGCTTGCTCATAGATCTGTCGTAGTTCCGCCGCAACTCCGCCGCATGATCTGACTATGAAATCAATCAGATCTAGTTGTATTATTTATTTTAATTTCTGAATGAATTTTGTACTAGTCACCAATCAGGACAGATCTACTTTTGTTTTAGTTTTGTAAACTTTGGGGATTAATTTTAGCTGATTTTCTAGGAATTATAAGATAGATGTGCAAAATGCATATTATTGTTGGATTTGAGATGATTTTGTTAGATCTTAGAATCGAGATAATTACATATAGCAAACAATATAGTTTAATTTTGTAGTAATAAAAAAGAAATGAGTCATGTAGAAATTAAACTAGAAACTGATGATTGTAGTAATAAAGAGAAGGGGGGAAAATATTCCAAGAAAGATAGTCCAGTGAATATATGTTAATAAAAGAATATAAAAGTCATTTACTCGCGGGTAATATCCGACCCGCGTGAGTAGGGTACAGGCATTGAAAAGGGCTACCCAGAAAAAATTAGGGTAAAATTTACCCAACTCGTTTTTACCCGAAGCCGACTAGTTTTTCCCGTACCCGACAGGTATGCCCGCTTGTCAGACCTATCTATCAGTGATACGGGCACCCGCACTTCATGTCTTATGTATTAAATAATTCTTCCTGCATCTCAAAATAATTGATCACTGTTAATTTGTACAAAATTTAAAAGACCGTCAAAAGTTTGAAAACTTCCCAATGTTACTCTCTTAAAAGTTTCTGGCTCACTTCCTCTCCATCCCCTATCTTCTATGACTACATACAAGCACAAGCACATGGAAATATTCCCTCTCATTTTTTCGTAGACTTCTCTTTACAAACTCTTATGATGACAATGGATCTAACACATTAAATCGGAAAACAAAGGGGCTGATTCAAAAAAGTTATGGTGAATTTATTGACGTGTCATCTTCAACTTAGAGCACCGACCAATGTGTTGATGGGAATTACCCAGGGTGGGTGGTCGATAAAGGATGTCAGTGATAGTGGTGATGGTGGTTGTGGTTGAAGGAAAGCGATGGCGTTGGCGTTTGAATAGAGATGGTGGTGGTTGTTCTATGGAAATGACAATGGTGGTTGATGGAGCTGGACTGGTGGTTAGGGAAGTAATATGAACATCCAAAAAAGACAATATGAGCGATAATTTTGGAACGGAGAAAGTAATTAAAAAAAAGGCACTGATTTATATGAGGCACTAGTGGGATTTGACTCAAAATCCCTTCCCCTTCCTCCTCATCTCATCCGCTCCAAATCATTGTTAAGTGTTATTTCTCCCGTTTGTTTGAATAGAATTTATCTACAGTTCAAATTGTAGGTTGAAGCATGTTTTGTGTCCAAAGCAAGAAAAGTATTTGGTGTAAGCATGCGATGGAAGAGCAAGATACTGAGTGAGGCGCATGGCAAAAGGAAAAATGATGTGTGGCTCAGGCAATGTTGTGTACTCCCTCTATTCCAAAAAAATTGATTATATTTTCTTTTTGAACTATCTACAAAAAAAGATTAATCACTTTTTAACTTAATAAGATTTTGTAGGTGTTTTGTCATGTTTATCTTTCTTTGTACTTTTTTTCTACTTCTCTATCCATATTTAATCATTCACCAACTCATTTTCTCTCTTGGCATACTTTCTCTCCTCCTCCCCGCGCCCCTTCCTCCCTCTCACTCTCGCTTTCTCTCGCGTGATAGAATGAAAAACTCATAATATACGACTCATATCTTAAATAAGCGTGCAAACTTGATCAAATAAGTTAAAACGGAGGAAGTATTTTGAATTCATGCCCTGACTATTTTTTTTTTTTTATCTTCGCGTATCCAAGCATGTTCCATCTTTACCAGGTTAACTCTGTTGACTACGTTGACGTTCAATTTTAGAGATGTGGTTCCAGAAAGTTGGTTGCAAACATGAGCAATTGTGTTCAGCAAAAATAGGCTATAGCTACAAGTTGAAGATGGTACGTAGCGGAGATCCGTTGTGGGCTCAATGAGAGATCTGATCTGACCTGTGGCTAGTTGTCGTCATCCGTATCTCCCTTTCGGTTGCCAATGTCAATAATAGCTTTCTTTTGCTACTCTTTCCGTTCAAATGTAAATGTCTGAAATCCAAATTTTCTCAGACTCGTAATAAATGTCTCGAATTTTGAAATGATGCTCATTAACATCATCTTTCCAAAATTAACTTCTCTAGTTCATAAATATAAGTGAATTTAAATCTTGCCATTAGACATACAAATAGGGTACCCCTATTAGGAGTTCCAAAATTTCAGTCCATGCTTGATTTGCATGATTAAATGCTGTACAAAATGCTCCTATAATAGGAGGGCTATAAGTAATTTGGAGAGTGCTAATACGGTCAAAACGAGATCGTTCTGTGAATAACATTATTGCCTATCTTAACTACCTACCATTTTCTTTTCGTTATCGCCTTTGGAAAAAAGACAGTACCACAGAGATTGTACTAGTACAAAGCAACCACAAAACATGCGCATGTACAGACGCGCACAGACCAAATCCAAACAAACTATCCAATACTCAAGACATTGATTTGTTTTTTGCTTGCAGGTCTAGTCTATTGAGGGGAGACCTATTGCTAATGAGGTAATACTGAGTAGCGCCGTATGTATTTTATTTATTATAAGGGTGAAAATACTTAGAATTTGTCAATCACGAGTACATAGACAGTCCACATATTTATCCAATACCACACAATCACGGTTGACAACCACGAAAAATTTGCTCTCTAGCGACAAATTGCGAATATAAAATGTTATTCTATTTTTCCTTTGTCAAAGAATTTAATTTAGTAACCAACTACTCTACAGTGATTCCATGTAAAATTTGGATACTTTGGCAGGACAAGCATGCAAAGGCCCCGGCCAAGGCACCAGCTAAGGCTCCTTCCAATGCACCTAAACCGACAAATCCCAAGCACCCAAGGAACCCTTATATGCCCATCCACCACTGCCGGCTCCAGCTCCGGCTCCGGTTCCGGCATCCACCTCTCAAAAGCCCAGTAATTGCTCCTAAGCCGCACGCCCCAAAAAGTCAGCTCAACGTGTCCATCCACTCGTTAATCCTCTTATTCATCTCCATACCCCAAAAGTGGATCCTGCCCAGTCGCCGTTCAAGCCTAGGCTGGTCTCATTTTTTGTTGATGGAACCATAGAACTCGTGACCTTAGTTTAAACCATAATGGTGTATAAGAACTAAGAAGCTGTCATTGTTGTAGGTGCAATCGTGCTGTCACTGAGTTTTGTTATATGTTTCTTCCTTTTTTTCGGCAGAATTGCTGAAAGCAAGAAACTTGGCAATCGAAACTGTTCTTAATCAAAACCGTTGGTACTTGGAAGTTTGTCCAATGATTGAAGATCGACACTCCTGCCCTTAAAATTTTTGCTATCGGCATCATAAAAAAGAACAATTATGCTTAGTTCAAAAGAAAAGTACTCTCGTGAAAAAGAAATGCATAAAATCATTTACATTCCCGTGAGTTTAAAGATCAAATCTATGAACGACAAGATATCAGATATCATACATAACTGTCAGTGGCGGATCATGGGCATCCTCAAGGTGTTTAAATTGTAATTACCAAAACAAGTGTTATTATTTATAAGGTGGTCGATCACCATTAGGGGCAACAAGACGTTACATAATGACACTAACAGAACTTTTATTACCAGACACCCATGGTGGTCGCTTTACCCCCGTTACCCCTTTCTGCAACCACCATGGCGGTTTTTGTCCGTCCTCTGAATGCTGAGGGGCAGAGATAGCAATGTTTTGTCCTTCCTCTGAAGGCTGAGGGGCAGAGACAGCAACTATGTCCTAGATGCTCCTTAACTTTAAAGCACAAAACCGAGTCCGTAACAAAGCTAGCGCACATATTCATGATATGTCGCTAATGGTCTGCGATAAACATTCTAGCAAGTTTGCGGCCCAACCTAAGTACTCCGCTATGAGAACCAATCCAGCTACAACTTTACATCAGTTATAGCAGCTCGCAGCGTACGAGCAAAAGTGGCCGGGAATGTCAAAAATAGCACCGGTTTCTAAGTGTGCAACCAAGTTTAGGATGCATTCATGTTAACGGGTGTTCTCCAGCACGATTGGTGCAGGATCCACTCGTTCACCATCTGAGTTCCCTACTTGAATCTCGGGAGTTACTATTTCAGTTGACACCACGCTCCCTTCACCCCCCCCCCCCCCCTCCCCCCACCCTGCAAGACATCCCACAATCTGGGGTGTTTGTTGTAACCATACAACAATGTTGGTATCACTCGGTCCTTGCATCCCTTAGCTATCGAAATCTACATTACTACAAATATTACTCAGCTGGAGTGGAGATGGCGACCGTGCGACACAAACTGTGGCTTTGAATTCTGTCAAAGTGATGGTTCTTCATATTTGGTGCTTCGTCTTTACCTTGGTTTCAGCGAGTCATGTATTTGGAGCCAAGCAGCGTGGTCCTAGCTTTGATGAGAACTACAGGGTTACATTCGGACCTGGTCATGTCATGCCCCGGCACCAAGGCAGAGATGTTCAGCTGTCCCTCGACCCATCCTCCGGTCATTTCTCTTACATACATTTCCATCTCTTTAGTGTCCGCGCTATCATTCCGTAGAACACTAAATTCTATTAGGAACGTGTTCCAGTAAAATTAGTCCCAACGAGTCCAATAGATGTATAAATCATTTTATGGTTGAGTTGGGAAGTTCCAAACTTAGTAAACACCTTCAAAAATGCAAATGTCAGAAGCACCAAACCTTTTTCTATGCTCGCAGCAACATAAAATATCGAACTGCCTTCCAAGCTCGCTATGTAGTAGAGTCACAGGAAAACAGTATAATCCATGATTCACTTATATAACAAGGAGTCGGCAAGAGAGTACCCTTTCATGTCGGAGGTCTCTGACCAACCACAGAAACTGCTAATCGACATCACTATTTGACACCTGAACACCGATTATAGATTAACAACCCACCGATGGATTAGGTTTATACATCTAAGCTGATATTTTTATCACAAGCAGGTTCTGGCATACAATCCAAGTCAAGTTATAGTTCGGGGTTCTTCCATTTGAGGATAAAGCTACCAGGGAAGGACACTGCGGGTGTTGTAACATCCTTTTATGTACGATATTTTGCAATAGAACAGCAACCCACTTCACTATCATCCACTAACTACAATTGTTTGGCAGATGAGCTCAAACACGAAGAGAGGCAACGAATTGGACTTCGAGTTCTTGGGAAACAGAGAAGGGAAGCCGTATATAGTCCAGACAAATGTCTTCGCAGATGACAGAGGGGGTAGAGAGCAAAGGATGCACCTATGGTTTGATCCTACAGCAAGCTTCCACACTTACAGAATCCTGTGGAACCCGCATCAGATAGTGTACGGCAACAATTCTATCTAACACAAGCACAACACAAAGATCGGTAACCCATTCAGGCATAAAGTATTTATTGGTACGGGAGGATCCTCCCAAGCATTATGAACTACTTCATCCAAGACCTGACCTCAATAGTCAACATTTGAAACTTCTCACAGGCATATGGTCAATTATGAACATTGCCATAATGACCAATGCAGTGATGGTCTTCATTCCAACCACTTCATTACTGAAAAATTCATTAATCCTTAAGGCATTGATTTTCAGATTCTTCGTTGATGCAACCCCAATTCGAGTTTTCAAGAATAACAGAGGTAAAGGAGTTGGCTACCCCACGCTACCAATGCAGGTGACCGCCAGTATATGGAACGGAGACAGTTGGGCAACTGATGGGGGGCAAACTAAAATCAATTGGAGTCGTGCACCATTCGAAGCTCACTTTCGAAGCTTTGGGGTTGATGGATGCCCATCTCACAACTTTGCAGAACTTTGCTACTCTTCCAAGTGGTGGTGGAACAGAGAGCAGTACTGGAGACTGTCCCCTTACCAGGAAAAAATGTATCGATATGTGAAACGAAGATACATGATTTACGATTACTGCAGTGACAGGCAAAGGTACCCGACACCTCCCTCGGAATGCCCACAGTGATAGTCTTATTCCTACCCTTAAGTTGACGCACCAAGGAACAATAACAGTATTGTTTGTATACAAACCCCTAGTTTCTGCCATATATGGAGATACATAACAATATAAGAATAGTTAAGGAGAAGCTTCAAAATTCCTAGACAATGGTGCAAACGATACAAGAGAATTCTTTTACCGAACATGAAGCAAGCTACAGCAGCAAATTAAGGCATTCCCGTCTTCGTGGTTGCAAGAAAAATATATATCATTCCCCTCGTACAATCATATACCAATAATTTCCCCACACTGTATTTACACGAATTTACAACTTCAAAATGGAATTATATCTTTTAGTAAACATTCACTCTACGTAAATCCTTATGAACTTACATCCATAGAAATTTGAAAATCTAGTTCAAGATTGTTTCACCTTGACAACCACCTGGTATGAAAATCCTTCAACCTTTCCAAATCAAGTTAAGGTTCCAATAAGCATTTGGACATCCAAATGGTTCAGACAAGTTCAGTCTGGACATCTGATAGTATTGATTTCGAGCAATAAGCAAGCTCAAAAAAGGTGTAAGAGATCAAGGTGAAATTCTAAATAGTGATACAACCAACGATATGGGTCAATCAGATGAACCACAATAACATCATTGTCATAATGCTAATAACAAAAAACAGTTGGACTAATCTAATAAAATCCAATAAGAAACAGGTCAAAATTGAATAACAATTAGGAAATGAAGGTCAATCACGGTACGATTTCTCATACATGAGCTGGAGAGCCTGAATCAAAGCTTCTTATTATTAACCACTGTCATTAGTAAGATTATGCTGAAAACAAACATTCACATTTTAGCGAGGAATCAGGTGTGGATATTACGAAATGAGGCGGTAAGGGCCCCAAATAAATACTCGTTTCTGGTCTGCAGTCTGCACATCCTATCTATAGTAACACTCCGTTATTTTCAGTGCCTTGGTCTCGTGTCTACACGCTCAAATTTCTGCATTCCCCATTAACAAGAGTGCATTTAATAGCATCTAGTGAATTTTTTCTTTGGGCCTGGTGTCATATGTTCTGTCTTAGTGTTATAGGCTCCCTAGACAACTAAGATCTCACAAGTCATTTGGGGTCATATAATTGTAGAGCAATTAAAAGAGAAAAGGCTCAACACCATCACTGACAAGGAAAAGAAAAAGGAAAACACATCAGAGTTTGAGCTCAACAAGAAACCAAGATAGGGTCCAAAAGGGAAGCTTTGGTTCTGAAGTGCTCTGAACTTAAAACTACGGCAGCCAGTGCTAAAGGAAGAACCAGGCAAGGTATTAAACAAACCCTAGTACAAGTACTAAAATGAAATGGAAACAAACATGTACCATACATGTGTACCAGTTGCATAAAATTTATTAGTTCACAGCCTTCCTGACTGTATCAATCACACTTGTATTGCATGCTTATGCAGCTGTAAGAACAGCTTTTTAAGTAGAATTTATTACAGACATAATAGGGGGCTGATCCAAATATAGCGCTTGATAAAATGCATTTTATTCAGCTGATTTGGGGCCATCCCGTGACAATACAGATGGTCTAGATCGACTTTTTTTTTCTTCGCCAAACCGTCCCTGCAACAGGCGTTCTGCAAATTTACCCAAAAAAAAAAAAACTTTCCCTGCAAACCGCACTGCACCAAGCGGTTTCCTTGGAACTAGGTTTTTTTTTCCTCTTCTTCCTCACACGCCAACACTCACTATTCACGATGCAACAGGCCCCTGAGGGGGTGGGGGGTGTGGTGTCTTTGTGTATGTGTGCGGTTGTATGTGTGGAGTGGTGCAGTGGTCTGTGTTTGGAGGTTGGAGTGGGGGAGTCTGGAGGATGGTGGTGGGTGACAGGCATGTGTAAGCGTGGAGGTTGGCAGTGGTGGGAGGCGGAGGAGGGGAGCTTGGCCAGGGGGGAAAAGGGAAAGAAACGAGAGGCAAAAAAACCCGAGTTTCCTTAGCAAACCGCCTCTACAATAGGCAGTTTGCAAGGAACTCCACCCCCCTCCTCCTCGGGGTACAAATGGCAGGGGCACTTTGGTAAAACGTACAGCCCCCCCCCCCCCCCCCCCCCGCATAGATTTTTGAAAAAGAAAAGAGATCAAAGCCATCAGCAATATTCAGCAGACGACTAGATCACAGCTAGAGAAAATGCGTCCCCCCCCCCCCCCCCCCAACACTATATATGGGGATTAGCTCCCTATACCATATATATATATGAACTCATCCTGACCCAAGGTTGGGATGGGTTCCTATATTCCAGTCCAGCTCGGACCGTCAACCCCTGCCACATGGACGGTCCAAGCTAGTTTCTTAAAAGGTTGAAAAGCTAAAGGGCTGTACGTTTACGTTTTTCTGTTTTCGTTTTTGTAATGATGATAAAAAAGATGTCTTTTTTTGTGTATGTTTACATTTTTTTCGGTTATGTTTTGGATAAAATTTCCAAATAGTATCAAAAAAGGTGAAAACAGCTTTTAGCTGTTTTCACCTTTTTCCTTGAGTTGTATTCTCCTTGTCAGAGAATATCATCTCTCTCTCTCTCTCGATTTTCTCTGCATCTTCTCTCTCTCATGATTCTCTATGCCGCCTGCATCCCTCTCTCTCACGATTTTCTCTGCCACCCAGGAAGGCCGCGCAAAAGCCAAATCCGCAAAAGTGGAATCCCTTAAAGCCAAGCCCCAGAACAAGAGGACTCCAAAAGGGCAAGGAGAAGAAGGAGAAGAGGCAGACGTTTGCGATCGTGCTCGCTCGCGAGGAGATTGAGGAGGACGTGTTTGCAATGATCGGAGCGAGGCCGTCGAGGCGGCCGAAGAAGTGGCCGAGGACCGTGCAAAGCCAGATTGGGTTCTACGAGGTTCTCTTGTTATTTCTAATGTTGATTAGTGCAGCGTTGACTGAAAATGCTATAATTAATTACGATATATGTGGTGGGTGACCTTTTTGCTTTAGTGGTTGTGGTGATTTTTGCAGAAGGGGAAGGAGCTTTGGTGGTTGCGGTGATTTTGCAGAAGGGGAAGGGGAAATGGGGACACAGATGTGGGAACAGGGAAGGGGGAGGGGAAAGGGAACTCGTGAAGGGGAAGGAGGACACATATATGGGCCCACGAAAGAAATAGTGAAAAAAATGCTAAAAAACATAAAGATTGTATCCAAAAAAGTTGACAAAATGAAAATAAAAATGATAAACGTACAAAAAAACTAAAAAAAGTAGATACCGAAAAAAATAAAAGTACACGATCCGATTTTAGAACTGAATACTAAATTCTGGAAACCAAAAACATAATACGGAATACAAAAAAAAAAATCTCGTAAGCATACAGCCCCTAACTATGGCAAACTATACTTAGTGACCAGAATACCCCTCTCATGTTTTTCCAATTTCTAGAAACTTGTCAACTGCATTTATTAAAGCCACAGGAATATAGTGCCCCAGACTACCTCAATAGTCTGGGGCACAGTGGAAGCAGCAAATCAGACAAAACAGGTCCGCAGATGGTGGTGTTTGAATGTACATTTTTGTTTATTATGGTTACGTTTGGTCTTCTGAAACCTCTAACGCACAATACAACTAGCTATCATCAGCAATATCTAACCACCATCGAAGCCCACAGACAACTAAAACCTAACATCCACAACCTCCATCAGCAGCCACCAGGACAACCCCCACAAACACCAACTACCATTGCTCCTTCTCATCTCACTCCTCACCCCAATTCTCCACCCAAACCACCTCCGACATAGGACCAAAATCAAACGCATATGAAACCCTCAACGGCCTCAAGTGCCCATTAATCTGTAACACCCAAATCAAATCCACACATACCCTTTCAACATTTAGTGGAAAACGGCAGTCCATCACCAAATCCTGGCTAAATCTCACTCCCCGAGTCACCTCATCACAACCGCAACTTTGCAACAAAAATTATCTAATGAACTACACTTGAAGTATACATCACAAGAGTAAAATCATGTTTAACCCGTTGAACTCGACCGAGAACCAAACCAAGCCGTCAATGTTGCGTGCTATGTTACACCAGAGAAGGAATCTAATTTCCGTCAATGTTTCCTTCTAGGCATAGCAACCAAGTCGGGGGCATCCAAATCAGATTTGCTAGCCGTTTGCTAAGTTGACGACTTCGTGGGCGTGAGAATGGTGTAGTGGTATTTTGATCAGTGGGTACTGATTTGGGGGTTTTGGTGGGGGGGGGGACTGGTGAATGTGGTGGTGGTGATCATGGCAAAGAATGGAAGAAGGCTTCATGGTGGCGGACACACACACAATTGGCGGTCAATCAGCGGTTGGTGACGACGATGGTGCTCGTTGCTGGTTTGTGGGTGCTGCGGTGGTAAATTCCGCGTGTGGAGGTGGTTAGGCTGTTGTTCGTAGTGATAGTGGTGGGTGTGGTTGTCGTGTTTGAAGAGAGAAAATTCACACGCTCGCGCGGCACACACACACACACAGAGAGGTGGGTGTGGTTGTCGTGGTTGAGAGAGAGAGAGAATTCACGCGCGCGCACAGAGAGAAAGAGACCTGTGTAGTGAGCTGAGCCACATTATGTGGCATATTTAGCTTTTCCTATTTTGATTGTTCACATACGTCTAACAGTACAAACTTCCAAAAGAAAAAGAGGGTTAGTTGATAAAGGTGAACAACTCACCAGATAGTTTGGGGCACTGATTTTTACCTTTTAAAAAATAAAACCGTAAGCGTGGTTGTGATGGACGGATGAAGATGGCCTGGAAACATGGGAGCCAACCCAACCTTCAGTGAGGATGGGCTCCTATGTATATACATGTATACTTCTAAGCTAATGATGTTACCAGGGCCATAAAAATTTTCGCCACAGCCCATTAGTAGCTCCCAAACAGCAACTGACCAATTGGCCTCTTAACCATTCTCGTTCTCTCACTCAGGTAAACACCCTTCCCTCTGCTCAGCTCTGCTCATCTTCACCACACTCACCTGTTTGACCATGCAAGTGTTCAATATAACTACAAATCCTGAAGATTAGAAACAAAAAAGGACGGGCATTTTTGTAGCGGTTGTGTGGTGCGGGGTGTTTGTGTGTGTTTGGGTTGGGGTGTATGTGTGTGTGTGGGGTGTGGGGGGGTTGTTGTTCCTGGGCTTGAAAGCAAGCAGCTCTGCCCAATTCCCATAACCCAGAATGTTTGAACCCGATAACTTGCAATTGATCTCTCAAGTGTATATCTACGAGTCTGAATACTTCTTGCAATTGATATTTCAGATATTGCAGTGAATTTTAAAGAATCTTCCTCTTCTATCGGATTCAGATAGATCAAGAGGACTTGGGTCTGAATCCTTACACCATTGAGCCAGGAAAGCGTATTCAACAAGAGCTGATCTTAGGTCCCTTCTTGGTTCCAAGGGCCAAGAGAGAGCGGTCAGATTTCTGGGAGGACGAGGAGATATGCGAAAGCGGAGAGTGCATAGGCTGCCGTCGAATTTCGGCCGGTGTTCACGGAAAAGGAGAAGAGAGACGGTCTGCGAGTTCAGATTCAAAATGGTAAATTGCATTGAAAATTTAGTGTTGTAGTAAACAACTTTGTGGATGTGGCAATATCACTGACCTAATTCTATCAAATTTACTAGACAACCAATTGCATTACTTGAAAGCACACAATATATAAATAGAAGATCAACTTGCATATATGCAACTTCTAATATGCTACTTTTAATTTTAGCATGAGCATGACTCCTCTTTGACTTTTACTTTTCACTTCCAGAGATGTTATACGCATGTGACATAACCGTTGCTTTTAAATGAGAAGAATGACTTGTATAAACATGTTTCTGACGTCAAAATGTTCTGCAGTGAGTAATAGAATGTCCAACAGGCTATGTGGAGTGTGGAGTGCTTTACGCAGGTTGGACAAACGTCCTCCAGTGTGATCGTAATAACTAAATAGTGTTAGCAGAAATAGGCTAAGCCAGAATATGGGAACCAACACAATTATATGAAAGGCGACAACGAATATTCATCTATGTGGATGCTTTATACAAAGTGAAGAATTCTTACAAGAACAAAATTTGGAAGGGAAGACCATGGAAGTACAGATACTGGGAAGGAGAAAGAAGCAAAAGTTGGTTGTACCCACTTAAGTAAAGCCCAAAGGTTTATGTCTTGGCAAAAGACCACAGATTAAGGAAGACGAAGACTTTTTGACTTAGTATATTCCACAATTGCACCGTGGACAGAGAAAGACATGCGTAATAGTGCATGGCCATCATACTTCCTCTTATTTGGGCATTACTTATAAAATTCTACTGTACAAGATAGTTACGACCTATCAAATAAGGGGTTTGTCTTCTCATAAAATGGGAAAGGTAGACCATGATTACATGCGCTTTAGGTTCTTCTAGTGAAAGAGCAGAGCAGATCTGTGCCTGGCATACATATGACTATAAAACATCCAATCCCTTCTCGTCGGAGAGTGTTGTGATACTATATAATGAGCCAACATGGAACCAAGCTCATTAAAGGAACAAAAGGAGTAGAAAAGGAAAATTAAGCATTGATATGCAGACTTAGTTCCCAGCATGTCCATATAGATGTTAGCGTGTAGCATCTCCACATCGTTACAAAAGAACAGTTATGCAACATTCACAGTGAACCCCTTCAACCGGGTTGTACCACGGCAAATTATAATTTTGTCGTCCTATCTCCTATAGTAACAGAAGTATTTGTACACCAGAATGTACTTTTCGTTCTCTTACTATACATGTTTCAATGAATCATAAAAGCATCAACTTTATCAAGGAGTATAGAAAAACCCTGAACTGCAGGGCAGAACAAAATAATCCCAGATAGAATTCGTATTCAGTGCACATTACACTCCAAGGAAGGTGCTTTAACAAAAAATTTGCACCTGTGTAAGAATTAAAAGTTCATTTTACCAAAAACTTACAGTCATACTAGAAGTTCGTATCACGTATCAAGATATTCTGGAGAAAGTATGGTCGTTAAAAGTTCCTTCAGATTAGCCAACACATGACGTGGCCCTAAGCTCTCGACACCAATGAAATTCAATAGCTGCTCTAAATCCTACAGAGAAGACAAAGGAAATGGAAGAAAAAAACATATAGTCTAGTCATTTCTGTTGAGCATAGATGTATGCAATAGAATATTAGAAGAAATAGATCATAAAGCCATAGAACTTCAAAATAACACCAGCTGCCTTCTACTTTAATGAGCCTCTTGTTTTTATTGTATTAGGAAGAAGTTCCTAGGATCGACCAATTGTGCATAGGTTTGTTTCGTTTTGGCTTGGTGATTTGTTTGCAATTGTCTTGGCTAGGGCACTTCTTTGGTGCTTTTGTCTTTTCTTTTTATCTGGGTCGCCCTGTGGGGCCTATCCTTTCAACAGATTATGACTCCTCAAAAAAAAAAAGCAAATAAACAAAAAACCATTTGACTACAGACAAAGACCATCAGAGCGCGGGGGACTCCACCCAATCCAGCCCCTAAGTTGGGAATTTGGGGGTGCAACTTGGGCAAGGCAACCACTGTCAGCCCGGAAAATGTAGGCATAGGTTCAATTTATACAAACCACGTTGGATGTGGGCTCACGCCAAAAATATGGGCTATTCTAAGGTTTTTAAAGGCCCGCCCACCCGTGGTAAATCCACCACGTTTTAATAATATAATTTAGAGGAAAATAGCTAATGACCCCTACTACTATACATGACGTGAGATTTTACATCCTCCACTTCAAAATGATAAACTAAAACCCTCCACAACTAATGAAATACCGTTCATTCGACGAAATTCATACAAAACAACCGTGTTTTGCACGCTGACTAATGGATATCTTTTCAAAATGACAACTTTGCCCCTTTTTCACTTCCACTCCAGTCAACTACCCCACCCCCCACAGCGCCACCCCCATCCCCTGTCCCCCATCAACCCACACACACACAGCCGACCCCATCACCCATCACCCATCCTCCATCACCCCTACCCACCACCACAGACACAAAGACGCGCACTGCCGGCCAGATCCCCCATCACCCACCACCACACACGCACGTGCACACATTACCACCCCCATCCCCCATCACCCACCACCACATATACACACACTGCCGCACCCGTCCTGATCACCAAACACACACGCCCCCTACACAGGTACATAGCACGGTCACGTCCCCCACCCCCTCCCCCCAAAATTCCTATCTTCATCTTCCAGGGAAACACTGAATACAGGCCTAGATCATTCAAACAGCACCATTAGCCGAAGCCTATAGGCACTAAGAAGTCGATTGCCGCTGCTCGCCAACCTCTGTCCTGTTGGGAAGGCAGGACAAGAACTACCACCACCGCTTTACGCCTATTTGAACAACAACCATAGGTGAAAGATAGCCTACACAAGGGCGGGACTTTTTCCCTACATTGAGGGTCATGGCTAGATCAGACAAGTAATCCTAATGTGGGCGGACTTGGACGATTCCTTCAGAAGACCGACACATAAACCCACACATAAAAACGTCTCCTATGTCAAATCACGTTCCCGGCAGTAGTGTGCCGCCCCCATCCCATGTCACCCACCACCACACACGGACTGCACACACATGACAACTGCCCGCCCCACCCCCACCACACACACCCCTTCTCCTCTGCCGATCTCATCGCCTGCAGCAGTGTGAGCCGTCGGTGGTTACTTCTTCCCCATCACCAAACACACGCACGCAAACTAACATATTCTTTAGTAATCTAATTGTAACCAGCTTGGTTTTCTTTTTTCCTATGGTTTAATTTTGAAAAATCTAATTTGAATTTCGGCCCCAATTTGAACCCCTGAACTAATTTAGGGGATAAAATCATGTATTTAAACAGAAGGAACGGCGGGATCTTTAGGTGGTCAGGGTGGAGCAAAGCTTGGATGGTGGTGTTTGGCTGGTGTGATAGAGAGAGAAGAGGGGTTAAAAGGCCATATGGGGGATTGACATAAAATTTGATAAGAAAAGAGAGGTAATTTGTCATTTCATCACCGAGCAGTATTTCATTAACTATTGGTGGTTTTAGTACATCATTTTGAAGAGGAAGGGAGTGAAATTGCACATCGTGTATAGTAATAAGGGTCGTTAGCTATTTTTCCCTACAAATTATGTATGTATTAAGGCATGTGTGTTTCTTTTTCTTTTTTCTTTTAAATCATCTCACCATCCATCACATAAGTTCAATGTACTCTACATCCTCCAAAGCCTTAAACCGTACCAAATAAAACTTGCCTCGTCCTCGCTCGATTCTCACCTCACACCTATGTACCTACACCACTGAAAGTTATTTTCTCTTGACTTTCTCTTGTGCATCCCTCTCTCCAATTTGCTCTTCACCGTAAACTTTGCACACACGAAGACACAAAACCATGTCAATCCATCCTAATCAGCGGCAAGTTGAAAATCAAGCATTTACCCACTTAGATTAGATTATCTATGTGGTGGTGGGTTGTAGCAGCAAGTGGACCGACGGTGATGGTGGATTTTCTGGGAGGTCAATTGGCAGGAGGATGGAAAGACAGGGACAGGTGCAGGTCGGGTGCGGGTCGGGTGCGGGTCAAGTGCGCGTCCAATATTTACCATTTATTTTTCTAATTTCCTAAATACAAGGTTCTGCCCGTATACGGATTGGGTGCGTATCGGATACATACTGGGAAAACACAAATTTTAAAAGAATTTTCAGGGGTCAAACCTAGGAAACACCGACACCTCTCCTAGGTGGAGGTATGGTGTCCTAAACGGACGGACACCCCGACACCCTCTCGACACCGGCCGACACGTGTCGGATACCCCTAATAGATGTCTGATTTTTTTATTTTCAACACCGTGTCGGACACTGCATGGAGAAGTTTCGGACCGTTTGGAGCCAATATCTTATTTTTTGAACTAATTTCACGGTCAATCTGTGATAAATAGAATATATGGGGTTCTTTTACAAAAAATATTAAGTTTGCCCTAATATGTTGAGCCATTACCGTCTCTCTCTCTCTCTCTCCCTCCTCACAGCTACTATCTGCCGACCACATCAAGGGTTGTCGTTGACTCGCCGCTGTTGCCGGAGCTCTCGCCGACGTCGCCAACAGATCTCACGGCTACAGTCTCCGAAGACCAAAGATAACAAAGCCAGCTGCTGCCGCTGTTGCCCTCGCCAAAGGTCATGCCATCGTCGCCGGAGGATCTCGCCGACGTTGCTGACCGACAGGTACCCTTCTTCTCTTTGTATCGTCGCCCGACTCCATGACTCGTCTCCTTTTTTTGGTACTGAAGTCTCCCTGTACTCCCTCATTTCTTCCCTTTTTCCCCCTGTCGTGCATATCTGATGCATACCGACGGTCTCTTGTTTCTTTCATATATGTTTCAGATTTTCAGTGGGCACATTCCTGTACATTAACTAAATAAATATTGACCAAATAAATGTTGTTTGTATATTTATTATTACTTAATTTCAAAAATAGATGAAGCTAGTAGTGCACTAAGTGCATCTGCAGCAACTAGTACGGATGACCCTTTGAAACCGTTGTAGAGATTCATAGTAAGGACAGGAAAGGCTACACAAGGGGGAAGAAACTTGCCTTGGGAGTGCACTTTTTGCAAAGTGCAAAAGAAAGGATCGTATACAAGGGTAAGGGCACAGCTAATAGCGGTAAGCAGTGCTGAGATCAAACCTAGCTCGAAAGTGACAAAGGACATATTGGAGTTCAAAAGGCTGGAGGAAGAAGCTGCAGAGAGGGTAAAAAATGCTTCTAATTTTTAGGTACCTTTACCCCCTACTAATGGATCATGTTCAAATGTTGGTGCAAGTTCAATGTCCATGCAAGAGAATAAAAAAAGAAAGGGGACAAATAAACTTGAAGATGCTTTTAACAATGAGGAGCGTGACCAATTAGATCGTGAAATTGCTAGGACGTTCTATATGGGGGGTGTGCCATTCAACTTAGCGAGGAAACCACACTATCAAAACTCATATACTTTGCCGGCAATCATAAGCTTGGGGGTTATGTTCCACCAGGTTATAGTAAGTTGAGAACCACTCTTTTGTAAAAGGAGAAAAGGAATGTTGGAGGTTCTATACGGGGGGTGTGCCATTCAACTTAGCGAGGAAACCACACTATCAAAACTCATATACTTTGCCGCCAATCATAAGCTTGGGGGTTATGTTCCACCAGGTTATAGTAAGTTGAGGACCACTCTTTTGCAAAAGGAGAAAAGGAATGTTGACAGGTTGTTAGCACCAACTCGAGCCATGTAGAGTGAGAAGGGTATTAGTATTGTTAGTGATGAGTGACTCGCAAAGGAGGCCACTCATTAATATCATGGCTGTCTCTAATGGTGATCATATGTTTTTTAGAGCAATAGATTGTTCGGGTGAATATAAAGACATTGCAGGGTTGTTGAAGGAAGCAATAGTGGAGGTTGGGCATGAGAAGGTGGTCCAAGTTGTTACGGACAATGCTCCTATTTGTAAGGCTACTAGGCAACTTCTTGAGCAACAATTTCCCGGCATTGTTGGATGTGTCCTTCATACTCTTAACTTAGCAATGAGGAACATATATGTGCAGCCAAGAATGCGGACAATAATGACATTACCTATATGGAATGTGCTTGGATTACTGATGTTGTTGGGGATGTTTGGCAAGTTAAGAATTTCATCATGAATCACGCAATGAGATTGGCAATGTTTAATGAGTTTGTGAATTTGAAGTTGCTTTCTGTGGCCGAAACTCGATTTGCTTCTGGTACTGTGATGCTTTAGAGGATTAAGCTCATTAAGGGTGGTCTTCAAGCCATGGTAATTAGTGATCGCTGGAATCTTTATTGGGATGATGATGTAGCAAAGGCTAGGTTTGTTAAGGAAAAGGTGTTGAATGATGAATGGTGGGATTCCCTTGATTACATACTTTCTTTCACTACTCTTATGCATGACATGCTTAGGATTTGTGATATCGATAGGCCTTGTCTTCACCTAATCTATGACATGTGCGATTCGATGATTGAAAAGGTTAAGAAGGCCATATATAGGCATGAAGTGAAAAGAGCCGACGAGGAGTCCACCTTCTTTGATGTCGTGCATAATATGCTTGTAGATCGCTGGAACAAGAATAATACTCCACTCCTTGGCATATTCTCTAAACCCAAGGTAAAATCATCCTACATTAACATTTGAGTTGTTTTTTTGGCTTCTACTAATGTAGCCCCTTACTTTTATATCTAAATGTGTTCATTACATTCTTTCATACGGTACTATACCCGTGAGTAGCTTGATAAGGATCCTTCTCGAGTTCCTCTATACAAGGACAATGAGATCAACAAGGAGAGAATGAAATGTCTTCGAAAGTACTTTCCAAACTTGGAGGGCAACAAGGTGAACCTAGAGTATGCTGAATTTATTGGGCCTAGTGGAGATTTTAGAGTGTGATGATTCCATCTCTAATCGCTATGGTATGGATCCCAAGATTGATGGCTTCTTTACGATGCAAGTGCACCTATGCTCCAAGCCATAGCGTTGAAACTTCTTGCACAACCTTCTTCATCATCTTGTGCCAAAAGAAATTAGAGCACATATTCTTTTATTCACTCAGTGAGAAGGAACAAGATGACACCCCAACGTGCGGAAGACTTGATTTTTGTTCATAGCAATCTCCGTCTTTTGTCAAGGAGGACTCCAAAGCTATGTTACACAGACTCAGTACGAGTGTTTGGCTATGTTACATGGACTCGGTGTCGGTGTCCGAATCGGATACGTGTCCGAGTGTCGGACTCGCCTATTTTCGAAATTCTAGAATACGTGGACACCGTCCAAAAGTTGGACACGGGAAAGGGGACATGTCGTACATAATATATATTACATTTATATTCCTACTATGGTGCGCTACTAAACACCATATATAAGTATATAACTAATTACTGTAGTATACATAAATATTCTGAATAGAATGCTAGGAATGTGAGGTAGAGCATCAAGATGTGTTAAATTGGACTATTGGAGAGGGTTGGCAAAGAAGTACCTCTTGAGTTGTCATTAAAATTTATGAATTTAAAAATTGAGCTGTCACTGTCAAAAAGTAACACATTTTAGATTTTTAACATAGTTGGAGATATTGTACAGTTAAAGGGCTGAAAGAGCATTTAAGAGGTCATGCTTTGCATTTAAGAGGCCATGCCTTGCATTTTGCATC
Source organism: Escallonia herrerae (assembly GCA_033070095.1). NCBI lineage: Eukaryota > Viridiplantae > Streptophyta > Magnoliopsida > Escalloniales > Escalloniaceae > Escallonia > Escallonia herrerae. Next base: position 68,484 of record JAVXUP010001883.1, on the reverse strand, counting down.
CCATCTCAAGGATGTGTGGTACAGCAGTACTGGGCTTGTGGCAGATGAGACAGCAAAAAGGCAAAAAAAATATTATGGCTGATTGAAAACCCCTCCTCAGTAGTCATTTCAACTTGCAAGAGTGCAAGACAAGTTTGTGCATCTCTTGAGGTGAAGTTAAAGAGAAATCCTTCTCTCTCCCTTGTGCTGCTGCTCCTTCTCTTCCCTCATCTTCTGCTTCTCCTTTTCTTCTTCTTTCTTCTGCAGATTCATTTTTTCCTTCTTCATTTCATCTGGATTAAAAGTTGCCCTATAATCTTCTTCATCCTCTAAGTAGCCACAGAGACATGAGCCGTGTCCGATCTCAATCCAAAGGGCCCGGTACGGCTCCCGTACCCGTGTTAGGGTCATGTCGTCTGGACACCGCCCCTTCACCCCAAAGTGAAGGGTCCATGTAACGTAGGTGTCTGGATCGGATACATGTCCAAGTGTCGAACTCGTCCAATTTTGAAAAAGCAAGACACGGGGACACGGAAAATGTTCATTGGTTATTGCTTTTTAGTCATTTCAAAGGCAAAAAGGTGTTTTATGTGTGATGCATTTGGTTTTAATTGACAACTTGTGTCATCTCAAAGTAATAACTAATTAGACAAAAGAGTATAAGATAGTATCACAATGGCATATCCTATGAGATGTGTCGGACACGTATCTCATACCATGTCCAAGTGTCGAGTATCCGACACGGGTACTTCACGCAAACCGAAGAGTCCATGTAACATAGCACCAAAGTATGCCGAAGGGGAGACCAAAATGTGGGATGTGGAGGAAGATAATCATGATGGGTTTGAAGATACGGGGATGCTTCAGTTTGCAAATCCATCGCTTGATGAGCCAGAGATGGAAGCTGAAGTATGCAGGGAGGAGAATAATGATGGAGGTGAAGAGGGCGATGAAGGAGATGACATTATCGATGTAGATTCAGCACTTGATCCATGGATAATTCATAACTCCGTGACTTATTAGTTATTTCAATTATTTCCTTATTTTCATGTTTCCTATTCATATGACTATGTAAAACTTAAGAAGTTTCTTATGTTATGTACCATGTACTATGTTGGATTTAACGTTTAAGTATGACTTCTATTTGAAATCCTTGTTTTGGTAGTTTTTCATTATTGTTTGCTATTTTAGATTGTGGATTGTATTTGATATTTATTAAATATATATAATAAAAATATATTAAAAAAATAGCGGTGTCCAAATTTTGATTTTTTAAAAATTGCAATGTCTTGGAAATTGCGATGTCCGGTGTCCCCGTCGGTGTCGGTGTTTGACGCAGTGTCCGTGTCCGTGCTACCTAGGGTCAAACATAAAATATGAGAGTTGCGGGGTCAAATCATAAATAATGAAACATTTAGTTAAAAACCTATAACGACATATTTTAAATAGGGGAGACTCTGAGAGAGAGAGAGAAGCAGCGCTGCTGGCGAAGTAGCCATGACTAACCACCCGCGATCACCAGAGACTCCGGTGACCACTGGCGAAGAATTTGAGAGAAGAGGAAGCAGCAGCTACCGAACGGAGGCATCGCTGTCGATGGCCATCAAACTGCTCCTATCTTTTCGGGATAACCAAAAAATAAAGAGCATAAGAAGAACTTCAGCGACGGTGAACATGGCGGACATGGAGGCGACAGCCAACGCAACAAATTTGTCGTTCGTGTCTCTGCTTTGCTGACTTTGTTTTCCTTCACCAGAGACTTCTTTTTCTGTTGTTGACTCTTCGACTTTCTGTCTTCAAGGAGCAACCCCATGTGTTGTGGGGCTTTGTCACTTGTAGCCTTTGGTAGTCCACTTGTGGCCTTTGGAAGTCCACTTGTGGCCTTTGGAAGTCCACGTGTGTAGTTACATATCTTTTGGATTAGTTCTTACATGAGAAGATGACAAAATGACCCAATAGTGTCTATATATTTGTAAAAGAGCTCATTAAACATATATTTCAAAAGCAACTATTAATTGTTTAAAATTACAAAAGATTGGCCATATCCTAGCCGCACCCATATCCTACTTTTTGTTTTAAATATCATATCGGCATATCCGCATCCGTATTGTATCCGCAACCGTATCTGTGTCTATGCTTCAGAGGTAGTGTGTGGTTCATGTGCTAATTTTGTTTTGGTCAAGGCAATGGTGGGCTCTCTTTTTGTGGCAATGGTGGATTGTGGTGGGTTCACTATACTTTTCATTCATGATCATGACTAATTAGTAGACTTGGATGATGTGCTAAAAGACAAATTAAAGCAATTAATTCCCAATCATAGACAACGCGTGGGTAGCCTGTGTGCAACCCACACCCACCAAAATTTCATTAGGTTGGCTGGGATCGATACTATCCGCCCGTATATGGGCTAGGCCAGGCATAAGCAAGAGTTCTTTTAGAGTGGGCTGGGCATGGTATGACCCTTTGGCCCGTCAAGTTGCAACCGTAGTTGGAATTTTCATTTTTACCCCAACTCCGAACTTTATATCAAGTTCTACTCTTCCAAACATCAAAAGTTTGTTGATCAAATTAATTCTTTCACCGCAAAAACATGGAGTAAATAATCAACAAAAACACATCAACCGTGACTTTATCTTACTATGGATTCTACATGCTCAGTTCAGAGGATTACAAGGTCCAGCCAACAAAGCGCTTGAGTTAGGCATGAAGCTCATGATAGAAAATTCTAGATCAAATATTAACTTAAGGTCGAGTTCTTTCCAAATAAGAGTGAATGATGGGAGCCGAAAACATCTGTACTTTCTACATATTGATGTAGTGTTATGTAAATATACTCATATCTTCTTGCCTTTATGTGATTTTACGGCCTTATTCAAGAACGGTTTTAAGTCTGATGAGACCCACTAAAGTCCTAAAAAGAATTGCTTATTTTCGAAGGAACAAGCCTCATTCCACTTTAACTTCTTCTTTCCACATTTCTATCCCATCATCTTTCTATTTTCTTCTATTGTTAACTTCACCAAATTTACTCTACATCCACAACTCGCCATTATCTGATGAAAATTGGAAAGAAGTTACAAAGAAGTTAATTTGCCCTTATTTCCTAATGGCAAAACATTCCATACGTTGAAGATAAGGCTGACACTAAAAAGGCCTAGCATGGTGAACAACGGCAAGGCTCACCCATGTTAAAATATATAAAATCGTCATTCAAGCCTACCTAGATTCACCAATCACCTTGATTCATGAGCATTGAATTTAAGACTTACATTGCAAATTCCAAAAACCCAAACGTAAAAGAAACTCCAAGATTATTGTAAGAAATAAGCATTAGGGCTGCATCCACACCTCTATATAGAATTTTAGAGCTGAAGTATATTAACAAAATTAAAGCTTGAGCAACAAAAATATTTGAAAGAAACTGAATTGAGCCTGACAATTTGGTCATAACAGACTAAGACCTTTTACAAGAACAACTCAGCTTAACTAGATCCAGCCTTTGTCCCTACCTATTTAAGATTGAATACATCGTCACCATCATCACCATAAAAGCCTTTGTCCCCACCACTTAGGGTTGGCAACCTATATCTTATGCCTCGGTCTACCCCTATCTCGTATAACACCACTTTTCCTCACAGGGCACAATGACCAAGCCATCTCAAGCAATAACCCCACATCCTTTCCTCAATTGGTTCCACCCCCACCCTTCTTGCTGATATCCGCTTTTCATATTCTATCTCTTCTCGTGTGGCCACTCATCCACCTACGCATTTACGTGTCAGCTACACTTATCTTTTGGTATGTTTCCTCTTACGTGCCGAAGATTCTGAACCATATAACATCTCAGGCCTTAGCTTAGTCCAAAATTTTTCCCTTCTGCTTGAGGGCATATCCCAATCGCACCTAACTTGCATTTTATGGCAAAATCAGGCCCACCTTAGTCCTATAATATTTTCTCTTCAGCTTGAGGGGAGTCTTCCAATTGCACCAACCTCCTATGGCCAACATCCTCGTCCATTTTTTCTTCGCTGTGAAATATCAATCCAAGATACCTCCTTCAAGAACTTCTTCTCTATCCATGTTTACTTGACACTCGAACCTCCTCTGGATTCTAAAGCACTTCTCCAAACTTTGACTTGGCATTTTAACCCCGTTGTGGTATCACCTAAGAAGCACGGACATGGGTGAGGGTGCGGGTGCGGATACGACACGGGTGCAGATACGCAGTTACGGCATTTTAAAAATTTTAGGATACTGGTGCGGCAGGGATACGGCATATTTTATAAATATTTTTTTAATTATGTACACTTAGTATTTAATTTTTAAACAATTTAAATCTTAATAATCATAATATATGTGTTTGATATATGTGAAAAGATATTAATATTCCAACCAAAGTAATGAGTTTTTAAGTTTAATGGGTTCTTTTGTAAATTTTAAAGCTTTCAACCAAATTAGTAAGAATTTGTTATGTTTAATGGGTTGTTTTATAAATATTAAAATTGAAGAACTAAACATAATAAAGTTTTATGTGGTATCACTTTTATTTCTTTGAAATACTGGGGTTGATTTATGTAACAACTTAACAATTGGGGTCCTTAAATAATATAATATAACAAAACTATATGTCAAAAAGTCAAAAGTCAGAAAATCAAAACATAGAGAACATCAACATAGAGATCGACTCCTCCTTCTCTGGAAGCAAGAGCACGGCGGACGGCGCACATTGCAGTGGGTCGCCGCCTCACCCCGTAAGTCTTCTCCTTCTCCTCCTTCTGCTGCTTCTACTTCTTCTCTCCAGTGTCTCCTCTCAGATTGCCGGTGGTAACCAGAGTTTCTGGTGGTCACCGGTGGTGACAGATCTGAGTCGATACGCACCTGAGCCGCACCCAGGATTTAAGAAATTAAAAAAGAAAAAAAGTTGGACACGCACCGGTGCTGCACCCGAGGCACACCCGCACCCGGTGCCGGTGCTTCACCTTAAGTGCCACACCTGTGCTTCATAGGGTATCACCAATTAACACTGTCATCCCTAAATACACACAATGGACCTTGTTCTCAATATTCCTAGTAAGCTCATCCATGCTGCAAAAATGAAAATTGGGCCTTAAACCAAGCCCTTGGTGAAGTCCATATGTCATTGGATATCCTTCTCCCTTGTTTGCACCCTAGTTATTACTCCATTATACCTGTCCTTATTCACATCAATATACTTGGTAAGTAGTATTTTCTTCACACAAACCCACCAGATAATTTCCCTTTGCACACTATGAAGGTTCTTTCTTTTCTGAACACGTATACAGTTTCCATAGTTGATCTCCACGAACAAAACCAAACAAGTTATCAAATATTTTAATCGCCCTTCTTAGTTGATGCTCAATTACCCTTTCAAAAAGCTTCATAGAATGTCTCATAAGCTTGATCCCTCTATGGTAAAGAATGAGAATGTTGGAAAGAGAGGCAACTCAAGAAATGGCTCCTAATGCTTCTTGCGGATGTAGAAAAGCAAAAGATGGATTTGTAGGCGATTATTCAATGGTTGCAAGGAGCCTTCAAATGCAATGAGATAATAGTCACGGAGAAAAAGCATGCAGAAGGTGAGTTTCAGTTTCATGTAAGAGCCAACAGTGACATCTTAAAAGTACAATTCCTCTATCCATCAGGCATTCTCTTAGTACTCAAAATCTTGTTTAACAACTTAATCAATCATTCTAGGCCCACATCACCCAAGCATCTCGATACCTCAATAGGGACACCGTCCGGTCCAGTAGCCTTTCCTGCTTTCATCCTTTTCAACGCTTCCTTCACCTCAATCTTCTATTCTACGAACGAACCTCTTAGTAGAACCATCAAGTAAATCATCAAGCTCTCCTAAATTCTCTTTGTTTCAATTGCACACTTCTCTGTCTAAAGATGCGTTCTCTGAAATTTTGTGGCAACCAAGTTCCTTCTTACTACTTCTAACCTGCAGAGACAGGAGGCCCATGCACTAGACTAGTATTTCCAGTCAGCCTCTCTGGTGGATCACTGGTCTCAAGCTCAAACAAGGAGGAGGGCTACCATCTATCCATGTATCTCAGTGACACTAGTTCACTCAGCTGATAAATATGACCCACCTCATTCTTTATAGACAGGGTCGTCTTGTGCTTCGATATGGACAGCACGAAACTCACCAACAAACGAGGTTTAGTGGCCGACCCGCTTTGGGGGTGAGAAAGGAGATTAAGATAAAAGGATCTTCACAAATATACCAAGAATTACCTACAAAAGCTAAGGCGCAAGGAAGCCAAGTTCATGAAACCTAGATCATATCGTTTTTGCTATTGCATGTAATGGAAACAGAATCCGTAAGTGCATTGTCAGGTTAGCTTGATATGATTGCAATATAAACACCAACCTTAGTACTACTTTTGAAACTTATCAAGTACTCTGAACTCAAGAGAAATAAAAATGCAAAGCAGACCTTGTTTAGCAAGAACACGGCATAAGCTGCTCTTGTTGTGTCTTGCCCTTCCAGAAAAAGAGGAAACTCCATAGGCTTCAAGTCTGTGGAAAGTGATAACTCGGATGATGTAGGCTCAATTGAGGGTGCGCAATCGCGAATATATGATCGAGAACCCCCCAATCGAAGAGAGTAGCGCAAAGGAACTTCCAAATAGCATGCAACAAGTGAAACAGCCTGCAAGACAACAATCGAATTATTGATTTCCATATTTTAACTTTGTGCTATGAGTAGATTTCTAAGGCAAATAAGATATAGAAGGCATCAATGAAAAAAAAATAGCAGTTAATGCTCTTTGATGACCAACTAGACAGCCGTCAAGATAAATATGCTCGCAGGTAATTTATGTCAGGTAAAGAGAAAGAACACACATGTGCCACATATCCCAGGGCAATCGCAAATCTCTGAACTTCCTTCTTATCAGTGAAAAAACTCATCTTTGTAAACGGGAGCATAGTGAGTTGTAGACCTGAAATACTCAGGGATCCTTGGTCAAGATGTTTAGATCCAGAAGAATTTCCTGAAGAAACAAAGAAGATAAGGAAGCATGTTAGTGCCAAATCATTGAAACAAACAACCAAGCACATATAAAGTTATATATATGGATTGTAATTAACAGAATCCCCTGCACCTAAATAACGCATATAAAGCACCTGAAACCAAAATTTTGCATCAAATGCCATGTACTCAACAGAGTTCTAAAGCAATGAGGTTAGACTATAGAAATCCTTGCATAGATAGGAACGCAAAGCAGTGTGTAGGAACGCAAAGCAGTGGGTAGGATACCTTAGAATGTGATAGGCAAGGGGTAGCCTTGATATGAATCACGTTGTGTAAAGACTGGAGCTACCTCTAGCGAGAGTAATACTAAATGCCATGTACTCAACAGAGTTCTTAAGCAATAAGGTTATACTATCTAAATCCTTGCGATAGATAGGAACGCAACGCAGTGCGTAGCATAAGTTAAGTGTGGTACACTGGGGTAGCCTCGATATGATTCATGCTGTTTAAAGACCCGAGCTACTTCTAACAGGAGAGTATTGGTTAATCAGAAGTGGAAAGAGGAGGAGAGAGACAGACACGTATAATACAAAATCATCAATTCTCTTCAAAAGGAAAGATGCAACTTATTTAGATGCTACTAGCCTAGTATCAGAAATTTAAAGTACCAACAAACCCAAGTAGACATATTAAGACCACATGAACTTAAGCCCCTGCTAGTTAAATATGACAGAATGCTCAACAGACTATTTAAGAATCAAGGTTACTTTACTAACCAAAAGTCACTCTGTTTTATCCTTATGCACCTAGGCTTCTAGAGCCTATAAGATAATCAAGCAGAGCTTGTTATACTGCTCCAACGAGTAACGAACTCGGCCAGAGTGTCATTGGTACGAGTGATAAGCTGAATCAATAAGGAATATCATTCCAACTTCAATGCTTGCAAATCACTGGCACAAATGATGGTATACTTTCTTGATACCAACAATAAAGGAACAAGCTGCAGATATAACATAAGGCTCTAATCATAGTTCCGAATCTTGTAAGTCATGAGGTACACTTCAGGCTGGGGCCGCAACAACTTTCAAACCATATGCTACTATGGAAACAACCAGATGACAAACTTGTCCCTGAGAACTCGAATCTGGGAAAAGGAAATCCCCTTGATGACAATACGACCACTTGCTAGACCGACTATCAGGAGTAGTAGCTGTAGTCAGCACCTCAACGGCATGAAGAACCTCTTCATGGATAACCATAGTATTCATCACTATCCAGTATCTAATTTCAAGTGCTAATATCTAATCCTAGTTATTCCATTGAAACATCCAAAACAAAACCCAAATTTAAGCCCTTGTGCACCTACATATTTCATACCAATGAAGCGATAAACATTATTGAATATCTTTATGCTCCTTTTAGTGCAAGTAATTACGGCTTGAATGTACGGTGTTTTCTACTTTGCACCCGTTGGAGATATAATGAAACTTAAATGTTTCTAGATATGTGATAACTTATTTCCATGGATAAAACATCAATTACGTAGCCAATTACAGATACACATATACTGCTAGAAGAACTCGCATTCGGCAGATATACTTTACCACATTTATATTCACTTTGACAAGGACAACCTCAAAGGAGTACCAATCATATCCACTTCTAATGTATACTCATAGAATTCGCTTCAAGCAAGTACGGCTATAAATGCCAATCGAACTTTCAGATTTCCATTTACAGCCCCACCAAACTAGCACACTATAGAAGAAAGGCATTGAATTGTAAGCCAACTTGGAAAACCTTAAAAATATAGATCCTCTGCTGTTCGACTATACAGCCCAGTGAAAGGGACGGGGAGGCGGGGGGTGGTGGTGACTAGTTCAACAATATGAAAGACGACCAAGTTAAGGTTGGACAATGTTAATGTTTCAACTACTTAAACATCTTGACACAAGCCTCTTCCCAGTTATCTAAAATCAGTTTGTAGATACCGCTAAACATACAAAACCTTAGATTACATTTGCAAGAATGCATGAGATTTTACGAACAAGGACTTCCAAATTTTTTGTTCTCGCTCCAGCCATTGCACACCCTTTTTCAAAGTTCGTGATAAATTATGATACTGCATGCTCACATGACATCAAAAGCAACCGCTATTTCAAGAGATCATATTTCTGCGTATAATGATGAATGAGATTACAGCATAACGAAGAGAACCCTCTCTTATGGAATCCACAAACTTCCGCTTTTAAATCACAAGATCTAGGCATATCACTTGACAGGATACCCTAATTAGACTGGGCATGTGGACTCCAGAAAGATTGGCCCTCTTTCTGAATACAATAGCAAGACAGCTTAAACTTAAACTTCAAAACTCATGTTTCTAGCTGCAGCTACTTTGTAGCTTCAACTCCTACAGATAGGTCCTGCATCCTACAAGTATGTCCTCAAATGTGAGATAGCCATACTGATTATGTGCTTTAGGGTCATAAAGTACACGAACAGCTCCTGAGAAACAAAAGGGTACACCTTTGTGATTGCTTTTCCTGAAGATGATATTTTATGCTGCCATTTTAAACAGCCGGAAATTATCCTTTTTCTGTTTTTCCCATATGAGCCAAAAATATATAAGCTGTACAAAAAAATCCCCAATTTTGCTCAACGTCAAACAATCATACTCAAGGTCCCAATCAATCAGCACATTACCTGATCTACTATTGCTGGTAAATGCTTCAAGTTCTTGCTCATGTGAATGCCCAATGACTACCTTAACAGGATAGAGCATTGACACTTGTGATACCATATATTGTTGCCTCAGTCGCAGCAACTTTTGCAAGTTCTTAAGACGAATGTAACCACTGTCTCCAGCCAGTAACTCTTTGGCTTCCTGCTTCATAAGCATCATCAAATTTTCTAGATCAAAGGACATAAAATCTATCTTACCGAAAGAAGGAAAAAGAAATCTACAATTTTCGGGAATCCCAAGAAAAACGATATATGAGAAATGACACGAAGCCATCACATTTTCAAAAACATTTTCTTGAAAAAATTGATCCCAAATCCGGAAAACAATAACTAACACTTACAACATGTAAGCGTACAGACCTCTCTACTTATTGCCAATTGGTTTAGAGTTGGATGCTTTAACATAATATCACAGCGGATCGATCCAGGCCTAGACAAATTTAAATTAAAAATTCAGCTCAGCCACTACAATCCTTTCATGTGTTTGGCCAACTCAAAAGTAATGGCTATTTGTGAGGCGCTGTGTAGAGAATGACAAGTCTTTAAGGAAAAAAAAAATTAAGGCCCTTGCTCATTTTCTTTCAGCATGCCCCTTATACTAATAACTTCATCCGTCATGGAAACCAAGGAACAAGAAAAAGTGAAGCTAACATTAAAGTTCTCTAGATGTTTACGAACTGCCAAGAACAGAAGATGTCATTCCAGAAGTAGGGTTGGATTACCGTTAAACGCTTGCTAGCTACAGAAAGACCAGTTCCGGCGATTAGCAGAGATCTAATTTCAGTGTTAAGTTGCTCCTCTTGCTTTTTGACTTTCTCTTCAACAACCTTCGAATGCATAGACAAGTTTCCCATCACCAATTCCCGAGACTCCAATCTCTCACGCATCTCATCAAGCTCATTTGACTGGCTTAACGACTCAGCTTCAACCTACCCACCACGCAGCCGCCCGCTAATTTGCGGGCTAAACAATTAAAGCCAATGAAATTTCAAAAGCAAGAAGACAAAAAAAAAGGGTAAAACGTGCAACATAATAAGAACCAGTGAAGGTTGTTCCATAAACTCCTCATCAAGGTTCAACAGTTGGGTCAACCATTGTAGAACCATGATGTTGCGACAATATAGACATAGACATGAATATAATAACTGTATTTTTCTGTGATAAATGTTTCATCATTACTATATAAAGATCAAGAAAAACGACACCTATCACACACACACATATATGGCATTCTAATTGCGACAGCTAAGAATAAAAGTGCACACTCACTTGGGCAAGCATGTAAGGTGAGGGTATCAGCATCTTTTTGGAGAAGAAAAAGACAAATTTTTCAGACAGCAAAAGTCTTCTCCAACAATTTAGCAAAGTTAGATGACTTATCCAGTTTTTCAAAGGTTGACAATGACTAGCAACAAGAAAGCAGATAGCGCGTAAAAGTTCTTGTGTATTTTCATCTCCTTTCCATCATAGTACACTCAAAGTAGTAAACAAAAGTAAAACAGGGTGAAAGCCCAACACGGACTTCTTTCTTACCTCTCCACATAATTCATGGTAATACAGTGCAGGGGGGACTACCGCAAAACAAACTAAATAATTTGATGCTCAAAATTTCAGTGATTCTTCATTTCTTAAACCATTAAATGGGAAGTGACTAGAATAACACAGGCCAGAAACCTATCACGAACCTCATCCTTCTCTGGGTTAGAGACCGTGTATGTACAAAAGAATAACACTAAAGGACAACTAAGGCACAGTTAATAGAACTGTTTGTCTTTTCTTTATTTTAACGCGCTAAAATTTTGCTTGCTTTCTCCCTTTCTGCTAAAATAGCATTATAAGCGAGATCGCGAAAAGCATTTGTGGAAATGATAAGACAGAGACATAAAGCCTAATACCAAATATTTTCATACATATGAAATCTAATAAGATCTTTGAGTTTTCTGAATGGTAGCTGCTTTTCATGATTTCCTTAACTTATTCCCTATCCTTAACCATTTGTACATTACAAACTTTTACTTTGGCTTCATTCATGAACGTCGGTTAATGCATCTAGAATTGGTGCATTGGCTCCTTAGGTGAGTTTTGAAAAAAGAACAGTGGTGCTTGACAGCTCATCTATCTATAATGGGATTTTCCCCCTGGCTTAGGCCATCAGGCGAATTCAATGCTCAACAAGGAGTTGAGAGATGGAAAGACAAAGGAACTGAATGGACACAAATCAGATGATGACAAATTCCTTAACTCACCGAATTTCTTCTCTACCACGTCTTCACAGCAATTGTCTTGAGCATGCTTAGATTCAATACTTCTGTGTTATTTCACCATTTTTTTTCCTTTTAATATATAACAGAACATAAAGAGCCAAGCCAAATGCAAAAGCCTATGGCACTGCAGGCACTAGAAATAATTACATGTACAAGGATTATAATGTCACAGGCTGCCTGAAGCTCAAGGAAGAACAAAGGAAGCTGTGGTCCAGGTATGCCGCAAGAGGGGACTGGTAGAAGAGGAATTCCAGCTCAGCAGCCAGATCAGCAACCACGAGCTCAAGTTCCACTGAAGATCAAGATCAAGCAGAAGGGAGTTCGCACCACAGGGAACGACGCCGCTTGAGTCTCTTGCACGAATAAATAGAACGGCATCGTTTGAGCTCACACACACAAGTGGAACGGCATCGTTTGAATTCACATTTAAAAGTCAGTTGAATTAGTTTTAGCGACTCTTATTGTATTCGAATTTACCGCTTATTTCCTTTTCACTTTGGATTTAAAAATCAGTTTCTTCTTCTCCCGCCCAAATTCCAATTATTACATTCCCCAATGAAGCTGAAGATCACCATTAAATCGCCATGGCCGTAGTGTCTCAAGGTCAATACACTACATATAAACCTTAGAATTGCTATCACTCTGCTGACTCATTCCATTCCTGTTTGCCTCTCTCTTCTTTCTTGCACTTCCTTAGCAACCAAATAGACCAATTATCACATTGGTACAGAAGAGTTAGAAATTTTATCGATACAAGAAACCAAGAATCTCCATTCGACTCAACCTTCTACAACTCCTCAATTTCTTTCTACTACTATTTGTTCCTTCACCATGTGTAAAGGAAGAAACAGTAGCGCACAGTTGTACCACGTGCATTCATGCTAGTACATTAGCAATCCTATAAGTTAACACAAGCTGAACCAAGGGTATTTAAAACTGGAGTAAAAGCCTATACCTGTATGAGCGAATGGAGCTTCTCTTGAAGCAAGCCCTTCTTCTCTTTAGCTTCGTTTAGAGCAGATGAGAGACTCAACAGACGAGCAAGCTCCTGCTCGAAATCTTCCCACTGAACCACCTTCACATCTTCTTGATTTACAGCCTTCTTTGCTTGATTCTGTTCCATAAAGAATTGACGCGTTTGGAGTAGATTTCTTTGGGCGATTTAAGGGTAATTCATGATTGACCCACCTCACCATATCGTCGTGAAAAATTAGGCAATTAGGGCTTGAAGAGCGTCATGATCTGTGTAAATGAGAGATTGGGGATTTGGTGATTAGAAATTGGTAGTTTGGATTTTGAATTGAGCAATTAGGGCTTTGGTTCGGTTGACGGGTTCGTAGAAAAAGTAAACGGGGGAATTGGCTAAGTGGAAGTCTGCTAGGCTTTTCTATTCAGTGTTGGCATGGGAAGGGCAGAAAAGCATTTGAAACGGTTCCAGGAAAAGTGATTGTGTTTATGGAGGTTTTCGTTGCTTATTATTATTATTATATTATATTATATTATTATTCAATTGAAATTGAAATTTGCTTTCGTCATTTTTTTGGAATTAGGTTTATTAGTCAAATGATGATGCTTATTTAAGTTAAAATAATAATAATAATGATTCTTTAAATTGGATTCAATGTTGATATTTGATGCAAATATGTTAGGAATTCGTCAAAAGTAAAAAAACGAGAATCGATTTAAAACTGAAGAAATAGATACTTACAAAATGAAATGAAGTCACAATTCACCTTTTTTTAAAATTCACGAGTAAAGATGGTATCGCGTGTTAGCTTGCACGCATTATACAAAATCCAACTCCATTGACGAGTCAAAGATATGTCATTCACACTCAACGTAGGAATCTCAAATCCTCGTGGCTTGACCCACTAAGTGTCAGACAGGAGACCTCAAAAATAAATTACAGGGTAATAGTTCGTATGACGTATGTTGTGCTCAAATTTTAAAAGGACCATAGGGAGCTCACAAATAGATCTGCACATCAGAAACAAGACAACGATCTGGATAGGGATCTAGCGGGGTATCCCAGATACTTGAGTCAATGTGTGGATGAGGAGAACTTAATGTATGAGTAGCGGTGTAATATCTCACATCGGTTATGAAATGATCTGTGATTGACCTTATAAGACTCTGCCTATGAACTTATAAGTGTCTACTTGACTATCCTTTTTAAGAGAGGCATTACATTGTGGTGGGGTTGTAAACCTGATCGTTTACAGATGGCATCAGAACCGACTCTCGAAAGCTCGGGTAGGGTAACCAATCAGGTTGCGGGTGGCTGGGGCAACAAGGGTGAGCTGGATATATCCCATATTGGCTAGAGAGGAAGATTCTGGGTTATGTGTGATTGAGCCATAACGAGGACGCTGAGGCATAAGGTGGGGAGATTGTGATATCCCACATTGGATGCGGAATGATTTGTGATTGGTCTTGGAAGACCCTGCCAATGAAATCATAAGTACCTACTTGATTGGCCCTTTTGAGAGAGGTATTGCCCAATGATGGGGCCGTGGATCGGGTCACTATAAGCAGAGTTGAGAACATACAATTTTCTCATGTTTGACGTGCATATTTATAGAGAGAAAAGCTACCTTCTCCTAGTGGAGGACAATCGCCTAATGATTATCTTGAGGGGGATTTTGGATGAGGAAGAGTCCTCGTTAGATTGAGAGATAGAAGGCAGACCATAGCAGAGATTCAATCTCAATAGTTGTGGTCACAACCATAATGTGGCCCTAGTATGACACGTATCATACTAAGAGAAGGCGATATCTTTTTCATATCATTCCCCCTCCCTTTCTTAGGTTATTTCTAGGAAGGAATGTGGAAGGTAACTAGCCTTTATTGGGGACGTAATGGTAGCTAGCAGTGAGCTAACATCGCAACCGATGAACCCATTTGATCAAGCATCGAGATTTGTGCCCACAAAAGGGGCTTAATTCTCGTCAGATAGGATATTTGCTAGGAGTAGCGTTTAATGGCCTATTTACTATCAAGCAGTGTTTTGTATTGCTTAAGGAAGCACATCTACTTGGCTAACCGAGTAGAGGACTATATCTCGTAATGGAACTCGTATGCTCAGCCAGCTGAGCAGAACGATAAATGCCTCAGGGAGCTCATCTACGCGACTAGATGAGTAGGGGCTATGCAACACCCTCAACCCTGGTGAGACCACCCGAGTTGAGTTGCCAATCATATTCACGTTATAGCCATGCGCGAGAGTAACTACAACATCGATGTCCATTTATCACAAACATTGTAACGCATCATTAATAGAAGCTTCAAAGATGCGTCCTTATAAAAAATTGCTTAAAACGAATATCATTCTGTAGCGGAAGACTTTCAAGTCTTAGAACAACATAACATTTATAACGTAGTACACGATTGTAGTCGTGTTACTCCTCTCAAAATACCCCACGGCACAATCTTTGCCTTATCTTCTCTAGCTTGTCTCACCTCGTTCAACTTATCAGTTCGGTCAACGTTTCTACCTTGTCTCATTTCCCTTCCTAGAGGGTTCTCCTTGGTCATTTTTTGTAGCTTGCAACAACATAGATAAGGAATGAGCGCAAATCTTCTAGTAAAGACAACACGAGGAGTATCGTGCACAAGTGATTTGAGAATCTCGAGGGAATAATGATTATCTCAGTGATTATAATAGTAAAGAGTTTAAGATAAATTCAGGATCAACGAAAATTATCAAATGATCTTTTTCTTTCGTTAGACTGAGCTGCTTCAAGCCAACAGAACAACATTACTGTCACCTTCTCATGGACAAGATTGTATGTCTGACCGACTATGCAAGTGGACACTAAACCAATATTAGCAAAAGTAAACATCAATGAAATACAAGTAATTAAAATCATTAATATCGAGCTAAATCAATTATAATGCAGAGTTAGGCACAATAGACTAGACTCCACCAGACACGACAGACCAAACTCTACCAAACATGACAGTCTTGACTCAAGCAACATACATCCTTTTTTGTCAATGATCATATTCCACAGGCCATCCTCCTCATTTGATGTTCCTTTATACGGGGTGTTAATCTCAGTCTCATGTAATTAAAAGAGACACGGTCATTAAGAAGAGAACTCATAAAGAGTGTTTGTCCTTAACGTGTTACAGTTAAAAAACAGGACATCATCAATGGGGCAGACTAAGGGAAATTACTCCACCTTATGTCCTCAACAACACAACCCAAGCAAGAAATACCAAGTCACAAGATCAGCCAGTATTCAACATAATAATAGGAGTTCAACATAAGCATCATCAACAGGCGGTCTCGAGAGAAAATTTAAGTACAAGTCCTTAACGGGGTTCTTAACTAAGTAAAATATCAGTCATTAATAATTGTTGACATTTCACAACAACAAAACAACAATTTCTACATAACATCATCAATCAACGACAAAGCAGACTCGGGAGATATTTAACCACAAGTCTTCAACGGTGTTCTTAACCAAAAGAAATATTGGTCATCAATAACTGCCGACATCTCACAACAACCACACATCAATCTCTACATAACATCATCACCAACGTTAGGTATGTTAATCAAACCAAATCATAGCATACAAGGAAACGCATTATCCTTACTAAACTTCATCAACGAGATGGGTCTAAGGAAAATGATTCTACCTTAAATACTCAACAACTTAATTCAAATAAAAGAATACAAGTCAAAATTACTACCGGTGTCCAGTCATAATAACAGGAGTTTAACATCAACGCCCTCAACATGGTATGCTAATTAAAATAATGAATTAGCATATCAGAACCGTAATGTCCTTACCTGATTGGCTTATAACTGACACAACTTGCATCTCTAATTGGCAGGGGCAGAACCATGTGGGAGGGGGGGCTAGTGACCCCCTAAAATCTTGAGAAATTTTTTTTGACCTTTGTACCTCCCTTCCATACCCTAAAAAAGTCAGCCATTTACCTCTCACCTCTATGCAATCTGCGACTCTACCCAACTCTCAATCCTCTCTCTCTCTCTCTACAACTCACCCATCACCAGACTACCATGACAACGGGCTAGAGGTGTTAAAGGGCCCAAGCCCAACAAGCCTCCAGCGAAAATGGGCCGGGGCTGGCCTGGTGTCTGAAAAACGGGTCGAGCCGGCCTCGGGCCTGAAATGTGGATATATGGGCCCAGTCCAAGCCCTAGCTATAGGCCCAATATTTAGGGTCGGGCTTAGGTTGGGCCTGGGGCCAAAAAAATATTTTCTTTTGGTTCCCAACTCCTTGTTATTTATTTGCATCGATGGCCAACAAGAATATATCAAATTAATTGATTGAGATTGATACATGTTAATTCCCGAGATGATCTTAAGTAATAAGTATAGATTTTGACTAACAGTTTTTTCTCTCTACTTTGTCTCATATTCAAAATTTTATTCTATGTATATAACTCTCATATGTATATAGGATGGTTATGAGTGAATATAAAAGAACATATGATATTAATATATTGTGTTTGTCAGAAAATAAGAAGTAAGTGAGGCTATAATTTATGAATATATGTAAATTATTAACATCTATATAGAGTTAAATTGAAGATAAATGTGTTCATAGGCCCTCCTCCTTTTATCCGGGCTTGGGACCGGCTGCTTGTAAACAAACAGGCAAAGTTACCTATTTTTTTATATATACGAAAAAATATCTATCTTGCTTGTAAAAACTTATTATATATACATATATATATGAAAAAACTATATTTTGTGAAAAAATTTATTCTTAAAACTTAAGAGAATGAAAATAAAAAGAACTTACCTAATCATCCGGAAGTACTTCAATATCCGAGTCACTGCTCTTCCTATCATCAATCGGTTTATCTTGCTCGCGGTATTTCGCATCAAGATAATCCTTCCAACATACACATAGCTCGAGCGACTCGGGGTTAAGACGACTCCTCCTGTCATCCAAAACCCTCCCGCTCGCTGAAAATGCCGACTCTGAAGCAACCGTGGAGGCTTGCACTGGCAGTACATCCCGTGCAATTTGGGATAAAGTTTTATACATGTTTTGATTTTGTTTCAAAAAATTTAACAAATTAAAATTAACCTGTTCTTGCATTGATAAATCAGAATAATGATCAGTATTTGAATATACACCAATCTCATTAAAAGAGGAAAAAGTAGACGAACCTGCCGAATTAGAAGTACCTTCACCTGGTAGTTGTCTTGCTACTAGATGTTCAAAGCCCTTAAGGTATGGCGCATAATACCTCTCAGCAGTCGATGATGAAGCTCGCCCGCGCACGTCAGCAGAATTACGATAGAGGTTGAACAGTTCCTCAAATGTCTTGCTCACTTTCGCTGTGAGTGCGGTTGTGTCCTCTACTGGGTAGCACATTAATCTTGATATCTCTTGTATCGAGACGTTCACGCCATGCAACTTTAACCTAGGATCTAAACAAGTAGCCACAGCAAAAATAACAGGCAGTTCACTCCAATATTTATTAAACTTTTTATCCATCACTTTTACTATTTCCTTAAAGGGTCCTATATATCTCCATTTTGTTAACATTGTAGCCATCTTGAGAATTTCTATTACAGCGAGAGGAGAGGTGGGATAGTACGTACCAGACAATAAATTGGTAGACGTGTAAAATACCTCCAAAAATTCAGCTAGGTATGTGGCCATCTGCCATTCCTCTTGAGTTGGCAAGCCGGCTGGGAACAAGGTTAGTAGAAAATGCGTATAGACTTCTCTGTATGCCAGAATGTGTAAAAGCATATGGTATGTAGAGTTCCACCTGTGGACCACATCTGTAACTGCTCTCCTGCGAGGCATATTATATTCAACACACAACGTTTTAAATTGTTGTGTTCTCGGACTCGAACTATTAACATACGCTGTCATACCCCTCATTTTGACAAGAATATCTCCTGCAGCAGCTAAACCATCTTGAACAATTAAATTAATTATATGACAAACACAACGAACATGAAATAATTTACCAGAAAGTACAGGTTTGAGCTCTCCTCTAAAGCATCAACAGCAGCTGTATTGTTAGAAGCATTATCAAAACTAATACTCATAATCTTATCCTTTAATTTAAACGTGGTACATGCTTTTAATATAATACTAGCAATGTTCATTCCATCATGCGGAAAAGGAAAGAGCTCGAAAGCGATGATTCTCTTGTGCATAATCCAATCTGCATCAATCCAATGGGCCGTCACACAAGTATAACTAACAAAAGTAAACAGAGATTGCCAAATATCAGAAGTAAGACTAACTTTACCGTCAAAATTATCGAAATAATCGATCAGGCGTGCTTTAGCAGCATTATACTGTCGGAGTGCATCGGATCTAGTTGTGTTTCTATGAACCTTTTTGTACAAAGGTTGAACGTATGTGTTCATATATCTAGAGTGCTTAGCATTATCGGCAAAAGAAAAGGCTTGTTCATCGTGAATAACAAATTCAGCGAGACCGTCTCTTTGCTCTCGCTGATTATAAACAAATAACTTACCGTCAAAAGATAACTGCGTTTGGGTAGGTTCGACGTGGCCTTGTCGAGGTGCACACTGAGGGTAATGCCTGTTAAGATGTCCATTACCACTACCAGACGAAAATAATTTAGCACAGTACTTACATCGAGCTTTTCGGATGCCGTCCACCATAACTTCATCAAAATGATTCCAACACTCGGCTTTCTTTTTTTTTCCCTTTTGGACTTCTGGCTCATTACCGGAGGCATTGCTCGGCCCTTCTTCATCATGACCAGGCATAGGGTTAAGATTATGCCACGGAGTAGTAGCTTCGCCAACCGAGCTGCGTCCTTGACTATAATGCGGGGGGTCTTGTGAAGGCGTGTATTCAAGATCTGGAATGTTTTGATTGAACTCCCAATTGGCTTGGGTATCTATCATACAGCCTGTACTCATTCGTCCAGGAACGAATGGTTGTGGTGGTGCTTGGATTGGTGTTTGTGATGACCGTGGTGCTGGCGCTTGTGCTGGTGGTGGTGCTTGTGATGATGATGATGTTTTTCGTGATGATGATCCACGCTTCAGTTTCTTCAGTAATCCAGCCATATTTGACGCTAAACTTTTTTACTAGATTGGAAAATAAAAATAGTAAGAGTAACTAAATACACAAGTATAAGAGCAGTAATTAGTAATTAGAAATAACAATTAAAAGAATTAAAGAGTAACAAATGAATCACTGAGGGTAATTAAAATTCAAAATTTGAGAGAGTTAGTAATTAAAAATAATTTAGTAATAGTAATTAATAAATAAATAAAAATTACTAATTACTAAACAAAATAATTAGAGAGTAACAAATTAATAAGAGGAGTAGTTAGTAATTAGAATTTAGCAAAGTAGTAGTAATTAGTAAATAAGAGTACTAATTAATAAATAAGAGTAGTAATTGGAGAGGGAAATAGTAGCAAAGCTTGTAGAAATGTAGAATGTTTAGATAAGAGAGAGTAAGAAGATTGGTGTGAAAAATTAGAGAGAAATGGTGTGAATTTATAGATTTTTTAAACTTCACAAAAGACCAAAATGCCCCTAAAAACTATCCGTTTATAGTTGTTGGGGAGGGTAAGAGTGTAAAAATCTTTAAAAGAGTTGAAAATTTTAAGTTAGACCAAAATACCCCCAAACTAGCTGTTATATTGTTGTTGGGGGTAAAAGTGGAATTTAGGAAATAATGGGATGTATAACCGTTGGGGGAAAGGGGGAAAATAAGTTTTGAAAATTGTGGGGCCTGCTAGAACAGGGCCAAAACAGGGCCTAAAATCGAGCCAAGCCCGGCCCTGAAAATCCGGGCCAAAACCGGGCTTTTTTAGTGCTGGGGCCAGAATTGGGCTTTTTGAACCGGGCCTGGCCCGGGCTTTTTTTTTCCAGAATTTCTTGGTTTGGTCCAAGCCCAGGCCCAAAGCCCAAATTTTTAGGGCTGTTACTGTTCACCAAGAGGCCCGGCCCAGAAATGGGTCGGGTCGAGCCAGCCCGCGAGCCGCTCGACCTTTTTGACACCTCTACAACGGGCGACCGCCGGACAGACAAACGGTGACCAACCGATTCATTCAAATCTGGAATATTTCTTGAATTGTGTGCCTGTACAGCCTGTGCTCAAAACTTAACGAGGCAGCGAAGGGAGGACTCTATCAGTGTTTTATGTTTGTAACCCTTTGCTCTGCCCGCGACAGGTATAGTAGGAATTCAAGGACTCTTTGAATCTTGGACTATACAAAAAAGTGGCACCAAATTATTTCACTATAAGATACTTGTGAGACAAGGTTGGTGCAGATACACTTGGCGAAGCTGAGCCCAGCACAAGTTGGTGTAACGATCACAAGATCGATAGGAACTAGCTGAAGAATGAGCCCTGTAGTAGCTTTCTTTGGGCTTAGCGTGCTAGGAATTGTGACTTCTTGTCACGAGACAAAATATAGGCTTTACCTCGGCTCTGGTTGCCTTAGTGGTGTGCATCTAGAGCCTTCATGGTCCAAAGGATATGTGAAGCTTCTGTGGGCAGATAGTTGTAGAGCTTGGGCCATCTGTGGTGCTCAGTGTGGTAATGAGGAGCAATCTATTATGGCTTGCACTCATTCGATGAACTTCTACATGGCTTAATGGTGGTGAGCAGATCATGTTACTCAGTTATAATTTGAGGTTGAGCAGAAGTGCCCATTACAATGGTCCAGTAACGGTGTGGTGTTTAATTATGTGGGTCAACTGAATCGATTGTATATGCTAAACTGGCTTCAGTGCGTGAGTCAAGGTCTTAACGAGAGGTTTGCCATAGCTTTGCTGTGATCCTCTGCGCTTGGCATGACGCAACTCAAAGGGTTGGCGTGGAAGAGGATTCTGGAGCTATCTAGCCACGATTCACATGGCTGGCCTGGTCGGCCAGTTCTGGGTGTTTAAAGATTAGCGCAATGAGATTGGTTGCGAGCTTAGTTGATGGGGTCTCACTGATGATGCCAAAATGTTATGGCCAAAATCTTGAGGGATAGAAGGGAGCTCACGAAGGGACTTTCACAGCATAAACAAGATAATAGTGACTTGTCGAATGTCGATTTGTCGAGAATCTCTAAATCCTCAGTCAATATTTAGACGAGGAGAACTCAATGTAGAGTAGCGAAGTTGTGAACTTACTTTTCATCTTGTCTGACGTGCATCTTTATCGGGAGAAAAGCTACCTTCTCCCAACGGGAGACAATCTCCTAATGATTATCTTGAGGGAGAATCTTGGATACGGATGGACCTTTATCAGATTGAAGGATAGATTACGGACCATAGCAGACATCCAATATGTGTAGGATTGGTCACAACCATATTGAGGGGGCCAGCGACACGTGTCACACTAAGAGAGGGCGTATGATTTTCCCACGTCAACGTATTTAATCGAAGCAAAGAAAAATTGCAATGTACATAAAGTAAGGAATGGGAAGGCCTAAGAAAAATGTCAAATATCCATGTGTTTTTATTACTAAGAACGAAAAATAAGCAAAAACCTCAAATGACTCTAAATTGCCAACATAGGCACAACACGGGAATGTTTTAGTCCCCTATCATATCCTAATTGGTCTCAACTATATTTTTACGATTTTTGACCTTTTATAATAAATAAATATAATAAATAAGTAAAACGTGCACAAAAACAAACTCTAAACCATCCTAAAATTTGATTGTAATCCAACATCAGTGGCGGAGTGACCTATGTACTCGATTGGACAAACTGGATCATAATCACGTAGTTCTGACCGGAACCTATGAGAGGCGACCTAGATATCGGTCTTTCATTTTTAGGTAGACTCGACTTCTTTGTCAAAATGCACTTGAAACTCTAACTGACTCCATTTCTAGCAACACTAGAATTCTAGATTAAATATATTTTATCGTTTTTCTTAAACTAAGATCTTATCTGGGTGACAATCTAAAGCTCTTCTAATCTAATCTAGAAATGAGCTAACCTAGAAATGAAAATATCCTAAATAAGGGTAGAGAATTATGCCTTAATCCGGATTGCCCAATTGCTTGATCCAAGATCGACTTAACGCTAAAAACCAAGAAAGGTAATTTGCACAACTAAAAATGAAATGAGTTTTTCGGTCTAAATAAGACCTCAAGTGGATTATACTACATCTTCAAAGTTGTAACTGTAAAAAAGATACACGATTTAGGTTTCTGAATATCACGAATCCATTGTTGTGTGAGCAATTTAGGGCTAATCAAAGTTCGGGTCTTTGCTTATTGCGGGAAGCCGAGATTTCCACTATTCTCCTAGGCTTTTTCTTTCTCCTCATTCTCTTATAAAATTTCTCCTATAGAGAAGAAGGTTAATAAAAGTCCCTTCTTATAATCGTAGAAGTCAATTATAGCGGTTTGGGTGTGATAAAGTTGACTTTTTCGTGCATATCCTTCTAAAAACGGCAACTATCTGAATCAAATCCAAAGGTCTAAAAAGTCAACTTACCCATAGATTTCACCCAACTAAAAAGCCTTACCAACCGTTTGTCGGCCAGCTTTATCCCTTAATCACATGCGATTTTGTCTCAATTTTGGGGTTAATTACCCCATATCTGGTTAAAATTTCGAGAATCAATTGAAATCAATCCCATGTCAAATTCTAAATCAAGAATCAATCCCAACATAGTCTTAATCAAGCCAAAATATGTTGAACTTAATGTAGGTTAGACCTATTTAACCAACTAGATTGGATTATTGACAGGACTGGACCATTTAGTGGACTGGATTCTAACTGGACTACTTACTGGACTATACTTAATTAATTAAATTAAACTTATTATTTTGTGGCTAGACCTAGACCACTAATAATAGCTTAAATAAAAACAAAGCACATTAACTGATAAGCAACTAAATTTCAAAAACTATTGTTCCCAACCTACTTTGGTGGCACCCAAGGGCCCACAAGGGGTCCCGTTTTGCGAACACGTCACGTGTTCAATGGTCAATTTTTCAACGCTCTCAAGCCGGTCAAAGTGACACATACTCAAGTCACAAGAATTGCTCGTGAAACACCTAAGGCGTGCCTTCCACCTCAAGGGGGTCGGCCACCTTGGGGGTCGGCCACCTACCTTGACTGCCGACGACCATCGCTCGCAGTCGCGCGTCGTAGTTGCCACGACAGTCGCTCACTGCCATGCTCCGTCGCCGTGACGACAGTCGCCCGTAGTCACGACGACCGTCGCTTGCGGCCACACTCCGTCACCCGCGTTGGCTTTACGGTGCCCGTCACTGGTGGTCATGTGACGTCTGTCGCCGCCCGCTCGCCGACTCAGCGATGCTCGTTGCCTGCAGCCGGGCGCTGTCGTCGCGACCCTCGTCGCCTGCGCACCGTCACTATTCACACTCTGCCATGCCCCATGCGCTGCGCCGCTGACACACCCGTGCCCTAAAGCTCTCTGTCACAATGTCATGCCCCCGGGCACCATACACACTCCGCCGCGCCCATGCACTGCGTCGCTGATACAGCCGTGCCCCGAGGCTCTTTGTCACAATGTCGTGCCCCGGGGCACCATACATACTCCGCTGCTCCTATGCGCCACGCCACTGATACAGCTACATCCCCTAGCACTCTGTCACACTACCATGCCCCCAGGCACCATACACACTTTACCACACCCCATGCGCCATCTCCATGACATGTGCCCGGCTCTAGCTATTGTCCCGCGACGGTCGTCGCCGAGCTCGTGCACCACAATCATGTTACATGCCCACGGGCACCACTCTCATTCACCACACCATGCGCCCCCGCCATGGACGTAGAACATGCTTCGACCCACTCGCTGGAGTGTGCAGCACCTGCAGGGATAGGCGACTCCTCCGGGACACTATCTCTGCCAGGGAGCTTTTCAACTCCCCTTTCCGCCAGGTAGACGGCTCTTCCGGGATGCTACCTTGGCCCGTCGGGTAGACGACTCCTCCGGGATGCTACCTTGACACACTATGAGTGCTCCGGCACAAGGACTCACCCTCGGGATAGGCTCGCTCTCAAAGACATTATCTCCGCCATGGAGCTTTTCAACTCCCCTTTTGCCAGGTAAATGGTTCCTCTAGGATGCTACCTCGGCCTGTCAGGTAGACAGCTCCTCCGGGATGCCACCTCGATGCGTTTTGAGTGCTCCGGCACAAGGACTCACCCGTGGGATAGGCTCGTTCTCTAACACACTATCTCCGTCCTTGGGAGCTTTTCAACTCCCATTCCACCAGGTAGACAGCTCCTCCGGGATGCTACCTGGCCCGTCAGGTAGACGGCTTCTCCGAGATGCTACTTTGACGTGCTCCGAGTGCTCCAACATAAGGACTCACTCGTGGGATAGGCGACTCCTCCAGACACTATTTCTGCCAGGGTGTCGGCATGACTGGCCTACGTGCTCTGGCATTGGGGGCTCACGTCGGCACCCCTAGGCCCTAGGGACTATGACTCCCGGGTCACTCTGAGACGGGAGTAGGTCTTCAGAGGGCATCACGCCTAGTCCACCTGGCAACTTGGTGTCGGGTCTTCCCCACCGCTGCTAGGCCTGTGGGACTCTGCAAGGGCGTGAATTGGTGCCTTGATCAAGGGGGTTCTCTGGCCATACCGATGTTGTGGGAGCCAGTATTTCTAGACAGACAGAGCGACGCTGTGCGGGGCAGGCCATGTGAATATGCGATTCGACAGTCTGTGGAGCACCGACAGTTGTGGACCTTCTCGGTGACGTGTCACTCTCAGGGAGCGCCACGTGTGGCGTGATGACATAAGCATCTTAACCTCTATAAATAGAGGTCTTGAGAATTCATTAGGAGGACTTCAAATTTTTAGATTCTTAGAATTCTCTCTCATTTCTCTCTCTAGAATTCTAGAAAGAGAAACATAGTTTGACCTCTAACATCGAACCCCTGACGCTGGACCCAAGCATCAAACTGTGACTGTCGTCGTATATTCACCGTGCGCCGTCGCCCTCACAGCACTGCCACCCTCAGGCTCTGTCTGGGAAGTCCTTGGCCTCTACCATTGTTCCACCCTTATTGTGTCCCACATCAACATACTTGGCATCTGACTCAGACTATATTTCTTGTGGCACCTCCACATCGACTGTGAACCCACTTTCCTTGGCATCATTTTGGCGACTTCGCTGAGGAGAGCATCGCAGTGCAGTTCATCCTTGCCTAACACACCCAAGCAACCATGCCTCAGCAACGCATGACTACCAGGACTACCAGCCAAAGTCTTAACCCAGCCATCCAAGAGGAGCATCACCCTGAGGACCAAGAAGAGACAAGCCACAACCAACTCCAGCCTCTCCCCAGAATGGATGCACCTGATGTGGCCGCGATCATCAACGCCACAATCCAACACCTAACTCCTACCATCACCGAACTCCAAGACTCTCAATCTTCTCTCATGGCTGTCATCTTAGAAATGCAAAAATCAATCCAAGTCTTGACTTCACAGTCGCTGACTTCTCAAGGCCCTGGAGCTCCCCACCCTGTGCCCGCTGCTCACCTCGTGTCACCCCAAGCTCTGGGGTTGGCCCCTTCTGCTCAGATCCAGCCTTCAGGGCCTCGGCTAGTTGTGGACACTGCCTAAGCCCCAGTGTCGCGACTACCGCTACCTTGGTCCTCCGGGCCCTCGGCAGTAGGAGTCGCGGCACCTCAGCCTGCGATGCCTTAACCCGCAGCAGCCCGACTCACCTTTGCTCGAAGTACTTCAGAGACTCACGACTCAATTGAGATGGAGCCTAACCCTAACATAACCAACCAAAACCTAAACATAAGAATTTCCCTGGCTTGCTTCAGTCAGCCCTCCCTGATGGCCGACCTCCTGCTGCTGGCACTACCCCTGTGCAAACCACACCCCAAGAAGTTGTTCCCCGCCACCAACCCTTCTCAACCATTGTTATCCCCGTAATACCTTAGGTCGCCCTGTCTGGCGGCTTGGTCCCGGATCATCCCGACAGGGCACAAACCCTCGCATGCTTCATATGTCACCAAGCATGACCTTGACGCCATCCTCTACCGTCTCAAGCAGTCATCCTTACCACACTCCCCTTCTAAGCTGCCTGGCCATGCTCCCTACTCTAACGACCTCACTACAAAGCCCTACCTTGTCAAGTATAAATGACCAGCCTTCACCCTGTTCAACGGTAAAGAGGGCAACGCTCGCGAGCATCTCACCCATTTTGCTGGCTCCCTGGAGCACTACGGGAAGGACGACACTTTGAAGCTTCAGGAATTTCACAAGTTCCTGACTGGCCTCGCCTACTCTTGGTATCATCAGATTCCTAATGGTAGTATCCACTCCTAGTCTAACATGGTCCAACTCTTTCTCGACAAGTTTCACTATGAAACGGAGTGTGTGACCATTGACATTGCTGGAATCACCAAAAACCCAGGGGAAGACCTCAACGCCTATGTTACACGCTTCCATCACAAGTGCTTGGAGTGTACTGACTTCAGCAAGGATGAGACCCTTGTATCCATTTGCATCAAGAACATGAATGACACCTACAGGGTCTGCCTTGAAAACCTCTAGCTTCGGTCTTGGGGACATCTCAAAGAAGCTGCATGATGCACCTACAACTCGGTTGGTCCGTCAAAGACCCCAAAGCCCCAAACCCATATTGCCCTAGCTGTAATGGCAGAAAGCAGTCAGTGACGACGACAACAGCCACAAGCACCAATCCTAAGGAAGGGATGGGCACCTTGACAAGAGAAGGCAACCGACACCTGCCCCGGAATACCCATGCGATTTGAAGATAGTCAAAGCTCTCCTCGATTCCTGGATCAACGACAACTCCATCACCCTGCCCGATGCCAAAGAACCTACTCGGAAGACCTAGCTCATCCCAACTACTGCCCCTATCATCGAAAGGTCGGTCACAGCCTCAAGTGGTGCAGGGGCCTCAAGTTTGCCTTCGCTAACAAGCTTGCATCCGACGAGCTCAAACTCTAAGTGTATGACCTCTGCCCTATCCACCCAAGCCCTAGCCTGACCTAGTGCATTTTCTACACTTGTAGTTTTGTTCTTTCATTTTGCAAGTTTCAATGTGCTCAATCCTCTTGTACCAAGGCATGTTACCTCCCTTTTTGTTATCAATGAAGTTGTATTTTCCAGACTTACACAATTTTTCAAGCCTACTGACACCACCCTTCATGCAGTCACTAGATCCCTTAGAGGGCTTCACCCCTTTTCCTACCCCACGCAGGCCAGGTACCCTCCCTCTCCCCTGCCTCACATGCCACAGCGACTTGGTAGGTGGTGCGCGGGGTGGCTCGAGCCATGCTACCTGTCGCCTCTGTGACTCAGCCGGTCGTCTATGCCAGCCCACCACCTTAAGTCCTCCATCCCTCTTATCTCAACCCCTCATGGTCGCTGTCACGGGGTCGTGGTCGCATTACCACCCCATACCCATTTCTTTTTCTTTTAACACTTAGAAAAAATTCTTCATTTTTTTGCAGTCGGTCACTCTCTCTCCCATACTTAGAAAAAATTCTTCATCTTTCGCAGTCGGGTCACCACCCCCCGCGGCCTCCCTCGGCACCCTTGCCCGAGCTCCACATTTAGAAAAAATTCTTCATTTTTCACAGTCAATCCCTCTCTCTCCCATACTTCGAAAAAATTCTTCATCTTTCGCAGTCGGGTCACCACCCCCCATGGCCTCCCTCGGCACCCTTGCCCGAGCTCCACACTTAGAAAAAATTCTTCATCTTTCGCAGTCAGTCACCCTCTCTCCCATACTTAGAAAAAAATTTCATCTCCACTCTCACCAAGCCCCCTCACCTTCTATCCAACACTTAGAAAAATTTCACAATTTTTTTCATCTCTCCCCCACCCTCTGCATTCTCTCCCTTTCACTTAGAAATCTCTCTCTTATTCACACCTCTCATTATCTTTATATACACATTGAGAATTTCTTGGGAGCCTCTTTCTTTGGGGCACACAAAAAAATCAATTTCCATTTCAATTTCAAATTCAAACCAAGATGGGCAGAACCCACCGGTGGAGGCCCGACCAGCGACCGACCCGCCTATTTCCCCTTCTTTTCCTTCAGCTCACAGCGGGTCAACTCGCCCGTCCTATTGTTTGAAACCCTACCCGTTCCTTGAAACCCTAATCTCTTCTTTATCTCTTACCTCGCGCCGCAACCTTATTGCGCTGCCACCACCATGCTCAGCCATGCCCAGCACCGGCAGCCACTCCCTCGCCGACCGTCGCCCCCTCCCCACCGACCTTCTCTCCCTCTCCTATCCCCTATCCCTCACCCCCACAACAGCCGAAGCGCCGCTTTGTCGGCCCTCCTCTTCTCTCCCTTCTTTCACCACCTACCCCAATGACCCCTCACCCTACCCGACCCCCATACCCTCACCCCTCCGACCACCCATAGCCGGCCGACCCCCTAGGCCCCTATATCCATCTTTCCCCTGACCCTGCAAGCCTCCAAAACCCCGCGTCAGCCTCACCCCTCCGGCGCTAAGGCCCTTCTTCTCCCTTCTTGTCATCTTCAACCTAGGTCAAGCCCACCACCAGGCCGACCCCCTCACCTCACCGACCCCCCACCTCGCCGACCCCCCTTCAGCCATCACACACCACAACCCTCAATTCGGCCCAACCCTATAGGCCAAACTACCCAACGCCCAAGCCCTGATACCGACCTCACTCTCCCTCACTTTCGGCGACACCTTGGCCATTATTCCCCCTTCACCCAAAGCAACGCCAAAGCCCCTCTGTCGGTCTCCACCACCTCGGCCTCTACACTTCGCCCACCAAAGCATCAACACACCTTCGGCCTAGCCAGTACCCGGCTTCGCAGTGTCCATTGCCTATGGCTGGGTGCCATCTCTGCCACGCCTGTTACCGCTTGGGGGTGACTTCATAGCTCTCTTCGCCTACGGCCACGCGCTCTATCTCCATGGCCCCCCGTCGTCTCTGCGATGCCCGCCGTCTCCTGCCTGCTAACACCCAACATTCCAAGGTTTTAATAGATGGTACGCGAGGTGGCTCGAGCCACCTACTCTTCACCCTCATCATGCAGTGACGACATCAATGACTCTCGGGCCAACAAATGTCAGAAATGTTTCTAAGTATGAATTGCAATTTATGCGTATGACGCCTGCTCAGGTTGCCCCTTTGCGCACACCACACATAGGGGCTTCTGTTCCCAACCTACTTTGGTCGCACCCAAGGGCCCACCAGGGGTCCCGTTTTGTCCAACACGTCACGTGTTTAATGGTCAAATTTTTAACGCTTTCAAGCCGGTCAAAGCGACACATACTCAAGTCACGTGAATTGCTCGTGAAATACCTAAGGCGTGCCTTCTACCTCAAGGGGGTTGGCCACCTTAGGGGGGTCGGCCACCTCACGGGGGTCAGCCACCTTGGGGGTCGGCCACCTTAGAGGGGTTGACCACCTTAGAGGGGTCGACCACCTACATTGACAACCGATGACCATCGCTCGTAGTCGCGCGTCGTAGTCATGACGATCGTCGCTCACGAAAAAGCTCTGCCTCCGTGATGACCGTCGCCAGTAGTCGCGACGACTGTCACCTGCGACCATGCTCCGTCGCCGCGATGACCGTTGCTCGTAGTTGCTATAACTGTCGCTCTCGGCCGCGTTCTGTTGCCTCGACGACTGTCGCTCGTGGTCACACTCCATCGCCGTGACAACCGTCGCTCGCGGCCGTGCATCGTCCACGCAATGCTCGTCGTTGCCCTTGCGTCAGCTTTCCGGTTCCCATCACCTGTGGTTATGTGACGTCTGTCATTGCCTCGCACGATAACTTCGCGATGCTCTTTGCCTGCGGTCGAGCGCCGTCACTATACACACTCCGACGCGCCCATGCGCTGCACCGGTGATACAGCAGTGGCTCGAGGCTCTCTGTCACAATGTCGTGTCCCCGGGCTCAATACACACTCCATATGTGTCGCGCCACTGATACAGCTTGTCCCCCTTGCTTTTTATCTCACTACCATGCCCCCAGGCACCATACACAATACACCGCGCCCGTGCGCCATCACCATGACATGTGCCCCGGCTCCAGCTATTGTCCCGCGACGGTCGTTGCCGGGCCCGTGTGCCACAATCATGTTACATCCCCCAGGCACCACTCTCATTCACCACACCATGCGCCCCTGCCATGGACGTGGAACATGCTTCGACCCACTCTCCGGAGTGTGTGGCACATGCGGGAATAAGCAACTCCTCCGGGACACTATCTCTACCAGGGAGCTTTTCAACTCCCCTTCCGCCAGGTAGACGGCTCCTCCGGAATGCTACCTTGACACGCTACGAGTGCTTCGGCACAAGGACTCACCAGCGAGATAGGCTCGCTCTCTAAGACACTATTTCCGCTAATGAGCTTTTCAACTCCCCTTCCGCCAGGTAGACGGCTCCTCCGAGATACAACCTTTACGTGCTCCGAGTGCTCCAGCACAAGGACTCGCCCGTGGGATAGGTGATTTCTCCGGAACATTATCTCTGCTAGGGTGTCGACATGACTAGCCTACGTGCTTCGGCACTGGGGGCTCGCGTCGGCACCCCTAGGCCCTAGGGACTATGACCCCTGGGTCACTCTAAGACGGGAGCAGGTCTTCAGAGGGCATCGCGCCTAATCCACCTGGCAGCTGGGTGTCGGGTCTTCCCCACCGCTGCCAGGCCTGTGGGACTCTACAAGGGCTTGGATTGGTGGTTAGATCAAGGGGGTTCTCTGGCCACACCGACGCTGTGGGAGCCAGTCTTTCCAGACAAATAGAGCGATGCTGTGCGGGGCAGGTTGGGTGAATATGCGATTCGACAGTCCATGAAGCATTGACAACCGTGGACCCCTCAGTGACATGTCACTTCCGGGGAACTCCACATGTCGCGTAATGACATCAGCATCTCAACCTCTATAAATAGAGGTTTTGAGATATCATTAGGAGGACTTCATATTTTTAGATTTTTAAATTCTCAAAATTCTCTCTCACTTTCTCTCTCTAGAATTCTAGAGAGAGAAACACAGTTAGACCTCTGACATCGGACCCTGACACTGGACCCAAGAATTGGACTGTGGCTGTCATCATATATTCTCTGCGCGCCATTGTCGTCAAAGCACTGCCACCCCTCAGGCTCTATTTGGGAAGCCCTTGGTTTCTGCCCTTGTTCCTCCCTTGCTGTGTCCCATATCAACATACTTGGCATCTGACTCGGACTGCATTCTTTGTGGCACCTCTACGTCGACTACGAACCCACTTTCCTTTGCATCAACTATAAAAATAGGGTGTCTACGCAATCCTCAGTGAGGAGCTCTACTGCGAGGAAACATCATGAAAACAAAGCATTTTTGGAGTGGAAATACAGAAAAGTCCACAAAACTTATGACTGACTCAAGGACTCAAACAAAAAGTAAGTTATATTATTATTAACCACGTATTTCTTATATAGCTAGAATGACTCTTACAAATTTTGAATGCCAATTTGTTAAGAATTAATCGGATTGAAGATATAGCATCATCGTTCGCGGGATCATGCATTCTTTTTCCTAGTTATACCAGAAAAAGTACAGCTGGTTGGATCCAGCTTATTCTTGAAATAAACGACTCGCACATGAGGTCGGACCTTTTTAAAGCTTCTTAAGTATCATCAGAAAAGGAACCAGAATAACTTAGTTTAGAGGGCGGTGATATCACTCGAAGCCGGAGCTAGCAACCAGTGGAAGTCGTTGGTTATTGGGCAACATCGAAAGAAAACTAAAATTGAACTTTATCTAGAATTGAAGCCAACAACGCGTGGAAGCGGCTGGTCGCTAAACAAAGGGCGCACCCCCAAAAGCTGGAGGTCATCTCAGGACACTAAAAAGATAGGGACAAAACTTCATGAGCCAACAATGCGAGAAAGCAGCTGGTCACCAGACAAGGGCATACCCCAAGATGTCGGAGCCAACAACACGTGAAAGTGGCTGGTCATCTAGGGATGGTAAAAAAAAATAGAGACTGAACTTCATCGGGAGTAGGAGCCAACAACCCGTAAAAGCAGCTGGTTGCCAGACAAATGGCACAACCCTCAAAGCCGGAGCCAACAACGCGTGAAAGTGGCTGGTCATCTAGGGCTACTGGGTCATATGACCAAGAGTTAGAGCCAGCAACGCATGAAAATAGGGGCCGCTTAGTCATATGGAAAAATGGCGAACCTAATAAACAGAGCCAACAACACGTAAAAATGGTTGGTCTCCTCAGAGCAATGAAGACTCATATCTAAGAGGCAGAACTAACAATGTGTGATAGCAATTAGTCAATTAGATACAAGGAAAGGAGCATGTCTAGAAGCCGAAGCCAACAACACGTGAAGGCGGCAATTCGTCTAGACACGCCGAACACATGACTAGGAGCTAGAGCCAACAACGCGTGAAAGTGGCTGGTTGCTTAGTTACACAAAGAAAAAAAACTTAAGAGTTGGAGCCAACAATACGTGAGAGCAGCTGGTCGTTTAGGCACACTGAAGACTCGAATCTAAAAGCCAGAGCCAATAATGCGTAAAAGTGGCTGGTCACTTAGTCACATGGGAAAAAGGGAGACTAAAAGCCAGAGCTAACATCAGGTGAAAGCAGTTGTCGCTTAGGCACACCGAAGACTCATATCTAAGACCATAGTAAACAAAGCGTGATAGCGGCTAGTTGCTCAGATGCGAGGAGGATAGTTGCAAAGGAGTCACTCAAAGTCGGAGCAAACAGTACCCGAGTGCAGTTGGTTGTTTAGTGATGGGAATATGATAGGCCGATTTTCTTCTAGAGTTGAGAAAGATAGAGAACATGGCCATTAAATTAGAGCAAAAAATGTCAAGCGACAGCTGGTTGTTAAATATCATCGAACAAGATAGGTTGATTCTCTTGTAGGGTGAAGACGTATGGCTGAAAAAGTCACAGCAACTCAATTTTCTTATATTTATTCATTATTTATTTTGAGAAATTTTTGTTCTTTTTTTTCTCTTTTCTAAAAACCAAATGCGGGATGTAGAATCTTAGGACCCAGACCAATATAAACACTTCCTGGCTGCTAGGCGAGGGGAGTCACAGGTTGCCCCTAGACAAAATACATACCAATGACACTGACAATGCAATGAACAAGTGGGAGACAAACACTATCATGACTGTCGTGAAAGGGAGAATCACAAGAAGGCCTTAGAAAAATGCCTATTGACGATGCTGACCATGCAATGGACCGAATGAAGACAGACACTGCCCGGACTCTCGAGAGAGGGGAACCATAAAAAGCCCTAGACAACGATGCTGACAATTGCAACACACTGAAGAAAGGCAGATGCCATCCAGACTATCAGGAGAGAGGAATCACATGCAGTCCTTAAACGAAACACATATAGGATTTTAGAGATTGACACTATCATGGCTGTCATGAGTGGGCAATCACTAGGAACCCCCAGACAAAATGCATGCAGACGACGTTGGCCTTGCAATGGTGGATGAAGACAACATACACTATCCTAACTGTTAGGGGAGGCAACTCAGAAAGCGTCCCTAGACAACGATGTTGACAAATGCAACACACTATAGAAAAATATACGTTATCCAGATTATCAAGTGAGGGGAATCACAAGGAGTCCCTTACCAAAATGGATATAGACAAAATAGACCATGCAATGATCCGGGTGATCAAAAGACGGACAAAAGTGCATGCCGATGTTGCTGACCATGTAATAGACCGGGTGAATAAAAGATAGATACTATCACGACTGTTGTGAGAGGGCACAACAAAGAGCCCCTAGATGAAAGCAAAAAGGATACATAAATTATCCTAACCGTGTTTGTGTGCATATTTTACACAAAAGCAAGAGATCACATACTTGAGCCACTAGCAATAAGCAAACCACAAAAAATCTTACAACTTCTATGCCTTAAAGTGTATCGGTCAGCTCCCTAGAGGATTATTTTTTTGAAAATAGTTGATTTAATAGATAATTTATTTACAAAACATTCGCTTGCTTGCTAATTCACTCATGTACCTCCACTTGGTATCATGATCAATTTTTCAAAAAAAGGTCAATTGCGTGGCTTCTGTTAATCCACAAACCAATGACATAGGCGGGCCAAGATTACCAGACTTATAAAGTTTAGCTACGTTCTTAGGCAGATTTTATCAACAGGTTCGAACTCATCCATCTTGAAAGACTCTCCTACCTAATAACTATTCACGAGTCTGCGTTTTATGCAAGTTCATAAAGATATTTGTAGAGTAGCATGCTAACTCTAAAGGGCTAACTCTATAGGGAATTCTCTTTGGTTTAGCCTATCTGAGTCTTTGTAACATCCCCAAAAATCTAGAGCTCCACAGTCCCGAATTTTCAGGTCGTTAACCTACCGGATCACATCAAACCTGTCAGATCATGTTCCCTATCACATACTTTAAAGCATCTGATCCAAACCAATCCAAATTCCTCAAAACAATAGATTACAATAACTGTTCAAACTTAAACTATTAAAACCTAGGTTCTCAATAATTGGAGTCCTAATCGAATGAATCGACAGTACAGACCCGCACAGAGGTCACATTACTCAGTAATGATGGGCTCATCAGAATCTCACACAGACTCTAACCCATTCCTGAACATGCGACAGCTGATCGTGACCTACATAAGGGAGTTAAACGAAGGCTGAGCTTTTGAGAGCTCAGTAAGGTCGTACAAGGAGTACAAAAAGAATTACCAAACGACTCCAAAGAATCCAACTGACGATGATTTTCGAAATTCTTCAAACGATTTGAAGAGCTCAATGATTTCCAAAATTATCAAAATTCATCATAAATAAATACCAAAATAACAATAACAATCACGATGGTTTCCAAACGATCAGTAAAAGATCATTTTCAAAGTCATCATTTGTCAAAGTACCACGAAGATTTTTCAAGGGATTTCAACACAAACACAAATCATTCAGATATACTTTCCAATCATTTCTGCCCACACAAATACATACCAAATTCTCCAATACACACCAACTCCCACCAAGCATCACAAAGATTTCTAAATAATCGATTCAGGTTCAATATTGGAGATTTCTGGGCAATAACATTCTGATATCAATTCATACTTCAGAGTTCGACATTAGTCATAAGTAAATTTAAGGAGTACTTACGAGTATGAGTTATCAAAATAAGGGTTCGGACGAAAGTCCTTACCCAGGGTTCGGACGAAAGACCTGGATTCGAAGCTACGCTATCTAACCGGAAAGTCTGTTGCTTTAACCTAAACGGAACAATCCAATGATTAGAACGTAGCCTATAGTACAATATTATAACTTAATACGAACTTATACATATTCTCAAAATGAACCTCGTTCACCGGGTATGTAAAATTACCAAAATGCCCTTCTCGGATGTAAATCACCTAAACGGCCTTCCTGTAAGTAGGATCACTAAAATAACCTTATTGTATATGAATTTATCCCAAAATACCTTTATAGCTAAAATTACCAAAATACCTCCGTTACACATAAATAATCAAAATGACTTTTCCATAAGCAAATTCACTAAAATATCCTGATTGTATGCAAATTTACTGAAAAATACCCTTTATGTGTAAAATTATCAAAATACCCCTCGGGGTGGCAAATTACCAAAATACCCATGGGGTTTCCGGCACCAAAAAATCTTAAAATACTATTTTAAGCATCCTGATATCATTTTCGGACTAGAAAGAATTTTAAAAAAATTTTGTTGAAAATCCTGAACCGGTGTCCGGACTAAGCACCAAAAAGGCCAATTTTGTAAAAAATATCTATCGGCCTTAGAATGGCCCGAAATTTTAGAATATGAAACATATCAGTACAATAGGATTTTTCTAAAATTTTTAGATCAAAATAGCTTGATTTGCTATGCTAAATAAGTCGATAAATTTTTGTAATCTGTACCTTTATTTAGCACCCCTTGCGGATATAAAAAATTCTCAAAAAATTTCAGAGCATATGTCTCGTAAAAAGGGTTACTGTTTTGGACTTTATCTATTTTTATCCTAGTTATTTATAAAAATTCATAGAAAATTGCCTAATTAACCTCCTTTTTTAGCAACAAAAACAAACAATATTCAAATCATTCACCCATACTATTACCGCTTGAAACACACACTTTCTTCAACCTCCTCCTTCTGCCTAAACACATTCATCCCACAAACACTTCATGACCCACACTAGTTCACTTCCAATCCACTCCAACTCCCTCAAAACACACTACCCTATCTACAACCCACACCTTAACACTTAATTCACACTTTCACACAACTGCACACCAAGAACACACACACATAGAGTTTAGTCACAAACACTCACCGAACACACACAAACTCGCACCCTAACCCCTAAAAAATTCATTGAAAACTCACAATTCCACTTACTAACTTTATAAATCCACACAACAACCCAAGATTACTCATGAATTAACTTGATTACACTTGTATGCACACCTATACATACACGCACCCTAGGTACACACACAACACAGAAGACAAACATTAAGGGTGCAAAAATTTACCCTTGGAAGTTCTGCCCCTTTTTTTTCTTGATTCCCTCTCCCCGAGCTTTTTCTTCTTCCCTCTGTTTTCTTTCTCTTCTCTGTTTAGCCACTGTACCTCTGTTTCTTTTTTTTCTTAGTTTTGATTTTCCTCCCCAAACTTTTTCCTTTCTTTTCTTTTTATTTAATTCAATCTATAGTTAATTAGGTTAGTCATCAGATTAGTAAGAAGGAGGTGGCATCTCCTTACACCCATTTTTCTGAAAAATTGACACAAAAGGCATAATTTTCAAAATTTGCAAAATAGCTCCTCCAGTTTTCAAAATTTACAAAATGGCCCCAAAATTGCAAAAAACTCTCCTAATCTTTATTAATTAGTTTAAATGTCACCAAAACACACAATATCCCTCATTTCATTACTTTTCATTGCTAAAAAAATTATTTTACATTTATGCCCCCAAAGTTTTGTCAAAACTACGAAAATGCCCCCCAGAATTTTAAAAATTATATTTTTGTCTAAAATTCTTTTAAGATTCGCTACTATACTAATACTTGAACCTTGCCCAAAATTATCATCCATTTATTTTTTAGAGCACCGATGGTTATTTAAAACTGCTCCCAAAGTTCAGGATATTACAGTCTTATACACCCTACTAAAAATGTTCCTGGCCCTGCCTAGGGACATAGTGAAATGGTTTCCTAATCTCTGGCGCTATTTTACAGAGGTCAATAAAATGTAAACTTCACCAAGCATTTGTTGTAAGATTATAAAGTAGTCCCTTGCCTGCCTCGCATTTCAGAATCTCTGCAAGATAATATCCCAATCTCCCAATGGTAGGAAACTTATCTTCACAAGAAGCGTGTAAAGGCACAACGAAAAATCATCAAATCAACCCTTGGCATTGAAGCTTAAATCTTCTGCTGAGGAAGCAAATTTAAAGGCCATCACCAATACCGAGGTTAAAACTCAGCTCAAAAAAAGAAAAGACACTTATATTTATGGCGCTCTCGAATGGAGAAAAAGGAATTGGATGGTAACAAAAGGGCTTTGGCCGAAGGAATAGATGATCATCTCGAGGGTATAATCGACCGATGAGGAAGTAAAGAGGTAAGAAAACCGAATAAAGATAAACCCTAATCCATGAAAGAAGCTTTAGCACAAGGAAAAGGAAACTCGTGAAAGAATGGTATCTGTATCAGAATAAATAAGCTTTGAGTGGTATTATAAAAGGAGGTTCAAATCCAATGTTCTTTTGGACTGAGGAGACATTCATTGCAACCATAAGAAGAAAAAAGGAAAGTGATAAAAAAATCATAGGTACAACTTGTCCTTGATTGCCGATTGGACTTAGAAAAATAGTCTCTCTCTCTTCTTTGTTTTTTCTCAACCTTATCGAAATCTAAATAGGCATTCGACTCCCTTCAACAATCATAACCTCAAGAGGACTTTACTCAAGTTTTATCACAGGCTAGGGCATTAATTAAGAAAAGAAATGGATAGTAACACTCAAAACCCAAAAAATGACACCTCAAGTCCCTGGTGTATACTATTGAGACGGAGCTTAGCTCAGCTTAGATAATCGCCTAAGCTACCTACGCATTTTTGTTGGGGGGAATCGGGTCTACGTAATTCAATATCTTTGAATATGCAGATCGATCTTGAAAATTCAGCCATTGCAAATTTAGACTTCAAATCTTGGCACTCATAACCTCAACAACTCCAACTTTTTTTTGTTTGCAACATCTCTTCTTTGTTCTTTCTTTTGCTTCTTTCAAAGTCAAACATATAATCAGGAGTTGGAGTTAATTCCTTACCTCACTAGCTACAATAGTTATTCCCTATTCTTTCTTCTGCCTCTTTCAGAGTTAAACATATAATCAAGAGTTGGAGTTGATTCATTGCGCCACTATCATCGCGAGTTTGGTCCTTATACAAAAAGCCTTGCATGCTAATTTTAAATAGATAGGCATGCACAAGGAGATTACCCTCCTAAGGTCAGTATTATAGCCTTTCGAAAAAGAGAGGCTAAATGGTTTAGGCTTGATTGGCTAGCAGGTGGAAATATCAAGCACGGGGTAAACCAGATAATATGTTGGTGGCCAAATGATGGCCTCCTATCCCTGAGAATGCTCATTTTCAGGGAGACGAGTATAAACCTACATTATTTTGAGGTTTTCTCTTTGTTAAGTCCATTCATCGTGATTCATTGTTATTGTATGGGTCATAAAATCGACAATAAAAAAATAAATAGAATCAACGACTATATGATCGATCAAAAGAACATATTTGAAAAAAATAACCTAGGAAATCTGGGAAACGCGCTAGGTAAACTGTTAGAGATACAACTAGGCAAATACTCCAGCTTCGTATTATACTTGGCCCCGCATCAGGAGAGTCTTTGACAATCAATTTGATAGCTAACAGGCCTTGCCCTAAGCTGGGTGATCTGGTTGATTGGATCCATGATTTCTTCCTAGTTAGCGTGAAGGATCTAATTCTTGAAGAGATGTCTCACTCACACTTACTCGATATGCAAACATAAGTTATTTTTTTTACACTAGGTCCAGTTGGAGAG
The DNA here is from genome assembly GCA_033070095.1 of Escallonia herrerae. NCBI lineage: Eukaryota > Viridiplantae > Streptophyta > Magnoliopsida > Escalloniales > Escalloniaceae > Escallonia > Escallonia herrerae. The sequence goes on along the minus strand of JAVXUP010001883.1, from coordinate 28,450 downwards.
TTTATCTCACCCCTGTCGATGAGATCATGGATAGCGTGCCTTAAAGTGAGGCACCTCTCTATGTGGTGTGGGTTTTTGATGATATTCATATCGTGCATGAACATTGTACTCTTCCAATAGAATAACAGGTGTAGGAGTAGGGGTTGCTTGGCAATCATAAACTCTCAAAGCAACTACTCCAACATTTTGGTTACAGGAGCATGGAGACTGGTGAACTTTCACCCATTGGTGGTCAACTCGAAAGAAATACCTTTGATCTAAATGCATTGCCATTGTTATATGTGAATACCTTTGGCTGAGTGGTGGGATTCTTTGGACCCGTCTTGTATCCTCGGGCTTCTGATCCTTGGCTATTGTTCTTTGTTGATGTGGTATGGTAGTGAGAGAACCCATCAATGCCTTGAATGTGGTATGGTAGTGGCCAAAGATATTTTCATGATAGACTTGCAGGAGGTTGTTTTGCATTAGGTTCACTTGCTCCTCTTCCCATGGGTGGTTATCAATCTGAGCGGCCTTCTTTTTCCATCAAATGATGAATGTATATATTGGTAGTTTTTAAGTCCCTCTAAGTGATGCCGAGATCAGCGTTATACTGGTACTAATTAACAAATTTTAGCCCCACATCTTCCCACCTTCAGACTTAAGAGACACCATGGTGAGGAACCACCAAACGGTTGCCTCTATTAAGTTCCAATAGAACAACTGGACTAACTATTTATGATTAACTTCACGAGGAGCTAACACACGCATGTATATCTTCACGTGAATCCTTGGATATGATGTCCCATCAAACTTGTTCATATTGGGCATCTTGATTTTTGGTGAGAGTCTATCCTCCTGGCCCAAGGTAAGGGCAGTGAGATCCATTGGGTCATCCGCTCTTCTCATCCGAGCAATCTGTGACTCCTGTGTAGCCAAAATTTCCTTCCACTCATATTAGCAATCACCTTCATTCTTGGGGTCCCCCTTTTCCCTCTCTTCCTTCTTTTCAGTTCTGGTCATTTCCTTGCTCTTTCTCCTTCTCGTTATTTTATTCATTTTCATAGGCGTTCATGCTCTCCATGAGCAATTCCAAATCCATGGTTTTCTTTGCATACTGAGCGGCTAGAACGGTAAAGCTAACTTGAAAGTCCTTTTGCAAATCTCTGAGGACTCGGACAAGTTTGTTGACTTGAAGGTACTCTTCAGCCATTGAAATTCGTTCAAGTTTCCCAGTTAAACCCTATACCAGAGTTCTTTATCCTTAACTTGTAGGACATAAAGCATGAAATTTTTAAAAAGTACCTCAGAGTTAACAAGTCGGTTTGAACCCTACCAAAACATGCTCATGGACAAACCGTCAGGTAAATCTTTTGGGTTTATCAGCCGGTTAGTCAATGGCCTATGTTGCAATCTAGGAGGGATATGACCGGTTCGAACGTGGTCGTGGATAAACCGCCTGGTAATATCCGTTAGGGTTTATTGTCCAATTGATACACATACTATATTTTATGTCTTCTTGAAGAGGCTAACTGTTTGGTAACATTTATGTTTTCAGTTTTTTCTCCAGTTTTGTAAACTGGAAAAAATAAATGCCTTTGACACACAGTTTTTGTTTTATTTTTCTTTCAGTTTTGAGAACCAAATTTAAAACATGACTATTTTTAAAAACTCCCATTTAGGAGTTTTGGGTTTTCTGTTTTGGTTTTTATTTTGAGACCATCACTATCACCACCTCCCATCACCATAGCCACTGCCCACTGCCTCGCGGTGACCTGCGGCCACCCAGCCGCCGCAGCCGCCGGCCGACAACCATCACCGGTGACCACCACCGGCCATCTCCACGACCCACCACCGTCACTGTAAACCATCACCAAAGAAAAACTCAAAATAAAAACTAGGTAATCAAACACCTATTTTTTTTTATAAAAAATATGATTTTTGTTTTTATTTTTTTTGGAAACAGAAAATCAAAACTGGAAGTGATTTCAAACGCTACCTAAATTAAGTGCGGGTTTGGGGTTGCTTTTGCTTTTGAAAAGTGATCATGATTAAAAGCAGAAAACTTTTTTTGCTAGCTCATTTTGGCTATGTACCTTTGACCATTCTTAAGTCCTGCTCTTTGAGACCCACCGATAACTATTCAACGGTCCAAGTTCAACTCTACTGATCCTGTCAACCCGAAGTGCACTTGTCGCGCCTCCATCATAAAAAATCAATCAAGTCGTTGATATAGGTGCACGTCCTACTTAGACAGGGGAGTTGACGGCTCGTTGCTTGGTTCTTGGGTGCAAATAGAGTTCTTTCCTATTTGGGGGGTTGGAGGGGTTGCAGACAGAGTTGTTTCCTATCTGGGGGTGCAGTCAGAGCTCCTCCAATTCGAGGGTCGACATTAGCCTTCCCTTTCTAATGGGTCTGCCTAATCCCCCCTCTCCCTTTATGATCTTTGTCATTGCGCCCCAGTATCACATTGGAGCATCGTCTCCATGTTAGATGCCCCAAAAACTACTCCCATAACTGTCCCCACGCCGTAATGCACCATTTCCTACACGCCCCAAGTAGTACTTCCCTCAGCTGTGCCCATGAGGGTCATTACGTAACTTGCCTCTGCACCTTTCTAATGGGTCTGCCTAATCCCCCTTCTCCCCTCTCCCTTTATGATCTTTGTCATTGCGCCCCAGTATCACATTGGAGCATCGTCTCCATGTTAGATGCCCTAAAAACTGCTCCCATAACTGTCCCCACGCTGTAATGCCCGCGCCCGAGCACCATTTCCTATTACACGCCCCAAGTAGTACTTCCCTCAGCTGTGCCCATGAGGGTCAATACGTAACTTGCCTCTGCACAACACTCATTGACATCCTTTTTTAAATACTAGAAAGCATGAAAATAAAAATGAAAATGATGAAAGTGGCATCAAGACGGAGCGTAAACATTATGTTACTTCTTCCAATTAACTCAACATAATTTGCTATCATCCCAACCTTTCCTTGAGTGCACATGTTCTTTCACTTAATTTTTCTTTGTGAGAGAACCCTTTTTTGCTACTTTATTTTTATATTGAGAATAGGATAAATAATTCTAATCTCATTACTAGGAAAGTATACAAAGATTCTGCTTCAGCCAATTTCGCCGAAAGAATCTATACCATAGTCAATTTAGTTTCAGGTAGGTCAACTTAGGAAAGTAAGCTCTAAATTAAGTGCGAGTTTGGGTTTGCTTTTGCTTTTGAAAAGTGATCATGATTAAAAGTAAAAAACTCTTCTTGCTAGCCCATTCTGGCTCTACACCTTTTACCGTTCTTAAGTCTTACTCTTTGAGTTACATCAATGACTATTCAACGGTCAAAGTTCAACCTACTGATCCGGTTAACCCTTGGTTCTTGGGTGCAGACCCATTTGGGGGGTTGGAGGGGTTGCAGACATCACTTTCCTATCAGGGGTTACAGTTAGAGCTCTTATAATTTGAGGGTCGACATTAGCCTTCCCCTTTTGTTGGGTCTGCCTAGCCCCCTCCAACCCCTCTCCCTATATGATCTTTGTCATTGGGCCCCAGTATCACGCATGAGCATTATCTCCATGTTAGATGCCTCTAACTGCCCCCACCCCCCAACACACATGCCCGAGCACCATTTCCTGTTACGTGCCCCAGACAATAATTCCCTTAGCTGTGCCCATGAGGGTCATTATGTAACTTGCCTCTACATAACAACTCAGTGACACCCCCTCCCCCTAATACTGCCATGACAGGGGGTCTTAATTGGCACATATAAGGATCATAACCCCAAGCCACTTTGAGACTAGATGAGGTCTCCAAAGGGCATCGCGCTACTCCTTCTCATAATTAAGTGTCGGACCTTCTCTCTTATTGTTAAGTTCATTATTTGTCTTGACCCTCTCGTAAGACATAGTAAGGGCTTTGGAATGGTGGCTAGATCAAAGGGGTAACATCGGTATTGCATACGTTAATCATCGTAAATAGACAAAACAAAGTTATGATGGTCTGTGGAATATGACACATGTGGCTCCCCCGTTGAGATGTCACTCACCAAAAGCACCACGTGCCATTTGATGACAACACATTTCAGTTGCCTATGAATTGTGGACTGAGAATTCATTTTCTGAAAGAACTGTTTATTTGATAATTTTGCCTATGAATTGTGGACTGAGAATTCATTCTGAAAGAATTGAATTTATTTGATAATTTACTTTCTCATAACAGAACTTCAGAGTTAAAGAATTCTAGAGAAAGACCTCGAGGATTGGACCCTGATATTTAGACCTTAGTGTTGGACTCTTTACTGCTATCATTTGTTCACTCTGTGCCCTCACCCTCACAGTGTTGCTACTCTTCACGCAATTTAGGTTATCTTGGTATCTGTCCTTACTCTGTCCCACATGATCACACTTCGGTTGTGATTCAGATTGCAATGGTTTGTGGCAACTTCACATATAACATGAACCCATTTCCTTGGCATCGGTTTTTTTTGAGCAAAAGCAGCTCTTTTGATGTTTCTATTCAATCACAAAACATGTTATTTTTAAGATGTTTAGATACAAAACAACTTTTTTCCAAACACATCAAGCAACTGCTTTACCATTTTAGAAATACTTTAGAAACTTTAACAAAATTTCATAAGCGATCCTAACTTCAACATGCAAATGCATTAGTAATAGGCTAGCCAAATGCGGCTATAACTCTTGCTTAAGCAATGTTTGCTTTGAAACTGGTCAACAACTTTGCTCTAGCGCTAAAGGCACACATTACCTACTACTCCTCTCGCGTCACTGGATGTGTCTCATTTGATTTTCTCTAATAGTATGGATTTAATACATGTGAAAACTAACTTATTATATTTACTTCAGTATGACCATATCTAATAACTTATGCTGCGATTTTAATTTGATTCAATAGTTAAAATAAAAGAGCAGTGATAGGTGCAATGTTTAAAACGAAAAGGCCTTGAGGCTCCTCATAATTGACAACAAGCAATAACTAGCCAGCAACTTCTACCATCAAGTATGGCACTTTCATTGCCTTAGTCCTTATATATTGACATGCCTATTGATATGGATATTAGTGACTCTTGTGGGGTTTTGGTGGTTGTCCCAAAATAACCCCAATAGTATCAGTGAAAATTTTTAATTGGAAACTATCGAAGGCTTGGGAACACCTTACAGTTCGTGCGCTCGAGAAAGTTCCCCGAACTGCAAGAACTAATGTTGTGTTCCTAATGGAGACTGAATCAAAGGTACAATTTGTATCTTGAAAGTTACTTTGCTGTGGGTTTACATGGTCGATGGGAATTGATGCTTATGGGACTACAGGTGGGCTATAGTTAGGATGGGATGACTCGTTTCAAATTAATTTAGTATTTAAAAATGAACATCTTATTTTGATGCAAGTCGCAGATGAATTTATGTATTCCTGGCATATAGTGTTTATATATGGACATCCAGTCACGTCAGAGCGTACACCTGTTTGGGTTCATTTAGCAAGTATTTTGTCTCCGTACATGGGGAGCCTTATGCTCTTAGGCGATTTTAATCAAGTACTTCCGTTCATGGATAAATATGGCACTTACCACCACTCAATTATGGGTTGTGCTTACTTTCAGGTGTTCCTCGATTGCATGGGCCTTCTAACATTCATGTTAGTGTCCAAAGTATACATGGACTAACAATAGACGAGATAACAGGTGTATTTATGAGGTGTTAGATCGGGTTTTTGCCAATTTAACTTGGCAATCTTTATTTCCTGAGGCATTGGGTAGGAATATGTCCATTCTTCGATCGAATCATGCTCTCATTTTATTAGATACCAAGCCGACACGGGTGTGGTGGGGTCAATCCTTTCGTTTTGAGGCTATATGACTACAGTACCCTGTGTGTCAGCAGTTGATGTGAGATGCCTGGGGTTATAAGATCTCGGGATCACCACGGTACCAGGTGGTGCAACATATTAGATCCCTAAAGGCTGACCTCAAGATCTGGAATCGCTCAGCAACTGGGAACTTGGCCTTGCGGCTTAGCACTCTCTAAAGGCTTATTACCGCGGGCCAAGCACATGTGGGCACAGAGGAGGAACAACAACATGATTAGGAATTAAGAGCACAATATGATCATCTTCTAGCTTGTGAAGAAAAGTATTGGGCCCAAAGGAGTGGTGAGCGATGGCTGGCGGTAAGGCCATGTTTATTTCACTTTGCTTGCCATATTCGTAGGCAACAAAATCATATGGCTTGCCTCCTTACATCCAGTGGTACCTGGACTAGCGATGAACAACACATTAGGGATCTCTTCCAAGATTATTTCTCTAAATCGTTCTCTTGCTCAGATTCAGAGGTAGCCGGGGATAATCTTTGCAACTTCTCTATCTTGAGGCATTTGCGAACTTGCCTAACTTCTGCACAATTGAGGCTACTTGATAGACCTTTCTCTGGACATGAGGTGGATCTAGCTATCAAGCAAATTGGAGGACTTAAAGCTCCTGGTCCTAATGATATGCCAGCTGTGTTTTTTCAACACTACTGGCATATTGTGTGTCCATCAGTCATCTCAGTTGTTTAGTCGATTCTTCATTCGGGCAAGATACTTAAGGAAATTAACAAGACTTTTATTGTTCTTGTCCCAAAAAAATAGCACCCGAAGTCGGTGACATATTTCAGGCCTATCAGTTTGTACAATGTCATTTATAAATTGATTTCTAAGATCTTGGTTAACCAACTTTGGCCAATTATGGGATCTCTGATCTTTTCTTTTCCAAAACGGGTTGGTTCTAGGACGACATATACAAGACAACATTCTCTTAGCTCAAGAGTTAGTACACTTCATTTGACACTGGAAGACTAGTTAGGATGCAGTAGCTGCATTAAAGTTCGACATGAGCAATGTCTATGATCTTATCCGTTGCGACTTCTTGGAACATGGGTAATCTATAGTTGGCTTTTTCTCGTATTGGGTGTGGTTGATAATGCAATATATTTCAACCGTCTCATATTTAGTATTAGCCAATGGTAGGCCAGGTCCCTTATTAAAGCCCCAATGAGGTCTTCACAGGGGGACCCATTGTCCCCATTTCTCTTTATTATGTATGCATAGGCTTTATCTGCAGTTTTATGTGAGGGCGTACATTGAACGGATCTGGGAGGTATTGCAGTGTCTAGGAAGTCTCCCCCCATTATGCATCTATTTTTTATGGATGACAGCTTCCTATTTTTCCATCGTACCTATTATATTCGCTACCTGCAACATACCTTAGCAAGTTATTGCCACCAGTTTGGTCAAATGATTAATTATGACAAATCCACCCTTAATGTGAGCATGAATACTCCTTGGAGAGTAGCCAAATTTGCAAGACAAATGCTTAAAGCTCCTTTGGGTTCAGGCTCTGGCAGATATCTGGGGATCTAATTGGATTAGATGGATCATAAAATAGAAGTTTTGGCTGGGTTAATGGACCGAATTAAGCAAAAGTTCCAAGGGTGGATTTGAAGTTGATTAAAGTTTGTTAGGAAGTTCACTCCACGCTTTCCAATTTCTTATGGTCTGGCATAACCCTATCTGGCCATCTTCACTGGATTAGTTGGAAGCATTTGTGTATAACCCCTCTGTCATGGGGGTTAGGTTTGCACAACATTCAATGGATGAATCAGACACTTCTTGCTAAAGTGGGAGTACACATGCTTTGGAAACCAGAAAGCTTGCTTAGTCAGGTGCTCTTAGGAAAATATTGTCAGCAGGCCAAATTTTGCATTGTAAATCTAAAGGTCAGGTCTCGTATAGCTGGAGAGGTATACTGTTTGGCCGTGACTTCCTCCTTAAGGGATTACCGTGTTAGGTCACCATGTGTTCCACATTTAGTATATGGAAGTCTAATTGGGTACCGGGCTATTCTGCTCAGTTGCTTAGGACTCTACAATCCGCTTAGACACGACAATGGATAGTAGCAGATGTCCTGGATCCTCAATACGGGTGGATAGGTAAAAAAGCTGCGGCACATATTCCCAAGCCAATGGATCAGGCCATTCGAAGCTTGTATTTGTCTCAATATGCTTATCCAAAGTAATGGTATTGGGGCACCTTTGGCTCGTGGAGAATTTACTGGTGGCTCTTCCTTTTGGCATATCTATTAAGCATACCAGTGAGTGTATGGCGTTGTTTGTGGAAACTCAGGCTCCTTTATAAGATTATTTTCTTCTTATGGCTATGTTTATGGGACCGGCTTCTGACACGTCTTGCGTTATAGCATAGAAAACTTGTGGTTACCACCTCATGTCCATTATGTCTGAGTTCTGAGATGTCTGCCTCGCATTTGTTTCTTTATTATAAGGTTGTGAGGCCAGTTTGGTTTGGGGATTGCTAGGATTTCCGTTGGATGGTCAACACTTATCCCTGTCAAAATGGCTGGTTAAATGGCTTATTACATCCTTTAATACTCACAATATTTCTTCACAGGCTTTTGAGATCCTGGAATTTGGGCAATATGGTTAGCACGCAATCAATTGGTATTTCATGAATCTAGGTTTATTCCGGATAACGTCATTGCTCATACTAATAGCATGGCACATTCTTATTCTGTTGCCTGGTTGGTGTGTTAGCAGATCTAGGCTCAACAAATCAAAGTGGTAGGCCTGGCTGCGCAGACAGGAATACACATGTATTCGGACAAGACTATTATCCTCTACTCTAAGGTGTCTCCTAACTTGGCGGTCAGGGCTATTTGTTTGCACTTTAGTATGGTTTGGGTACCGAAGATTATGCAAGTACGGAAGAGGTTGATGAGTCTCAGCATTACGTAGGATCATTTGCACGGACGTTATGTTATATTGATTGATAGATTGCTGGCATCAGAGCTTGCTCTCGCTTATACTGTTTATTGGGCTTTGACTAATAATTTCTTTAATCTCAAGTTATTTATTAATGATACTTTTTTGTTGATACAGTTGTCAGGGAAGGATAATCTGTCCACAACAGGCTCCCCGGCCCTTTTTGATTTGTATTATAGGTTGGATGGCACTCAATTTTGCTCTCAAGTCAGCACGGTTTAACTGAAACTCGAAGATTAGCTTGTTTTGCCTGACGATGTTGTCTTCCAGTGTCTATGGACTGACATGCTCCATGGGCCCAGGCTATTTTGCAACCTTGAGCGGATGTGTCAGTGCAACGACCACCATAGAGCGGGTTGGGAAACTTGGGATATTTGTGGAACTTAGGGTGTGTTTGATAACTCATTTCAGCACTTAAAACTGAAAGTTTTCAATGATTTAAAATTAAGTGCGTTTGATAACGTATTTTTTTAAGCACTTAAAATAATAAGTGATAGATAAGATAATGACCAATATTTTAAGTTACTCATGACTAACTTATCACTTAAAACACTCAATGATTTCTCGTTAAACAATTTTTCCCTAACTGACTAATTTGCCCTCCATCTTCCTTATCTGCCTCATTTTCTTCTCCCTATTCTTCCCGATCGATCGTTTCACAACCTCTTCTTCTTCTTCTTCTTCTTCTCCCCTGAAACGATCTCTTCTCATAGCACTTTAACCTTAATAGCAGGTTTGTAATTTCTTTCTTCTCGTGGTGCTTGTGAATGTAATTAGGGCCTTTTTTTTCCATTTGTTTTTGGATTTGAAGTATCCTTCATTGATATCGTAATACACCCAATTATTCAATTGTTTAACAAGCTTGTTAAAGTTTTTAAAAATAGAGTAAATGGGTATTATTGTCAAATTAAACAGTTTTCAAACTTTAGTTATTCTGTTTTATCAAATAGAATATTACTGATTCAGTACTTAAATTTCAGACAGGACCAAAATTTTTTAGTACTTAAAACAAATTTCAATTTTATCAAACAGTCCTTAGGGTGCATATCTGGTTTTGATGTATATATGTGTGTATTTTCTGTGTGCTATAGCAGGTAGGTACCTGTCTTCGTCAAAAAAAAAAAAAAAAAAAAAACGAAAAGGCCTGAAGGCAACAAATTACACCACCATTACTCTCAACAAATTACACCGAAAAGCCCCCATTATAAATCGGCCCTCTCTTATCGATCAGCACCGAAAGAAAAAAGGGTATCCGGATCAACAGAGAAGAGGAGAAGCAAGCTAGATACCCTGAATCACCATCAACAATGGCCGGCCTATCCCTCCGGTGCGGCGACTGTGGCGCCCTCCTCAAATCGGTCGAAGAAGCGCAAGAGCACGCCGAGCTCACTTCCCACGCCAACTTCTCCGAGTCCACCGAGGCCGTCCTCAGCCTCGTCTGCTCCTCCTGCGGCAAGCCCTGCCGCTCTAAAACTGTACGATTCCCCCGATTTTACGCTTACCCCGCCTCATAATTTTTGTCCCCTATCAGATAAATGTGGCCCAGTTTATAATAGCTATTGTCTGAGGAGTCATACTAAGAAGCGATCAGGCAAGTGTTTCTAGACGAGTTAAACTGGAAATTAATCAGATTCAGCGGGATCCTCAGTTTATAATGACTATTGTTTGACGACTCATACGAAGAAGCAATCAGGCATCAACGAGTCAAACTAGGAACTAGTAAAAAGTCAGAGCTTGCCGCTTTAAATCCACACAGATCCTCAAGGTTTGTCGTTACTATTGACAAGACAGACCGAAGAATTAGTAGACAGTCAGGGGGGACAAAAGTTATACTGCGCCCACGGTTTCTATTGTGTGGTGTGACTTTTCAGGTTTTGATTTGTGTTTTAATTTTGTTAGGAGACTGATTTGCACACGAAGAGGACGGGGCATACTGAGTTCGTGGACAAGACGTTGGAGGCGGCGAAGCCGATAGCTCTGGAGGTTCCCAAGGCTCGGAGGGATGATGACGCGGTTATGGAGGATGCGAGTACTAGCCAGCAGCCAGAAGGTACTCCTTTTTTGTACATGGATTGATTCTCCACCCTTGCTAAAGTAAGTGCATTGAGTGAGGTCATTGCTCCAACGTTCAGATTTAGACCTAGGAATCTGCTGATGAAAAGTTAAGGGATGTGGATAATAATGTTGCTTGCAATTCCAATTGGTTTTTCCCATTAATTTTTTTTGCAATTGGTAGGATGATTATAGTACTATGTTAACATTGTGTCAGACGCAAATTGAGATCAGATCAGAGATAATTATGTTCCGTTTCGCAAATCAAACCGGGGGAAAAGCAATGAGAAAAGTCAAGATTTACATGTACTAAATGTAACCTAGGAATTTGAAAAAAGCAAAGGGGGAAAATTTATGCTTATACACGCGTGTTGAGCTTCTGCATATTACAAAAGAATGGGAAATTGTAGATTCCTATGGTTAAGTGAAGTTACTGAATTATGATTTAAAGAAGTTAGTGAACTGTCACACATTTTAACCTTACATTTTCCCTTCTCGAAGTTGTAGTTCAACTGAAGCAATCTTTGGACCGAATGGATGTGAAGCTGGCTGATCTTATGTTTATAAAAGACTGGAAGACTGTTGGGTATTTTTTTTTGGTGGGGTAGGGTTTTTTTTTTTTTTGGGGGGGGGGGGGGCTCAATCCCTTTCACAAAGGCCATAATGCTCATTGGCAGCCTATCTAAGTGGATTTCTTTTTCCAATTTAGCGATTTTAGAGCTCGCTTACACTTTGGCATACCATTAGTGGGAACTTTGCCCAAAAATGTTTAGATGAAGTACAAAACGAATATGTCTAGTTTTGAGGTTACATTTGTATGCTGAAGGTTGGTTTTCTTTTGTATTCCAGTTTTTTGGGTGTTTGAAACAATTGCTAGTTACCCATAAGAAAATTGATTGGTTTATGAAAAATGCGTGTATTAACTAACTAATTGGAGCAAGTTTTGTATGGTAATTTCGTTGGTAAGATGTTTACATGGTCGGAAATTTGCCAGTTAATAAAAGTAATGCAGAGACAGATTAATGAATAGCATGTACTTAAATATTATCGAATGTCCTACGTGCTTATTTATCACTTTGTTTTTTTTGAATGTTGCCTATTCTTTCCCATTCTAGCCCTGATTAAGTATGTTAGGCATTTTGAAAAACTTCAAGGAGTTGTCATGGTCCCACCATCTTTGTCTGTGATAAATGACGTCAACAGAGAACAAAAAACCATGTCTCTCTATGCTTCAACATTCAAAGCCGTATATGGTTTCCAGCTTCAAAATTCTGATGCTTTTAATTCAATCTCGAAGCTTTATACATAATTTAAAATCTAAAGTCAGGAAAAGGGATGTTAATCTTGGTTTCTTTTTTTTCCAGATAATTGGTGGCATATGGTCGAATAATGTTCAAAAAAGCTTGTTGGGCAAAAAAGGCTTAAATAACTTAAAGTGGAAAGCTTTCTCTTTGTTGATGAAAAAGAAATGGGAACATTTGTTGAAGATCTCCGAACTGGACATCGCTTTGCCCACCAAGTCTTTGGTGCCGTCCGCTCTACGCCTAGGCAGTCTTTGGTGCCGTCCGCATCTATGCCTAGGCAGTCCTCCTTGATCGCCTAGTCTGCCTGAGACGCCTAGTTGTCCACCTAGGGCACGTAGGCGGTTTGCCCAGTCGCTGCCCATTGCCATTACTTTGAGGTGATACTTAACGCAATTGTTGGCCATCCGCCATCTCATCCCAATCAACGGTCACATTGGTGGACCTTTATCGTTCTTGACTGCACCACAACCATCATCATCTTCTTTTCAGCCATTCCTTTCTTCACCTCCTCACCGCCTCGAACACAGCTGAACATCACAACCTAATTTACTCATGCAAATCCATTTGATTGAGAAACTAAAAATCCCTGATTTCTGATTGTAGCTTTTGCTGTTTTCGTTTTCTTCTTTTCATTGCAAGGAGAGAGGGAGAGAGAAAAAGAGTTTTTGTGGGTCCTAGAATAATGAAAGCATAAATGAGGGATGACTTAAATAGCCAAAAGAAGGGTAGAACTGGTAACTTTTATAGCATTGTATGCTAAATTTAGAAAGCGAGGAATGTTTTTGGGACAGTCCAAGAAGGAAAGATGACCAATAGTTTTGGACGGACAGAGTATTGAAAGTCAAATCTCAGATATGAGAAAACTCAACTAATTAGGACAGAGCCTTGCGCAAAGCTTGTAATAGGCCTTGCTTCTAATTAATTAGGTTACATGAGTTGTCTTGTGGACGTGATGCTCTGTTTTGAGGTAGTGAAACAATGAACTGCCATATCTTCTCTTACTATCTGGAAATATACTGATATTTTTCAGATGATTTTAAAAATCTCTTAACTGTTATATTATGTATAATTGTTGTATTCTAAAGCAGGAGTTAATATTGTAAAGTATTATATGCAATTTTCGAATTTGTTTTCCTGTGTTAGATATGGTTGTTCCTGAAGTTGACCAGAAGCTTCTTGTGGATCTTGAGGAAATGGGATTTTCAAAGGCTAGGGCAATCAGGGCACTTCATTACTCTGGTGAGTGCATAAAACACTGTCATACAATGGGGCGTTAGTTTTCTTTTTTTCTTTTTTATTTAGTTTTTCTTTTTGGCTGCATCTTCTGCATTACTGACGACTTGAGGAGAAACACAGTGTTTGCATTCTATTTGGCTTAAATTACCTATTTTGAATAATTTTCAAACAAATTATTTTGGATAATAATTGAAGTAGGAGGGACCACAACAGACTAGATCCCGCTAGCCACTGAAGAGATAAAATTCTGGTGGGGATAAGGGTGTAATTTCCAATGACACGTTGCAGGTTCGAAACATGAAAACAGTCTCTCCAAAAATGGGCTCAAAGTGTGTAAATCAACCATACTGGACTCTACTATCGTGGGAGCCTTGTGACTGGTCCGCCTCCTTTTTCTGGTGGCTGAGCCCTATCAATTAGTGTACAAATGTTATTACTGCATCTAAGGATTTTATTGATAGAATTAAGATCCTTAAGTATCCTCTTATGTCCTGGTGTGTCTGTAGGGGTCTATATTTGTTGATTTGAAGGAAAAATGGATGACCAAAATGACAGATACAAAACTTGGACCTCTAAATGAAGTGTCATAATCAGTAGATGACTAAAAGGAGAATTGACTCATTCACTACTCGTTTTTTGTTTGTTCTATGGACTTGGTCCTCAACACGAGTCTTCGTTTGCAGCGGTCCTGGTCAAGTGCCTGTGCGCTTCTTTATTATTCCCACCCATTGAGTTCATGGAAAGAGACGTAGCCCTATATCTACTTCGTGATGGGCAGTATCGTTGACATTAGCTAGGCCTTTAGTCTCAATAGGTGGTGGAATGCTATGTTTCATGGACTCGGTGTCAGTTTCCGGATCAGACACGTGTGTGTGTCGGACTTGCCTATTTCTGAAATTATAGCACACGGGGACACGGCTCTGAATTTGGATACGGACACGGACACGGCGACACATATAGAAAGAGTTGAGTTCCAAATAGTCCTTTATACGAGACTAGTACAAACTATAGGGGTTGATATATATTTTTTGAAGAGGAGTAAGTAATCTAATGATGCTGTCATGCTGTGTGTTGGAAAAGAAAAGGAAAATACGCGAAGGTCATTTATTGTGACCCACACGCCTATCCACAAGTCAGGCGCGAGGTATGGACTCTCTCTCTCTCTCCCTCCCTCCCTCTCCCCTACACAGAACTCCTCGTCGTCTTCTTCGTTTATGCTTCATCCTTCATTTCCATCATCCATAGCTCTCTCTCTCTCTCTCTCTCTCTCTCTCTCTCTCACACATACACACACACACACCCAGATCTGGACTATGCGCCTTTTTCTTTTTCTTCTTCCTTAGACCTTCCATCATCCATGGTGATAGATTCGCAGAGATGGATCTCCAATTGGCAACGTGGCGTGTCCTATACGGATCCCACACCCGCATCCTTGTCGTGTCGATATGGTGCTTTGCGCCAAGGTGCTGAGTCCATGTAACATAGGTGGAATGACATCAAATTGTTCTATTGACTCCTTCGTTCAGCCCAACACGAGTCTTTATTTGAAGCGGTCCTGGTCAATCGCCGGTGCCTCTCTTTTTTATTTTCATCCATTTAGTTTTCGGAAAGCGACGTAGCCCTATCTATACGTTGTGAAGGGCAGTATCTTCGGCGTTAGCTAGGCCTTTGGTCTCAGCAGGTGATGGAATGAAATCAAAGTTTTCTGAGAAGTAATAAGAATATTGTCTTTCTTAAAGCTAGAACGGGGAGCTACGTCAGGTAATATTTTGTGTAATGACAAATAGAAAATAATGCTCACAGATGTCATATCAATGTCCTCTCCCAACTTATCAGTAAGTTTTAGAAGGGTAGTTTTGTTCCAGTGAATATCATTGGGAAGTCCTAGTAATTCTAACCAAGCTAGTTAAGAGACGTGCTGCAGTTTGTGCTTATCCTGTTGGGCCCTTCCTCCACCCTCACCAGAAAAGCTTTGCCCCTTCGACCATATATTGTTGATCTCATTTCTTCTAATGTTTATAGAATCATGGTGGAAATAGAATATGGGATATTATTTTGATGCCAAACTTAGTTTCCCTATAAGAAGGCCAGCTTGTTTTAGAATGGTCGCACCAACTGCTTGAATGTAGAACATGTTGGCATTGACATTGCTTGAGTTGTCAATGGATTAGATTCGCCAATTCAACGATTATTTGGTTTTGTATTTCTCGTTATGAGGCTAATGATTGTTGTATCTATCTGTTGTTACTTGGGAAATCATTTTTAGGAGCTTATTTCATCTCAAATCATATATCAGTGTAAAGGACTTCGTATCCTTGAAAACGCTAAAGGTCTAATGATGGTTTACTAGCTGATACAAGTTAGACAGAGTGCAGCGTTTATATTTTGTTTTAATAACAACTATGTAGGACTGTAGTCTTTAATTGGTTGAGATCTATAACATTGATGCTTCTTCTCCACGATCATTTATTTCAAGCCCTTGATCACTAACTCTCGCTGTGTCATTTCTGTTTATGCTACTTCATGTCCCATTAACTTGGTACATGTCATTCCTCTCACAGGTCACATACCTACTCTATGGTGCCTCATTATTCTCTCCTTGTTTATATGATAACAAAGACTAGTCGTGATAATTGATGTTATCACAACTGTCTCTAATGGCATATGCCACCGGCCATCCTTATAGCATGTAAATGGACTTCTGGCTTGACCTACTCGTTGAAATTGTACTTCTTTTGGTCTAGTTACTTCAACATACCCAAATAGGATGTGTAGCATGGGCTAATACTTCCATACCAGCTTCAAGGCTGACTTTTTTTTCATATAAAATCCTTAGGTTTATTCTTTCATTTTCTCTATGTGAATGTGATAATTCTGTACACCACTTTATATTAAGTAACGTAATGATCTTGCTTTTAGCATAGCTGTACTCTTGCAGCATAACTTATTTCTATTCGTTGTCCGGTTTTTGTTTCATTAATCGAATAGTTGTAGTATGCATCTGCTTATACTTGTTTCAAAATTTTCCCAGGTAACAGTAGTTTGGAGGCTGCTGCGACTTGGATAGTTGAGCATGAGAACGATTCCGACATAGATGAGATGCCATTGGTATGATTATATAATTGTGTGCATCTCATGCTTTATCCTCTTCTCTTGCTCTTCCTATAAGTCCTTTTTCAAATTTTAGGTAATTGTCTCGTGCATTGGGTGAACTTTATGTGTCAAACTGAACTTTTATGCTACAGTATTTTAGGTATAGGTAACTACTGTGCACAAATGGAGATACTTAATGCTTGCTACGAACGGAACCATGGTTTTTGGGTTTGGAGATCTCCTAGGAAACTCCCAACCACGTTTGACTTTTCATCTGTTTGGGGTTGATATGGTGGATTTGTCTTATATTTTTTCGCTTTGTGATTTTTTCATTTTGTTGGATTTGGAGTTCGTACTTGTTGCTTTTACTTTTGAATGGCTGTTTCTTGTTCTTTGATGGGGATTGACTTCATGTTCTTATGTCCAAACACGCACACAACACCCACGTTCTCATTTTTTATGTACATGGCATAAGTAATGCTTTTGGTGAGATGGGATTATTTTTGTTGAAGTAGCAATTCAGCCTGCTTTTTTTGATGTAGAGGTTTGTAGCTCCCTTGCACTATGTCAGATAAAAATAACTTTGCCATGATCCAGTTGTGTCTTATGTATGTCTTTCTAGGTCCCTGCCAGCACCAAAGCTGAGGCTCCCAAACCTTCTCTTACGCCCGAAGAAATGAAAGTCAAAGCACAAGAACTGAAGTATGGATCCTCTTCCTTTTGCTGATACAATGTCTATGCATTATTGTTATTTACTGTTTATAAGGTACCATGAGATTGGCCTAGACAAACTTGGTGCTGGGAGCGAATAACAGATATAGACCAGATTTTTTGGCAATTATGATTGTTTTCCTTCTTTTCTGGCACCATCATTGCCTCCTCCTTTCACCAGAGGCAAATCCAGAGGGGCTGAAATGCCATTTGATGTTGACCGTTTGCTAGCACTTTCTGCTGAACTATGTATTTGGCCTCATGAGTAGTTGTATATGTGCGAGCTAGGATCCATAAAGATCATACCATACACCTGCTTTCTTCTTGCAAAAGCCCACACTACATTTTTGCAGTTCTTAACGTTTTTTAGAAAAATTTATATCTGTTTTTGAAGATTTCATACTTATGATTGATTTTTCTTAAGCTTACATCTCTCTAATACTTTTAAGGGAGAAAGCTCGCAAAAAGAAGGAAGAGGAAGAGAAGAGAATGGAAAGAGAAAGAGAGAAGGTAGTCCTTTGTGTACTATACTATTTGCTTTGGGTTATGCCGTAGAAGTATTCCTTTCTTCTTTACACCTTGAAGTCTGATGTTTGAATCTTTTATATGAAATTTTTTTGTGCTAGCTGTGCCTTGTACTTCAATGATAGTGGGGAAAGTTGCAAAATAACCCCTTGTGGCTTGTCTTGGTTGAAAAGCACATAAGGTTTCAATTCTTGCAAGTGACT
Organism: Escallonia herrerae; assembly: GCA_033070095.1. Classification (NCBI taxonomy): domain Eukaryota; kingdom Viridiplantae; phylum Streptophyta; class Magnoliopsida; order Escalloniales; family Escalloniaceae; genus Escallonia; species Escallonia herrerae. The sequence continues at coordinate 10,520 of JAVXUP010001883.1, read as the reverse complement.
CCCCATGGTGTTGTATTTGTGGCAACTGTTGGAAAAGTTGTCTAGATTGACGTAGCGCTTGAGAAGTGCGTTTTGAGAAATTTTATCTGAGGAAATGACTTCATTATCCTTCATTTCCTTCTCTATCACTTCCGTGTCCCTTTTTCTTCCCCCACTCAAACCAACCCCTAATCCTAATTTCTACCCCAAATTCATGAGCTGAAGAATTTGGTCACCGCTTAGGCGCTCCAAAAAATGCTTGCCTGGCCAATTCACCTGGAAGCTCATTCCTCACAGCAGTCTCGACGACAGCTGTCCATGATTCGCATAGCGTCACTCGAGATCCTGATACCGGGGTGGACCTGCTTACCACCTCTTCTACTTCTTGTCTCTGGCAGCGACGGCCCCAGTCTCCTTGGGGAGATTGCGGGGGTTGGGCCTCTTCTGTACCGATCTTCCTTCATCACCAACAGCCCAGCCAGCCCGTCCACCACCACCTCTAGGTGACTAGCTGTTGTCGTTCACCGGTGGCCTACCTCACCGCTGCCAGCACCTCTACAATGATGTTGGTGATTCTAAGGTTAGGGTTTGAGGACAATGGTTATTGAGATTTTGGGAGTGACTATGAAGGGGAGGCCACAGAGTTTTGTAGGGTAAATGAGGCGTTCATTTGTTCAGTCATGGTTTTCAACTGCTGCAACAAAATCGACATCATAAGGGTCCCTTTGCAACAGTTGAAACCCGAGATGTTTTCTTGCAACTGAGCCAAACCATGAGTGGCTATTCTGCCATTTTTACACAATATTGACTTCTGTTTAGCTGTTAGCTGCTTTTAGAATTAATAGATGATTTTCAAGGATTTCTAACGTCTTCGTTCTGTATTATCGTGTCACTTCCTTTGGTGTTCATCTTGGTTTTGTAGATGCAGCAGTATATATAATAAAATTTAACCACTTGGTACCTAGATTGTCCTCAAAATATCTGACTGCAGTTTGACATGTTGAGCTAACTCACTTATAGCTAGCTGGAGAGCAAGAACACAAAGCAACAAATGTCATAAATACCCTAGAGGGAGAGCACCTGCAGAGCGTTGTAAATCTGTTTATCTATATGCTGACAATAGTTATCTTCATATACATCTGTTAATGATGGATATGCCCGAGGACTTAATGCCTTGTATTAAAAGGCTAAAGATCTCGTATCCAAAAAACGATTTGGTTCTGTGTTTAGTGTGTCTGCAGGATACTAAGTTGAGGATATTAAGAAAAGAGGAGGTTCTCTTTCAACTGGACTGATGTTTTCTTTTCTTTTTTGGGTTTTGTGGAGACCTTTTGAGCTGTAGGGAAAGCTGGTTATTTTGGCAGTTTGTTTGACAGTATAGAACTTTCAACAAGGTGGGGATCACGAAGCCATGTTATTTCGTGTCTGTTTTTCAGGCCTTATTGAAAGTGTGTGGGATGAGAGATGGGGTTTTTGATAGAAATTGAGTGAGGCCGGCGGGTGTTTGTGTCATCTAATCTATCACCACCACTACCCAAATTACCGTAGCCCATCTCAAAACAAGATGGCTACTAAGACGGTTCCTTGATAATTAAATTATGTATATCTGACAATTTTTTGATAGTCTGCCGTCTTTGGCACGCTAATTATGTGTGTTTCTTTAAGTTAAATCACTCTTTGGAACACTTCCTTGTGTTAGCTGTTAGCTTCTATCTGTTACCGCCTTTCTGGTAAATGGAATCTCATCTACTAGTTATGCACCTTGTTAAGCTTACTTGTATTCGTCGATCTTCTTCTTTGCCACAAGGATTCCACGTCTGTTGTTTGCTAACATGGTTTCTGTTATTTCTTAGGAGCGAATTCGAGTAGGAAAGGAACTTCTTGAAGCAAAGAGAATTGAACAAGACAATGAAAGGAAGCGGTTCGTTTTAGTCTCTCACTACTTTTTTGTTCACAAGTTATGGTTTTAGTTAGCTATCTTTCCTTAATCTGAGAAACATGTATTGTTCTGCTCCACAGTATTATGGCCATGCGAAAGGCAGAGAAAGAAGAAGAGAAAAGAGCCAGAGAGAAAATTCGACAAAAATTGGAAGAAGATAAGGTCCTGATGATATCCTGCAGTTTCTCCAGTCATAATAAAGATTTTTCTTTACTTAGATTTTCTTCCATGCTTCACATCCGACTTTGCCAAGCTGCTGGTTAGAGTTTCGCCATGTTATATTTCTGAATCATTTTAAGCATTTGAGGTGAGCTGATAACTTGACCAATCATGAGTTTGAACATACCCACGGCAAGAGGTGCGAGGGTGTGCACAGACACAGGAAAACACACACGCACGCCCACACACACACACACACATAAAGAACAAACGTGTATGTATGTTTTTGCTGTATGCATATTCTTTTAAGGAACAGAAATTTCTAAGACCTATAATTTGCCTAAGATTTTCTGATTGAAATCAGAAAAGGCTGCAGGAAGTTTATAGTTTAAACTTAATTCTCATTACCACAAGAATGGTGGAATTTTTTTATTGAGAACTATTCCTTGAGTGCTTAAAATTTCCAAGAGATTTTGATCTCACCAAGTAAATTGACTGCTATGTAGTTTGTGCTGATGTGAGACATATCTCTGCACCTATGCTCAAAGAGCCCTCTATCCTAAAATTCAAAGATTAAGGAGGCTAGGATTTTTTGATAGGCATCCGCAACAGACCAAATCTTAAAGTTGATAAACCAGTATTGTCTTGAAGAGCCAAAATACTCGATCATTCATACTGGAAAAGGCTGATTCACCACTTCCAGGTTATTTGACCATTTATAAATGATTTCGCAGGCAGAAAGAAGGCGGAAGCTTGGATTGCCTCTGGAAGATCCTGCTAATGTAAAACCTGTTGCACCCATTGTGGAGGAAAAGAAGGTAATGTTTAACTAATTAGATTAGAAGTAGAATTCTTTTGTCCTCCGACAAAGTAGTCAATTTTGTATTTGGAAAGCGAAATTCTCATATCGTAATCCATTGCAGAGCTTGCCAATTAGGCCTGCTACAAAGGCAGAGCAAATGAGAGAGTGTTTACGATTTCTTAAGCAGAACAATAAGGTATGGAATGATTACGTTGTGATTTAGGCTTTACGAAGTATTTTAATGAATTTAATATTACATGTAACATGCATAATCACCCAGTAAGAAGAGGGGAAAAAGCCGGAAAGAACAAAGATAAGCAAAAACTTCTTTTTACGTTTTCACTACTGTCTTCACAAAAGCTTTTCTTCATTGTTTTTTTTGGCGGTTGTCAGCTTGTAACCTTTATAATTGAATATTTAGAACTTTAAGAGAAGCTATCTAGGGAGATGCCAAGAATAGAACTAGCAACTCAACCGGGACATTTTGGCTTGTTAAGGTACTTGTATGATTTAGGGAGAGTATGGTGGCAATGAGTAGTTTTGGTATTTTACTAGGCAGTGTGGTGATCGTAGACGTTTATCAACAGCACTCTTCCCTCTTTTGAGTAGTTTTGTGTAGATTCTTCGAAAATTCAAGGGGGTTCTACTGGAGCTGGTGGTGGGACATGGGTTTCTCCTTTGACGGTATGAGGTGAGGAAGTTGGGTTCTTTTCACTACGCTCCTCCCCCATTTCGCAGACACATAAGAAATGTAATATTCAAAAATGATGGTGTTGCCATGGAACAATGCTGTGTGCTGACTAGGGTGGTGAGCTAAAAAAAAACGCTAGTATACTTTGGTAGAGGGCTGAGGATTGAATTCTTCTCTCCTATCAGGTGATTTGGGTCAGCAATGCTGGGTAAATTCGTCTTCGTCCTTGAAAGGGCAATGTTAATGGAGAAAAGTGTAATCTGCATGTGTGTATTCATGTCTGTGTTTGGCATGTCAAGCTTAGGGTCTGCACTTAATCGACTACAAACCATGTGCGTGGTCACCTCTTGATGCATAAGGGAAGTAGCACTTTTCAGTTTCAAACAGTTTGACAGTATCATTTGTGTAATTTTTTTTCTTTTTTGAGTTTTCGTAAAGACCAACACTTGCTTCTCTTTTTGCATTTTTCCAAGTGTCACTATGTGAGCTTAATCGTTCTTTTCTTTTTCTTATGGACTAGGATGATGACACTAAAGTCAAAACAGCATTCAGCACTCTTCTAACTTATTTAAAGAATGTTGCATCGAATCCCGATGAAGAGAAATTCCGAAAAATTAGACTCAGTAATGCTGCATTTCAGGTGAGTTTCCTGCGAGATTGTTTGAGCCAATTGTTTTGGATTTTTATTTATTTAACTTATTATTTGGTTCTCCTTAATAACCCCTAAAGCACTTAGCCTAATGCCTTTTGGGGCTTGAAAGTTGCACCTTTGACGGATCGACCTCTCAAGCACTGCTTATTTCTTACACCCAAACAGTACTCTTTGTGATTGGCGGTCCAATTTCCAACTATTTACACCTGTCTGATAAATCCTTTTTGTTTGGGTTCATTTTAACCGACCATCGCAGTCCTTTTCAAGTAAAAACACTAACGTACCACACAATTATATGCCGTGGTATCAATATTGCTTGATACCAACGTTCTGAATGATGGATGTTGGGATATTTATCTTTAATTTTTTCCTCTACGTCAACAGAATAGAGTCGGCAAAGTGGAAGGAGGTATCCAGTTCCTTGAGTTGTGTGGCTTTTCGAAAATGGAAGGGGACGAATTCCTGTTCATGCCGAGGGATAAATTTGACATGGCAGTGCTGGTTTCAGCTGGGACTGAATTGGACAATGCAATAAAAAATCCATTCTTTGGAGTTCTTTGATCCTACTACCTTGTGTAAAGGATGAATGTTTTTCATGTCATGCAACCCAAGGTTTGCTGACTTTGTTGCTATATTGGGACATTCGGGTTGACTTTATTAACCGAAGATTCTGTTTAGTTTTGAAACAATAAATGTGATTCATGTCATGCAACATCAGTGTTCGTTCTGATGCCCTATTCGGTTAATGTTACATGCGTCCTCATTATTTCTTCGTAACTTATCCATCCATGAAATCTCATCTTTTGAACCAAAGCTTTCGCATCGATTAATCACGGACAGAGTTGAAGGACCGGCGGAGCGAGGACAGGGATGATATGTTCCGATGTCTCACAGCATAAGACCTTGTTTCAGACAGTGAAACTTTGGAAGAAATTTGTATGAAGATTACGAACCCTTTTCCCTATGGAGAAACTTGGGAGCAGAGCTGCAACAAGGGGTATATTCGTGTTGATCTTTTCTGACGTCCATCCCTTTTCTTATCTGTATCAATTCTTTCTCCTCCATAATTGTCTGCATGGTTGGATATATATACCTGCTTTCATACTCTTCAATGGTAGGATCACCACAGTAAATCAACAAACTAGCAACTGAACTCTTTAGCAGGGGGCTAAAAGTTAGGGAAGAAAAATAATATCACATGAAATATCGTGAAGACAGTGAAGAAAAGGAATGAGATTCTAATGGCAAAGCGTTGTAAGTTCCGCTGTAGTTCTGTTCTTTGTTTGATGAGTGAGGAACATATGAAAATTAGTAAGGAAATTTGGATGAATAAGAGTAGGCCCTTCTTTTATTCTTAAAATGAGTATCATATGTTTTATATACGCATATATACACGTGTATTCAGCAAATCAGTTTTACTAAAGGCAAAGATAAAAAGTCTTAGGGTCTGACTGGATTATAGAAGTAGCCTTGGAATTAAATTTGATTTTGAGATTGCAACTTAAGAATTATAATTCTGATTAGACAGCGTATTTAGTATTGAAATTACAATTCAAACCCAATTGTAAGAAATTTAAAATATACTATGAAGTCCATAATTCAATTCTTAAACCCCAATTTCAAATTTAAAATTTCAAACGATTCTATTTTTCTCTCTTCACGTCTCACCACTTGAAGCATCTGCCCGACGTCCAGCGCTGCTTCTTTGAGCTATCTTCCTCCTCTCTTCTCTTTGATCAACCTCGCCATGGCAACGACAGTCTACTGTGCAAATGGTGACGGCTGCAATTTACTATTTTGACGGCGACGAAGGCAACGATATATTGTTTTACGGCGGCGGTAACGATCTACGCTTTTTCGCGGCGGCGACCGCCATCTAGGTTAGTCAAACGTCCATGCTGATTTTGTTTTGGTTTTAGGTTGGATTTGTCTTGGTTTACTTTGTTATTGATTTTGATTTTAACTTTCAAAAGGAAGTTTGTTTTGCATTTCACTTTCAAAATGGGTTTAGCCAAGAGTTTACGGGACTAGAACGCAAGGAGACTTATCATGCATTGCTGCTGTTGCAGAAAGAAAACTTTTGGCTGATGTGGTTTTGCATTTTTTTCGTGGCTTCAAGTAGCAGATACTCTGATTATAATTTTGTACTATATGCTTATGTAAGTTTTGATGATTTGGATATATATGAGATGTATACAAGCCTACTTCCAACTTAGAACTGCTTTTTGTTGGAAAAAATAGGGCAGTAATGGAGAAACTAAAAAAAAAACAGTTTGAGTTGAATGCTTTGCATTTGGCCCTTAAGATAGTATTTGCTCCCTTTTATTCTACTTAGGGTCGCATCAAATCTGCTTCCCAAGATAAAATAGGCAAACACTTCACTGATCACAGCAGAAAGCAATCAATAGACAAAAATTTGAGAGAGAGAGAGAGAGAGAGAGCAAGAGCGAAAATAAAGTAAGAAATGCACCACCATCGGTGCCTTGAACATGTGCAATCAGTTGTAATAGTTAAATGACTCTGTAGGTAGAGGTGTCAAACGAGCCAAGCCGGTCGTGGGCCAGCACGACCGAACCCTAAAATGGCCCGAGCCAGCTTGGCCCTCTTGGTGAACAATAACAGCTCTGGTCCATAGGGCCAAGTGCAGACATGACCCCTTTTTTTGGCCCGGTTTCAAAAAGCTCGGGTCTGGCAGGATCTGACCTGGTCCAAAAATTCAAAAATATTCAAATTCCCTCTGATGGTTATAACTCCTAAAATTTCACTTTTACCCCTAAGTAGCTATATAGCGGCTAGATTGGGGGGGGGGGGGGGGTATTTTCATCCAACAAGGTTTCAACAACTCATTTATGCACTTTTACATTATTACCCTCCTAGCAACTATAAACCGCTAGTTTAGGGGTATTTTGGACTTTTGTGAACTTTGAAAAATTTATAAATTCACCCCTCTTCTTCACATTTTTTTCATCAATGTCTCTTATCTAAATTCTACAAGCTTTCCTACCATTCTTATTTATTACTAAGGACTAAGTATAACCCTCCCCAATTTTCAATTATAAGTGGAGTATTATTTAATTATTTAGTACTTTTATTCTTTTCCATTTAATTACTCTTACTAGTTTTATGTTTCATTCTTGTCAAACAATTTTAGTGTCAAATATGTCTTTCATAAGATTACTTAAATCAAGTAGCCAAAAAAGTCGAGCATCAGCTCGAGCATCAACACAAGCACCAAAATTTCAAGATCCACCATTAATAGGTATAGATACCCAAAATTTTATTTAGTTAACCAAAACATTCCAGCTTTCGAATGTACAGATTCACAAGATACCTCACATTTTAGTCAAGAACGCAGCTCAGTTGGCGACACTGCTAATCCAGGGTAGAATTTTATCCCGATGAGTGGTCATCATTATAAAGGACCAAGTAATCTTGCCTCTAGTCAGCTAGAAGTCCAAAAGAAAAAAAAGAAAAGAAAAAAAGGGAAAGCTTAGTGTTAGAATTATTTTGACGAGATTACAGTTGATGGAATTTGAAAAGCTTCATGTAAGCATTGTGGAAATTTACTTTAGTGTGGTAGTGGTAATGAACATCTTAATAGGCATTACCCGACATGTGCACCTAATCAAGGCCATGTCGAATATACTCGAACCCATTATCTTTTGATGGCAAGCTATTTATTTATAATCAGCGAGACCAAAGAGACAGTCTTGCTGAATTTATTATTCACGATGAACAAGCTTTTAGTTTTGCTGATAATGATAAGTACACTAGATATATGAGTACTTACATGCAACCTTTGTATAAAAAGGTTCATAAAAACATAACTAGGTTTGATGCACTTAGACAGTACAATGTTGCTAAAGGATTTGATAAATTTGATAGCAGAGTTGGTCTTACTTCTGATGTTTGAAAATATCTTTTTAGTCTAGTTAATTATGCTTGTGTGACGGCCCATTGGATTAATTCTGATCGGATTATGAACTAGAGAATCATCGCTTTTGAACTCTTTCTCTATCCGCATGATGCAATTCACATTGCTGATATTATAGTCTGAACATGTAACACGTTTAAAATAAAGATATAGATTATGAGTATCAGTTTTAATAATACTTCCAACAATATAGCTGCTGTTGAAGTCTTAAAGACGAACCTTAGACCTATACTTGATGGTAAATTTTTTCATGTTCCATATATTTTCATATAATAAATTTAATTATTCAAGATGATTTAGCTGTTGCATGAGATATTCTTTACAACATGAGGCGTATGGCGGCGTATATTAATTGTTCGGGTTCGAGATTACAACAATTTTAAGCTATGTGTGTTCAATATAATTTATCTCGTAGGAGACCACTTACAGATGTTGTGCATAGGTGAAACTCTACATATTAGATGCTTTTACATGTTATGGTATACAAAGAAGTGTATACGCACTGCTTACTAACCATATTCCCACAAGGCTTGCCAACTCCTAATGAATTGCAGATGGCTGCACACCTAGTTAAAATTTTGGAGGTATTTTACATGTTTACCATTCTATTGTCTAGTACATATTATCTCACATCCCTTATCGCTATAATAGACATTCTAAAAATTGCTAACATTATAGCGAAATGGAGATATATAGGACCCTTTCAAGGTATAGTAGAACAGATGGATATTAAGTTTAATAAATATTGAGCGAAAATGCCTCTTGTTTTTGCTATCGCTACTTTTTTTGGTTCTTAAGTTCAAGTTGCATGGTGCGCATGTCTCAGTAGTAGAAATATCTGGAAAATGTGCTATACGGTAATCGACACAATCAAGCTTACAAAGAATTAAGTCATTTGAAGATCTTTATAACTTATATCGAAATTTCGCTAAGGTGCACTAGTGAGCTTATCGTCAAGCGGTCAAATATATTATCAATCATTTCTTAAGGGCCTTGAACATCTAGTGGAAAAACAAAGAACAACGGAGGGTACTTCTAGTTCTATAGGTTCATCTTCTTTTTTCTCTTTTAATGAAATAAGTTTATATGCAAATACTGATCATTATTTTTCATTATGAATGGATGAGTAGATGAATTTTGACTTGTTAACTTTTTAAAAAAAAATTAAAAAATTATGAAACTTTATCTCAAATTGCCTTGGGTGTACTGCTGGTGCAAGACTTCACGGTTACTTTAGAGTTGTGTTTTTCAGTGAGCATGAGGGTGTTGGATGATTAGAGAAGTCGTCTTAACCCCGAGTCACTTGAGTTATGTATATGTTGAAAGGATTATCTTGATGCAAAATACCAGGAGCAAGATAAACCAGTTGATGCTAGGAAGAACAACAGTTCGAGGTTTAAGATCTTCGAGATGATTAGGTAATTTTCTTTTCTTTTCCTTTTCTCAAGTTTTTAGAATAAATTATTTCTCAAAATATAGTTTACATTTTTGCCATGGATTATGTTCAAACAAGTTAAATGTATTTACAGTAAACAATACACATGAGAATGTGGCTATTTAGAAGCAAAGTAGATATTTTTTCTCACTTTTTTTGGGAAAATTAATCCTTTATATATATATGTATACGTAATGCCCAAGAAATCCAGAACTTCATCGCTCCGAACTTCCTTATCGTTAACCTACCGGATCACATCAAACCTGTCAAATCTGTTCACTAACACATATTTCAAAATATTTAATCCGATACCATCTCAAAATTCTTCAAACACAAACTTACCATGTAATACCCTGGATTTTCGGCTATTTATGTAGGTAATAATTTAAAAATTATACTGATTTGAATTAAGTAATGGACCATAGAGAATTTTCTTGAAATCCTTTTAGTGATGAAATTAAATATTTAATGGTCTTAGTGGCTAATGTGATTAGATTAAATATTATTTAAACAAAGAAGAAGAAGAAGAAGAGATTTCGACTTGGATTAGGATTTTAAGTCATATTGTGATTAAATTAGTTGATTCGATTAAGTATTATTTCAAAGAAGAAGAGATTTTGACTTGGATTAGGATTTAAGTCATATTGTGATTAAATTAGTAATGAAGACTTTAAGATGTGTTATAATTACACTAGCAATAAAGACTTTTAGCTATGTTATGATTGCACCATCAATTAGGACTTCAAGTCATATTAGAATTAAATTAGCAAACTATATAAGGGAGAAGAAGACATAAGAGTCTTCATATTTTTTAGAGATAAAGGAGAGGAAAGAGAAAAGAGTCAATTGCATTCTTTTGGGTATTCAAGCAAAAAGGTGGTGATTGATCTAAGATAAAGAATTAATTGCATTCTTTTGGGTATTCAAGC
>JAVXUP010001882.1:0-182184 GCA_033070095.1 Escallonia herrerae | reverse complement strand
TTGAGCCTAATTATAACATATTACAGTTAATTATTCTCATTGCATTTATTTAGGGGTTGTCTACGATTTATCAGGACAATCAGATTTTAATTAGGTTAATTAGCAGTGATTAGGGCTGATTACAGATTAAATTAACCATAAATTATGGTTAATCAGTTTTACTTAGGGCTAATTAGAGTTTAAATTAACAGTAAATTAGGGTTAATTAGTTTTATATGCGGCCTCCCCGGAATGACTGCACGTGCCGTGATAGGAGCATCCCCACCCCCCGCTGCATCTCCACAGACGCATATACCGACCGTGGAGCGCTCATCATTACATGTGAACAAGGTCCGTCACATTGCTGCTGAGGTTTATTAGGAGGATCACGGCGCATAATCAGGTACAACCACTATGTATGTTTAATTAGTGAACACTATACGATTAATATCGAGATTAATGCGCATGTGCCCTTTACATGCAGGGCACTGTTGCTGGACATGCCCCGGGACTCGCCGAATCCCAATCAGCCCTTCCCCTCCTAGCACTTGGTATCCCGCTCCCATGCCCCCCCTCTCAACTTATACTCCCTCCCCTACTCTATTAATGTACCCCGTTCGTCCTCTTGAATTTTGTATATATTTTATTGTTGGATTGTGATTGTTGTGGTCAGATTGTTGGATTGTTGTTGAATTATGATTACATGTTTAGGTATTAAAAAATAAAAAAATTGAAATTAGTTTGACTTTTAGCAATGGACTTTATTCCGTCGCTGAAAGTCTAACTATTTTAAAGGAATGAGTTCTTGCGACGGAATTGTTTGAAACGACAAACGTTTAGTGACGGAATTTCATTGCTAAATATTTTATGTGATAAATTATTACCAAAAAAGAAAATAAATTAAAATACATAAAATATAATTAGCGATGGAATTTTCGTTGGCAATTATGTTTGTTTCTCTGTCATTGAAGGTGGACTTTAGGTGACATATTGTAAAAATCCGTCGCAAAACGTTTAGAGACGGGGTTGTAGGAAATGGAGTTTTAGCAACGGGTGATCCATCGCTAAAACGCTTTCCCGACGGATTGCGGACTTTTAGCGACAAAACAATTCGTCGCTAAAAGTCCTTTTTCTTATAGTGGCGTGGTGCTATGAGAGTGTGTAAGGGGTGTTGGGCAATAGGTTTTCTGTTTGTATAATGCGGGTGGGCATGAGTATATTGAGCAGAAAGGAATCCGTTGCCGTGAGTCGTGGGTGTGGCTGTGCAGAGTGTTTTGGAGAGTACATGGTGGTATGTGTAAAGTGTGAATATATGTTGGTTCATATGTGTGTATGAGAGAGGGAGGGAGGCTGAAGATTCAGCCGTTTGTGTGTGTGTGTGAGAGAGAGAGAGAGAGAGAAAGGGTGCGAGTGTTTGCTGTGTTTGGTGTTTGAGAGAGAGAGAGAGAGAGTGTGTGTGTGTGTGTGTGTGTGTGTTGTGTGAATGAGTTTGTGGGTGTGTAGGTTGTATTGTGTGTAAGGTGTAAACATCGTGACCGTCAAATGTGAGGTTCATGGGTCTATAAATGATCTAGGGACTGAGTGCAGAGAACAAGAAGGGAATAATGGAAGTGGGCATGTTAGTGAGCAGCTGTGGTAACCTATGCTTGCATAGGTGCACCACCGACTAGCATTAGGTTCAGCGCAGGTGTTGGCAGGCACACAATGATCGTTAGCATGTCAAATTTTACAGTAGAATACTTTAGGCTAAGTTAAAATCTCTGGCAAAAATTTGCAACTTTATGAAAACTTATGTATTTTTAATATTTTTTGTAATTTCAAATTTAAAAAATCTTTTAGAGTGTTTAAATCATGAAAATGTTCTGCAAGAATTAGAGGAATGTTTCACAGTACAAATAAGTCTCAATTTAAATTTGGTGATTTTTATAGTTGAATTACTATCAATTCTGTATCGCATTAGAGTTAGCAAAATAAAAAAATTAAAAATAGTTTTTGAAGCCTTTCAATATAAATTTCAATTTTTATAATTTATACATATTTTAAAGCTGTTACAAAAATTATTATTTTCAGCTAGAAACAATTTTCGCTTTTTAAGGATTTTTAAAGAAATTATTTTAATTCAAAAATATTTAAAAATTCAAAAAATTCGTATTCTTATTTATTATGCTTTTCTAAGCTATAAAACCATTTTACAAGGATTTAATATGAGTTTTGGGATATCTTGATGCATTATAGAGTGTGCGGGGGTGATTTGGAATTTTACACAAGTATATGGGTGTTTTGGTAATTTCACTCTCTTGGGATAATTTAACACCTAGGCATGCTTGAGCGGCAATAAATAACATCCTTGTGATTTCTTATTTAAGCTTTAATATACAAGAGTAGGACTGGCTTTTGAGCAAGTGCCTGAACGAGTTATCGAGTCAGGTAAGTACTCCTGCCATGTTCCTCCGTATAACATATATTTCAATACATGTATATTTATATGTCATTTTACCAAATAAAGGTTTTTGAAGTATTTGTACTGCATATGTCTTCATGTTAAATCGTTTGACGAGAATTTAAATTAGAAATGCCACGGAATGTTCTACAAGTAATGTTTTAAAGTTGGCTTATGTTGAATTAGACTGTTTTCCTGGCTTTGTCGTTGTATCGCATATCCACGAGAAAAAGTTGGATTATGGGTCTTGGTCAACGGGACGATATGTTGACGCATGGTACTCTTGCTCGTGGTTCGTCGATGCGTCCACAATAATATGTATCCCGGACAAAGGAGGGATTGTGGGCCTTAGACAGGGAAGCTTGTACTCTGACTGAATAATATTTATCCTAGGTAGAGTAGGGATTTTGGGCCCTAGTCAGGGGGATTGTATGCTGACCACAACATACCTAAGCTATGATAAACTGTGATAGTTGTTAATGAGCCTTCTTGATTGTCATACTCCAGTTCTGAGAATCTTGGATGAATTACTTTCATAAAGTACTCCCAGTTTTAAATCAAAGAAAATCATGGCATGTTTTTACAAATCCCAAAACTTATTTTAGGGATATGGTTTATGTACTTACTGGGCCCCAAGCTCACTCTTTTATAAATATTTTTCAGGTGATCATTTAGATGAAACCGACATCCATGAGGGAAATGAGGACAGATTTCACTGGAGATTGTCGTTAGGGATTTAAGCCCTCTTAGAACAATTGTCAACTTTTGCATGACATTCTAGTACTACTTTTATGTTTTAAGAAATAGCAGGAGCATAGATCTTCATAGTGTTTTAATTATTTTGTTAGTTGAACAATGTGGATGTATTGGATACGTACCTTGGGATAATCCGTAAGTATGTCTTCGTAACCTCGTGAATGGTTTAGACTTAGTACTAGATATAAATCTTGTGTATAGGTGTTAGTAGGCCTGACAGAGCCCTAAAGGAGGATTAGTGGGCCTGCGGGCGGTCACAGGCTTGCTCATGGGCTCACCCGTGGGTTCGGGTCGTGACAGGGACAATATCAACTTCATAAATGAACTCCATTTTCCACTGAAAATGTGAATCAGCTTCCCGCATTGGAAATATTCGTTGTTATTATGTGAAGTCCATTGACAATGAGTTGGTTACAACTCGTTGTCAATGAATTCTAAAGTGAATCATTTTGGTCATAACATGTTCTTGCAAATTAACCTAATGATTCCATCTTTTCAAAATTTTGATATTTCATAAAGATTGTTGCATATATTACCAAATTTTAAACGCATGCATACATTAAACCCTTAGTTCTCATTCAAAAGTACTCCTTACAAAGTAATGACTTGTAATAGGCCTTTCAATGTCTAGTTTGGACAATTTGAAAAGGCTAAGTGTTTATAAAATAATATATCAACTCATGCTCTATGTTATATTTCGTGGTACATGTTCTCAAGTGTTTCTCCAGGTACATACAGATCTAGTGTTATAAGATCCGTTAAATCTTACAAGAGAAAGATTAGACAGATGTTAGAACACCTAATTGATGTGGTGTACTTAGAATAATACGGGGAGTTGCTGCTGAGTTTTTCGTAGACATGGGACTAAGCATGAGTTGGTAACTATTTTATAGACATGCTTTTCTAAATGGGATATGGCAACTACTTATTAGAGAGTGGATGGTGTATAGACATGTTGTAACATGCATGCATTCATTTTCATATCGACCCTACCTAATTATTGGTTTTAATTTAAAGTGGTGTATAGTAATCTCAATCGTTATGTTGGTCGAAGTTGGATGAAAAGGAAAAATAATGATGATTTCGAGGATCGCGTTGATGAATTTCTCGAGTTCGCTTATGCTCATCTTGCTTATGTTGACTTTGATAAGACAAGGTATCCGTGCAGTAAATATGAGTTGTTGCATTGGAGAAAAAGAATGGTGGTAAAATGGCATCTTCTCCCCCGCCACAACGAAAACACTCTCTAGTAGTCGAACGACAATCTTTCTCAGCATGGTTCTTGCCACATTTGGGTCATTGATGTTCACCTCTAACTAGAGGCTTACTATCAGTGCATTGAACATCCTACTTCTTAGTCTGCCAATTCAAATTCTGCCCACCTTGGGAGTTTTTCAATCTCAGCTTCTTCTTTTGATTGTTGTCAGACCTTTTTGTGCATCATTCAGTCCTTTCTCCACTAGCAAAACTTTGCTCAACACAGCGGTATAAGTTTCTAACTCAAATGCCTCAATAGATTGTTTAATTTGATGCCTTACTCCATTTTAAAACTTTCGGGCTTGACTCTCTTCATCTGCTATAAGTTCAGGGGCAAATTTGGAAAAGTCTGTGAACTCCACAACATACTCTGCCAGTGAATTGTTTCCTTGTTCCAGTTAAATAAATCCATCTTCTTTTGAAGTCGAACACTTTTAGGTTGATACTTATCTTTGAAAGCCTCTTAAAACTTTTCCCAAGTGTAAGGCTCCGTGTCTTTCTCAAGCTTTTGTTGTTCTATCAACCACCAGCTATAAGCATTTTTCTCTAACATAAAGGTAGCATACGTCACTTTTTCAGCTTCGGGACATCCCACTCTAGTAAACACCTTTTTGATCCCTTGTATCCAATTGTCAACATCCATCAGATCTGTGCTGCCCCCAAACTTTGGTGCCCCCAGATCCTTAAATGCTTTAGCCCTTTTTATACAACAATCATCATTTTGCTGGGCAACCACTGTTTGTTGGGACTGCTGCACCATTTTTACCAATGCCTCTAAAATTTGGGTCATCTTATCTGGCTCAGGTTCTCTAGTAGTGTCATTATTCTCCTCATTATCATCACCTTTACCTATGCGAGCACCATCAATACGCTTTTTTCTGCTCCCCAAGTAGGTGCAGTTGAAAATATCATACGCGGCGGCAATTTTGCCTACAATCTAGGTAGAAGACTTAGAATTATCACATTATTTTCTTTTCACCGTAAATTGCATAAGAAATTATGTTGTAACTCACAAAAATATGCAATCCAGATGGAAACCATCCTCTAATACCTTAAAATTGTCAGTGACGATGACCCCCAAGTCCATGAAGCTAAGCTTCAGGTAACATACTAGGTCACACACCTATTTATTCCTGTACACAAACTAGTAAAAGGAGTACCACAAAATCATAACACACCTGTAAAAAAATGTTCACTACAAGAAAAGGCATTTTTTGCAACGAATTTTTAGCAACGGAACCTTTTCCATCGCTAAATGCACTTGTCAGTAAAAATTCGTTGTTAAATATTATTACCGATAGAATTAACCGTCGATGTGTCGATAAGGTGTCCGACAAGTGTCTGAATGTGTCGATGAGGTGTCGAGGTGTCGGTAGGTCACAGACACCGTGTTCGATCGACACCGACACCGACACCGAAATGTCACATTTTTAGCTTTATACTTGTGGATACCTCTTCAAGGGGTGTCTGGAACCTCTTTAAGGAGTGTCCGACACCTCTTCAAGGGGTGACAAACATGGTTTTTGGCATTTAAAAGATAAATCAATGTCTTTGGAAGTGTCCGGAGGTGTTGGACACGTGTCGGTAGATGTCGGACACGTGTCCGGAGGTGTCAGACACCATACCGACATCCTATATAAGGTATTAAGAATTGAGATTGTTGACTGTGCATTAAGAATTTGAGAATTAAGATTGTTGACGGAGGATAGGACCCAATTGGATTGAGATATCTTATGCCATATTTAGCACCCCTTGGAATCTCATCGTGGCTCTAGCACTCGCTACAATTAGCCCTAATTAGTCCCAATTAACCCTAATGAACCCAATTAACCTAATTAGCTCTAATAAGCCTAATTAGTTCTAATTAACCCTAAGAACCCAATAAAAATCAAATTAGCTGTAATTACCCCAAATTGATCCTAATTAATACTAATTAGCCCAAATTAAACCCTAATTAGCCCTAATTACTCATATCTTATAAACCCATGATTAAATTGTTACCTGTTGAGGTGAAAACGAGGAGGACGATCTTCCTCTTCCAACAACACTTCATGTAAGAGAAGAAGTCGTAGATGATGATGCAGAAGACGTAATAAGTGTTGAAGATGATGTGACTGAGTCTACTGATGAAGAGGATGAACTAGAAGATGAAGAGGATGACGAGTCCCATGAAGAAGAGGACGACGAATCCAGTGATGAAGATGATGATGATTTCCAAACTGAAAATGATTCACTTGTAATGTTGTAACATCACGGAAAAATGGTAGTAACATTTTAGAACTTGGTTCATATTGTGTTTTTATACTCCGTTCATATATATAGTATTGATGATGATTTCTGCCAAATTATTATTTTTAATGTGTTAATATATTTGCAATTTATCTATACGAAGTCAGATATAGATAAAATACGGGCTATTGGTGGCCGAGGTGGAGGCCTAGTTGCCTCTTCCCCGGTGGGTCCCACCTCGTCATTGCCCACTGATAACGAGGCACAGGGTGCTCACATACAGTAGACGGGGCCCTAGCCCCAGGCCTCATCCCAGCCACAACCGTCACCCTAGCCCAACGCCGATTCCTTCCACACACGGGTTGATTCTCCTTCTTTTGTGGGTTCTACCTCAGGTATAGTAGATAAAGGTGTCTAGTCAATTTTCGGTAGCCTTATATTTGAATTATGTTTGAACTATATTAATGTCGGTGTTTTGTAGGATCTCGACGAGGAGTGGCCCAACACGCTGGGTACCCATCGACCCCCAGCGTAAACAGAGAGTTACGCTCACCCATAAGGGCCAGTAAGTAAAAAAATCACATCATGCCTTATATATACGAATTTTTGGGGTGTTAATTTATATTTGAACTGTATTAATTTATCTATTTACTTCTTTGGCAGGATCCTGGATAAACAGGCGAGGACGAAGTTCAGCGTTCTTGTCAAGGGCCGATTCTTCGAGCCACGCTTGTACTTGAAGGACTGGGATGCCGATACGAGGGAGTCCCTACGTTAGGAGTGGCTGGTACGGTGAACTATTTTTTTTCTGCAATAGTATTTATTTAATTAGAATTTAGTATTTAAATTAATTTGTGTTATTGGATGCGTTGCAGCAGGGGTTCACGTTTGACTCACCCGATCAGCAGGCGTTGGGGCCGCAGGCCTTCTTTGCCTACATCGGCAAGAATTATCGTCGATGGCTCCACGACGCCCGGGACCGGACGAAGAAGATATTGCCCGAGGGTGCCCTGATGACGAGATATCCCCCACATTGCCCGGCGGATCGATGTAAGTCAATTTGTTTAAGTTGTTCATTTTTTGTCTTTCTATTTAATGTTTGTTGCGTTAGTTAATGCCATAACATATCATTAAATCACTGTTCTTTCAGGCCTTGTATGAACAACTTAGGGGGTCCGAGCAACAGTCCGGATAGCCATCATCATCCACTAGTACGGGTGCGAGTACTGGGGGTTGAAGCGATGGCTGGATACACCGGAGGTCGTCAATCAGCCGAAAGGACGCATATGTGGCTTGCATAGCACGACTGCATGTCCCGTGATAAGAGCGTCCCTACCCCCCGCTGCCCCCCCACAGACATCGGCTCCTCCGCGTTCATTGGCCAAGGCGGAGATCTAGTGCATTGCTACGGTGGTGTTGAGGATGATCAATGAGCAGGATCAACAGGGCATGCCGAGCCAACTCCGGATCAGTAGGATTCAGATCCGGGACTTGGCAACCCCTGATGAGCCCCTTCTCGTGCCCGGTCCTAGCTTGTCCCCCCCACCCCCGCGCTTGGCTTGTACTAGCTCTTCTCCCCTCCCCTAACTTGTTGTATCCGGTTCCCAGCCTGTACATTTTATTTTTTATTATAATAAATATTTTTTAAAGTTGATTATATATAATAGTTTGTCTTGGGGATTGTGCATTGTTGTTGAGGTTTGAATTTTTTTATTACAGGTTCGGGCATTAGAAAAAAAATATTTGAAAAAAATTGACTTTTAGTTCGTCTCTAAAAGTGTACTTAATTCTAAGATTTTAGCTACAGAATATTCCATCGTTAAAAACTTCAATTAGCGACGGAATATGCCGTCGCTAAAAATTATATTCCGTCGCTAAATAGTTACCGATTAAATTAATTTCATAAAAAAAAGAAATAAAATTAAAATACGTAAAATAGAATTAGCGACAGAATTTCCGTCGCTAATTTATAAATAAATCTGTACTTGAAAGTTCAATATTAGACGACGGATTTTCAAATTCTGTCGCAAAACTTCTAATTACGCCCTTTTATACGAGGGACTTTTAGTGACGGTAATTCCGTCGCTAAAAGTTTTAGCGACGAATTTTTCCGTCGTCAAAAGCCTTATTCCTTGTAGTGGTTTAACAATAGCAAACTCTCAACTATCTGTATCAAACAAAAATTACTAGAACATACTTCTTTAATGTTTGAAAACCTAATTCACCCCCAATGTGTTGTATTTTTGAAGCACCGGTGCGACAGTCTGGGGAAGCACCGGTGCGACAGTCTGGGGAAGCACCAGCACCGAGTGTGTGCCAGGTGTGGCATGGGTGCGTATTCGAAACCTTTTTTTTTTTCAATTTATTTTCTGGATCTTTGGTGTGGCTCGGATCGGCACCCAGGGTTTTTTGGCAGAGAGTAGAAGAAGAAGAAGGATAATAAGAGAGGAGAAGAAAGAGAAGAGAAGAAACAACATGCGCAGGATCAGCGAGGGTCTTTCGGCAGGACAGACAATCATCGAGGGTCTTCTAGCGATCGACGAAGGTCTTCCGGCGATAGGTGACCTGCGGTCCGGCAGCAGCGGGGACGGCACCCCTCCTTGCAGAGCCTTGTCGGTGTTTTCCGGTTGACGGTTGTGTTTCACATAAACTTATAAGCTAGGATTTCTTGAAAGTTTGTGTTTATTATGTTTAACTCCCACTTTGTTGACAATCTTTTAAAATAACTCCACAATCTTTCTTTAAAAAATAATAGAACTTGCACAAACTTCGTCATATTTGATTATGCACTTTCAATATTTCTAAAGTAGCCCTCCAAATTAACAAAATACCTTAATTTTTTTTGTCTAAAATAGCGTTATTTTTATTACATATAAATAATATATATTAATAAATTTTTGTCGTATCCCCGCCGCACCCGTATCCTATAATTTGAAAAAATGACGTATCCGCGTATCCGCACTCGTATTGCATCCGCACACTTTGTCTCCCTTAATTTATGATCATTTTTTTATTAGATTATGAAGTATAGAATTTACTTCTAAATGGCGATGCTAGGAATAGCCGGTTATATATATCAACCAACCGAGGCATTTGAAATAAATACCGAGATTGTGATCTTTTTTAATGAAATCATATATGGTTGTAGATTTAGATGCCGCTCCATATTGCACCCATTTTGTACTATCTTCTACTTGTACTTTCCTAATCTTATGTACTTGGTTTTCCATGTTGTATGCAATTTTGGACCTCGTGGATGAATATCTTTTATCATGGTAGTCTGGGTAGCACGCACACGGACACCACCTCCGACATTGCTGAAATTTTTAGTATATTTTGATCATATTTACATTGCTATTAGGCCAATATGGAATAAAGAACATCAATTTTGGAGCAGCTGAATTTTGTTTAAAATGGATGAGAAAGAAAGACAGTAACATGAAATAGTCTCTACAGTAACAAGGAAAGGATATAGGACCAAAGGCATGAAGAAGAGGTCTTATATAGCCAGATGGGCCTATAAATGAGGTCGGAGATGTTTGGACTGGTAAGATTAGATGCTTTTAATAACAACAAGAAGGAAAAGAGAGAGAGATGAGAGAGAAACAAGAAGGATACCTTTGGTTGGAATTGGGCGATAAGTTCGGTTATCCGTCTGCTTCGTCTTCTTTTCTCTTGGTTAGGCAGACAATAGCCGCATAGAAAGAAACTTGGAAGACAAAAAGTTTGGCTTGATCTGATGAGAGTTTGGCTTAAGAGTTCATTACCAAAAAAGCCCCAGATGAGTCAATTATTACACACTGACCCTAAAAGAAGTTTGAAATATTGTATTTTGGTTCAAGAGGTGTACGAAACTTCTTACGATAGTAAAGAAAACAAAAATAAAATTAGACACCACTGAGAGGTGTCGGACACGTCTCCGGAGGTGTCGGGGCGTCGGACACCGTACCTCGACCCATATAAGATTTTGATGCTTCCTAGTTGGTAGTCAATGTCTTCATATGCCTTTTTGGTCTCCCTCAGTTACACTCTTGGGATCTACTCCTACTGATCGGGAACCTCGGAGAAGGATAAGCAGAACAGGAATGAATCACTATAAAGGGGTATATCATAAAGTTGGATGATACTTGAGTTTCAGTGTTCTTCTCTAATCTGTGCACTCTTTTATCAAAATATTTATTCGATTAAAGGACAAAACTTGGAATTCATAGATATAAAAGTAAATATATGCAAGGCCAAAATATATTATGTAGGATTGCACGGAAAGTTGATTGAAAGATCATTGGATGGAAAATTTGGAATTGTACCAGGATGCCTGCTGCCCCATCATCATGCCAAATGTGGGAGGAGTCTATAGGATCAGGTGATTGTTATTCCTGGTTTTGGAACTCAAAGATGTGCCATCATGTTTGCTTAAGCTGGGATGCTATTAGCACGTCGCGTTGGTTTTTTTTTTTTGTAAGTGGTACTATCAGGAAACCTGGCTCTTGAGGGTCGTTGGCACCGATGGTCTTGGTTCTCTGTAGGGCATCAAGGCATAGCATGGCATGCCAAAGGCATATCAATAGGAACTTCACTAGTAGTAGTTTGAGTATGCATGGGCCCGATCAAAATTGACTCTTTCGATAAGACTTGTATAGTGGTCACTTATGAAGCACCAGTGCGGCAGCGTGGGGGAAGCACCAGCACCAGTTGCTACAGCGTGGGGGAAGCACCAGCATCAATGAAAAGGTCTTGTCTGCAACTCAATTAGAACTAGGAGTAGCCTACGACAACCTCCCCTCATTGCTAGTGACATTTTTCAAACATCTTCACTTCAGTGACATTTCTTTGCATCACCTTTTTAGCATTATATTTAGCTACCATCATTTAACGACCATCATTTAGGGTTATGTAAGTCCTAGGATTAGCCAAACAATTGCTAAAACTCACTTACGTCTCATATAAGATTCAGTAAAATTAAGGTAACTTGGCGCGTATATGTCAAGTAGTTGAGCAAATTTATTCTCTCTTAGCATGTTCTCCAAGGGTGTATGTTAGTAATTGCCCGGTTAACATACAAGTGATTAGTACCATGAAAAAGTAGACCTAACAAAATTTTGCCTGTATCGCTGGGTCTACTCTACCCATTGAAAGAACCCGGAATGCCCGGGTAGGATACGTATATTGAAAAATGTTAGTCAGAAGAGATGTATTTTTTTTCCCCGTATCCGTTTTTCCAATACCCGGCATGGATATTACTTGTACCCGACACGTTTACCCTTTTGTCAGGTCGATGAAAAACACAACTATTACAATGGCTTTAATTTGTTATCAACTTCGATGATAATAACTCTAATAATTATTTCTTAACATGTGTCCCAAAGCACATGTATGTTAGTGTTTGCGTACGTTCTCATTTTCACCGGTGCCAAATTTAACTTGTTTCTATAATCACTCATAAAGAGGTCCTTCCCAGATGAACAATTTTATTCCTTGTACTTAGAGAAGTTAAATCAGACAAAAATGAGAATGGTAGCAAAGGCATTGGATGACTTAGGGCTAAATAGATTCATAAAGGATAATCATAAAACCAACAAAAAAAGAAGGTTGCAACAAAGCAATAATGGATAGAGGAAAGGTGTTGTAAGGGTTGGAGCCATTGTGATGGAAGGTGTTGCGAGAAGTGAAAAGGTAGAAACATCAGGGAACGGCAGGAATTGGTGGCTTTGGAAAAAAACTCATCGACATACCAACTGGAAGTGAGATTACAACAAGTCGTATGAGGAGAGATTAGTCCCAGCCAGCTATCCCTATGGCCCTCCTGAAGTCCCACCTCCCATCTCAAATCCACCAAACTTCAGGGCAGGAATCCATAGTTTTGAAAACCACTCGACGATAAATGAGCAGGAGACTTGCAGAGCCAACTCAATTTTTGGCACGTCTAATTAAGGTCTTTAGTGGTGTGTCGGCTGGGATCCGGTAAGCTAAACATGTCAAAGGAGTAGTTGGGAGTCATAAAGGTTTTACCTTTTCAATTTTGTCTACCATACATTTTATGACATGAAGAAAGAAAGAGAGAGAGATGGAGAGAGAAGTTTCTTGCTCTTAAAAAGTTTTTACCAGAACGTCAGATTAACTACAACTTTTATATGCTTATAGTTAATAATCACTAAATATAATTAAAAAATCTTAGAGAGTTCAGTAAAGATGTTCGTACGAATGTAACTGCACATATATATGAGTTGGCTACAATTTGGTTGGAACAAAAATCTATTAGCCTTAGCGTTCTTGCTCACTCTCCTTGTTTTCTTTAGTGATCACGTGTGAAAGGCCTAGGCTCCAACTTGCATAAATTAGGATTTTCTTGGCTTGTATGAGGCCTCTCAAATAGCCACTGATTCGAGCATCATTGCGAGCCATAGAGTTCCAGATGAAGATGAACATGCCTTCACAGCGTTACACAGAATGGGCATGCTATGTTCAACAAAGGCGACACTTTTTGTTCATACATTTCTCTTAAGTATACAATAGAGAACTTCCATCTTACAACTGCCGAATTCCAAGTTCAGAAACATGCAAACAGTAGTTGTTTATACAAGGGGGCTTATACTTGCCTCAATTTTATTGTCTTAAAGCCAAACGCTCTCGCCATCTTTTATTGACTTAGAGAAGTTCCGAACCACACATTGAGGGGGCAAACAAGCCATGAAGTTTCGGCATCAGTATTCACCTTGGAGTAGGAGTAGGGTTCAGGAGATGCACCCTGAACCATTCTGCTGAGAGCTTCGGGTTCCTGGTGTGTCCGTTGTCATAATCTATGTAGACGTTTCCAAACCGGGAATATATGCTTGCGGCCCACTCAAAGTTGTCCGTCAATGACCATATGAAGTATCCCTTAACATTCACTCCATTACTACATCGATGAGCCAAAAAGCAAAGGAGACAAGTGAGGCAATATATGGTTTTGATCGTGCGCAAAAGCTAAAGTCCAGACTGAAATGCTGTCAGAATTCCTTTTATATGTTGCCTAACTATTAGAATAAGGTCTTTCTTAATAAAGTACTTACTCGGTGATGGCTCTCCTTAGGTAGGAAAGATGCCTTTGGTAGTAGGATACCCTCCAATGATCGGTAAGGGACTCCCAGAGTGTTAATAAGGGATCATTCATCTCATCAATCCCTGCAATTACAATATAACATGGAAGTCAATTTCAAAGTCATCTCTTATTAGAGATCTTCAGCAAAAAAAGCTCAATTACCGTTTTCAGAGATGAAAATGGCTGGGTTATCATATTTTTCCTTCATGTAGACCATGAATTCCTGAATCCCAACTGGATACACTCTAATCCAACTTGAACCTCCCTGCAACATTATCATAACAAATGTTTAAGTAGTTCACTATGCATTCAAATAAAAATAAAGCAATAAAGAAAGAACTGTGGATTAAATTGAAGGACTTGCCTGTTCACCAATTGGTACGCCATCACGCTCGGCTACCAAAGAAAAAGAAAGAGGCATATTCTTAGAACCCCGACAGCATGAACTGAGAAATTTCTTAGCTTCTATTTGTTTACCATAAAGAGTGGCTTATTAACAAAAAGTGGTAGTTGATCTCAAACTTACTTTCATATGCGACTCTGGGATCAGTCACAACACTTGGGGGTCCAGTGGCAGTATCAGGTGCATCTCTCACATAAGTAGCAGTATAGTAGTTCAGTGCTATGAAATCATACGACCCTCTTACCATCTTGGATTCTTCATCTTTGAACGATGGAAGACGGGATCCTACGAAATCTTTCATGCTATCTGGATAGTCACCTTTATACAATGGATCCATGAACCTAATATGTAGACATGGTGAATGTCAAGTTATAATGTAAGCTCTAGAAGATTAAGTTATTAGAAAATGTACCAAACAATATTATCATGCTTAATGCTTTCCTTTACGTGCAAGCCACCACCAAATACACAACTAAACAAGTGCAAATTGCATTGTAACAAAGGGGGAGCAAAAATGCAATGGAAGAATCAATTCCAAAGTTACTATTGCTCTAAAAAATTAAGCTGTTGGAGAATAGATCTAACAATGTTAACATACTTAACAGTAAATATCAGTTAAAAGGTCTTTTAATGCGTAAACAAAGATTAAGAGCGACCTTGCTGAAGGGTCTTCATCTCAAATATCTAGACTTTCTTACTGCACTTTGTCAAGGTAATGATACCTACATAGATCTTGTTCACCAAATGCATTAGGCTTTGTCAAGAGTGACCTTGCTTCATGCATCTGCACATTGTATATTCCTCGATGCATTGAGTGATTGTACGTTAGAATCATTTAGGGCGAAACCAAAATTTGTTGTATTGTACAGATGCTCATATATACCATATTGTACCGTACAGATGCTCAAAATAGAAAGGCACCAAAATTTCCACACGATACAGAGATCATAAGACAATAACATTTTCAACGTCTATTCGATATTCGACAGTGATAAAGCCATGGCTAAAATATGTAAAAATATTTTTCTCGATTTAACCATGCTTGCTGTTTCACGTTATCTTTTATCCCTAAAATATGTAATAAGCACAACACATAAATCTTCCAACTACGAAGAAATGCGAGCATGAAAAGGTATAAAATATTTGTCTGATCAAAATAGATATATCTATATATGGATAGTGATAAAGCCATGGCTTTTGTAAAAGAAACTCTTACCAAAGTGGGGTCTGGGTTTGTCAGACTTCCTCCTTATCATTACATTAAGCATACTTACAGAGAATAAGGAAAATGCCCAACTTACCATCCCAACATGTAATCTATGCTTCGTTGTGTAGCAGCGCGGTCTTCCTTTGAATCGGTCAGAGCTACAGGCCAGATTTGCTGGAGAATAATCCCGATCTTTCCCTTCTGAGTACTCTATGGTCATAAAACAGAAATTCCAATAAATGACCACTTTCGCGAAGAACGTAAGCAGCCAACTCTATGGCCATACATACAAATAAAGTGTGACATTATATTCGGTCTTTTCGATCATTAATTCGTACAGGTAGCGACACTTTTTAATAATTTCAGTGTTGAATCATATATGCAGAATTAACCTCGTAGTTTTCCCTGTATAACTTCACTGCAGCTGCATGAGCAAGAAGCTGATGGTGTCCGACCAAGTAGGGTTCTGTTCCCGGATCCCCCAAAGCGGCACGATGGATTCTTGTTCTATATGGCCGAGAAAAAGTGAGATCTGGAGGTAGAAGGCGCCTTGAAGCAAATGTTTCCACTGAACTTGAGCTAGCCCCGCGACCGGGAGCAATGGTACCCGTTCCATATCCGGTATAAGCCAAGCTCCATGGTCCGCAGAATGTGATCCAATACTTCACCCGATCGCCAAATTCAGTGAAGCAAAGGTTGGCGAAGTCTAGGAAGTCCTTCCTGTTCATTAGGTAGTTCATCGTGTTATAGCAAATTCCTAATCCAAAACAACCATATACAAACTTTTCTTTTAAACACAGTTTCTACTCCAGCTTTTGAAACATGATGGACCAATCAAAAAGAGTGCCCAAACGGGTAACTAGTACCTAATGAAAACATTACCTTACACCCCTTTTATACTAGCTAACGAAATTAGGCCAGGTGCACGTGGGAGAAAATTCATAATAAGTCGACTCTCTTATAATTAATAATCTTGCAACTATTTAAAATTGTTGGTTTATTAGCAGTATTACTTCATCAGCTTTTAATTAAAAAACTCGTGATATTATTTTGGCCAGTTGTGGATTGAGCATTTCGTACAAATTAAGTCTAATGAAAAAGTTCCTGATATCCTTTCAAACTATTGCTGATTGAACATTTTGTTGGTAACCTTTTCAACTCCACAAAATTGGGCACCATAATGTGAAAATCAGGCCCTTTCGTTATCGATATGAGTTTCAGAATGCACATGTGTTGCACACAAGCTGATACAAAAATATGCATATATTTTCTATTTAGTAACAATGTACGACGTTTTCAAAATTATTAATCACACTTTATTATAATATATGTGTGGATACCCTACATAATGGAGTTAGTTGGTGTATTAATTATTAGAGCATGGACTCCGGTTTGCAGCACATGATACAAGAACAGCGCTTGAAAATAAAGAGTCATCGTTCTTTCTTGTTTGTCTGGTTCACAGTACAAACATATCTAATCTTACAATGAGACATGGTTTTCGTTGTCTTCACTGGGTTCTCACTCTCTTACTTAGCACATGCCCAATGAATATCCGCATATTTCGCAATAGTTAAACATGGTCTCATGATTTGGCACATGGATATATAGATCATGGGACGACAAGCAAGCCACTTACGTAATATCTGGTGACAAAAAACCACCATATTCGTCATCTAGGCCTTGGGGAATGTCCCAGTGGGAAAGAGTCACGACAGGTATTATGCCTGCATGCATATATATGAAGATTAGATTCTCTGAGCTGAAATGATTACAAATATGTGTTGTTGTGTCTTGTTGTGTTTGACAGACTAAGGTTTCGTTTGACAAAATTTTTTTTTTGGTTTTCAGTTTTTAAAGAGCAGTTTTTTAAAGAGCAGCTTAATTTTTTTTTTTATAAAAACAAGTGGGTGTTTGATAACCCCTTTTTTTTTGAGGTTTTTTTTTTTGGTGTTTGGTAACCCTTTTTATTTTGACTTTTTTTTTTTGTGGTTTGCGGTGGCGGTGGTGGGGCGTAGCGGTGGTCGACGGTGGAGGTGGCTGCCGGCAGTCACCGGCGGTGGTGGCCGGCGGCCGGAGGTGGCTGCCGGCAGTCACCGGCGGTGGTGGCCGGAGACCGGAGGTGGCTGCCGGCAGTCTCCGGCGGTGGTCGCCGGCGGCCGGAGGTGGCTGCCGGCAGTCTCCGGCGGTGGTCGCCGGCGGCCGGAGGTGGCTGCCGGCAGTCACCGGCGGTGGTGGCCGGCGGCCGGAGGTGGCTGCCGGCAGTCTCCGGCGGTGGTCGCCGGCGGTCGGAGGTGGCTGCCGGCAGTGGTCGCCGGCGGCCGGAGGTGGCTACCAGCAGTCTCCGGCGGTGGTTGCCGGCGGCCGGAGATGGCTGCCGACAGTCTCCGGCGGTGGCTGCCGGCGACCGAAGGTGGCTACCGGTGGTCGCCGGCGGCCGAAGGTGGTTGTCGGCAGTCTCCGGCGGTGGTCGCCTGAGGTGGCTGCCGGCGGTGGAAGGGTGGTGGTGGTGGTCGAAAAAAAAAACCAAAAGTGAAAAAAAAAACCAGTTTTTGGAGTTTTTTTTTTACTCTGCAGTTTAAAAACTGGTTTTTTAAATTGAAAAAAAATGGTTACCAAACGCTCCTTTTTTTTTTAATTTTTAAAACTGAAAAAAAAAGAGGGAAAAAAAGAGTGTCAAACGGGGCCTAAGTATTGAAGTATAGTTACCTGCGGCAAGAAGCTTGTTTATGAGATTGTCGTAGAATGTTATGCCTTCCTGATTCTTACCCCCAGATAATTTTCCGGCTGAAATATGCGATTAGACAGAGAAAGCAAACAAAGTAATTAAGCGCAATAATTTAATCACGAAATTATGGATATATTTGGAGTTTGCTACTTCTCGTGCCAATCACATATTTGCAATATATAAGCTCGGCGTTAAAAGTACCACTCATCAATTACAACCAGTTCGATACTATATGGTGTCAAACGGTCGACATTGATGCTTACTTGGTAGTACTCTCGACCATGAGATTGAGAACCTGTAAGAATCCAGTCCCATGTAGTTTACGAGCTTAAGATCTTCCTGAAAATGATGTAAATAATTAGTAGACGAGTAGCTAGTAAATATAACTTGATGAACTGTAGAATGCACCATAATTAACGTTCCTTTTGTACTTGAAACACCATTGTGATAGGAGAGAATTTCTGCATTCCATTTTAAGAATGTATGTTTTTTAAGCGAATTAGTGAAATGACTATTTTCGGTTGTATCAGATGAAAATTTTGTTTCACGAACCTCATATCGGTGATAATGATTTGTACCTTCCTGCCAACCATCGAGACCTGTTATTAAACAACAATGATGTTACATGATATTAGAGGAAGAGGAAGATAGAGAAATGTTGTGCATTTCTGGTGTATTTGAAATGGTGGATTCAAAGCTCAATTTATAGAGCAGAATAAGGGGATTGTGTGGAGAGAAAGAGCCTAACTTATCTAGGACATATGGAGCTATATATACATAACAATTTAAATTAACATCCCCCCTCAAACTTAAGGTGGTGGATATTAAACCATCTTAAGTTTGTAGGTTAAGGATCGGTGCTATGCTTGAGGTGAGTGACAACCCTTCAGAGTATTGATATCCAAATGAAGATAGAAGAGTGAATAGATTATCCAAGTGATGTCTGAGTGAATCAATGCTCCTGATGCGGCTATTGGTGAACCAAGAGTACAGATCTAGCGACCAAGGAATTAGAGGTCCTAGGGCGGTTGGTGAACCCAAATTACATATATAATGACCAAGTGATTAGAGGTCCTGGGCGGTTTTCGGTGGTCCTTGAGGACAAATCCAGCAACCAAGGAATAAGAGATCTCGGGCGGTTGCTGGTGATCTAAGAGGACAGGTCCAACGACCAATGGATTGGAGGTCCTGGGGCGATTTCTGGTGACAAAGATTTCGAGTGACCCCAAGTAAATGAAGGTCCCTGAGTAACTTCTAAAATCCCAAATAAGGTTCTGTAACCAAGTGACTTAAAATCTTGGCCTGATGATGTCCAACAACCCTATATGACACTACACCAAAACTGGCCTATGGTGACAAGAAGGCCTACGGTATAAAAGGAACCGTAGGTACAAGTTATGTATGCCTACGGTTCATATTGCACCGTGGCTATTCGTGCTGCTTTAGTTTGGAAGAGCAGTCACATGGTCTATCTCTCTCTCTCTCTCTCTCTCTGAGACTTGCCCAGTTGCCAAATACTCTCACCCACTCCCAGACAGGTAGACGGCAGCACTCACCGGCGACGGGTGACCGGCGACGGGTGACAGAGACACAGACACGGACACAGCAGGGGCTCCTCGAGTTGACTCTTTTTGGCAGAGCTCAGCTCAGATCTGGAACGAACAAGACAACGAGGGGAGGACTTCACCGGTGGACTCGACTACCGAGGTCCGAGGCCGTCTTCAAATTCAGATCTGGAACAACAATCGAAGAAGAAGCAGTGACCGGTGAAGGCGAGAACTCCACCGGCCAATGACCCTCCCCGGTGACGACGCGTTGATGAACGGTGACCTTAGAAGAAGCAATGACGGGCAGACTGATCAACGAGTGTCGACGGCGAGGCGAGGACTCCGGCGGCGGCGACTCATTGACGACTGGTGCGGCAATAGTGCACCTTCCCCTGTCAGTCGAAAGGTTTCTAGTTTCTCTCATTTCCCATGTCTGCGACAACAGTGCACTTCCGATCTCCTCTTAAGCCTAATTAAGCCACTCCACAGGTAGCAATTCTCATTCAATTTCCAATTCCAATTTCAATTTCAATTTCCAATTCCAATTTCAATTTACACTTTCTTCTTGTTCTTTCTGCGAATTTGTCCCGGTCTCTCTCTCTATTCGTGCTCTTGCAATCTTAGGCCAAGTTTCTACTAGGTCTTATACCTTTGCTAACCAGTAGTGGTGATGGCCAAGGTGGGTCGTCTTTTGCTACTGGCCAAAGCGATGATGAGCTCTCCACAAACTATGGGGGGCTTGATTTGGAGGCCTTGAGTCGGTTGGATGGGCGGAGGTGGTCATCTAGCTGTAAGAGTCAAGAAGGGTTGGAGTTAGTTGCTGTGAACCGGGATGGAGAAGAGGAAAGCATGACAGAGAGTATTAGGACCCTGAGCCAGAAGTATAGGCCCATGTTCTTTGAGGAACTGATTGGGCAGAATATTGTGGTTCAGTCCCTCATGAATGCTATTCTTAGGGGAAGGGTTGCTTCTCTTTATCTTTTCCAAGGTCCCCGTGGGACTGGAAAGACATCAACTGCAAGAGTATTAGCTGCTGCTTTGAATTGTCTTGCCAGCAACAAAACTAAGCCTTGTGGGGTTTGTAGGGAATGTTCTGAGTTCATTTTAGGAAATGTTCTGCGTCAACTACCGTAAGTTAGAGGCTTTATTCTATAAAGCAGCTTAATTGTGGCAAGGAAGCGAAGAAAAGTATGCTCTCCAGCTGTTTATTTGTGTTTATCGCTAAATTATTTTTCGCCTGTCTTGTTTTATGCTGGTGCTATATGAGGATTTTTCGATTTTATGGGTGATTAATTATTGAAGATTCGTCAATTTGAGATAACATGAAGTAATTGAAGGTTTGAAGCCTGCTTCGATGGTTATTTACATGTGAATTGTGGTGTTGTTGTGTCACCAATATGGGGGTTAGATTCGCTCTGGGGTATTACTCGATACGGCTAGGATTCTGAGTTGTTCTAATGCATTTGCTGTTACTTATTTTTTGCTAAATCCTTGCATGCAGTTTTTTTGTGTGTGTCTTCATGATGCTTGAACTCCTCCTTCTTACATGTCAATTTGGGCCCCCTTCCCCTTACTATCACATATTTTTCTTCCCTCTCCCCCTTGTGCTGATGGTTTACCAAATTGAATGGTTTTCCCCCAATGTTGTGTTTGTTTTGTTGTTTGCTTGTCAAGTGCTCAATGTTTTGCTTCCTTGTGTTTGCATTGAAGTGCTTTAAAGATAATGTACCACTATGGTTAGATCTCTTAATACTGAAGCTGGTGCTTGGCAGGGTACAGTGGTAGCATGGAAATGATTTTCGAAATATTGTTTTGACAAATAATGAGCTATGCCTACGGTAGTACCGTAGGCATAGCTGGGAATAAGTGGGTTAATACGAATTCGGCATAGGTATATAGGCTACGGTATAACCGTAGGCATAACCTTCAACCCCGTAGGCATAGATCTAGGGCATCGCCACTTCTGGCTACGGTATAGTACCGTAGGGATAGGCTATGCCTATGGGACATGGCACCTATACCTACGGTACTGTACCGTAGGCATAAGCTGGTTTTCTTGTAGTGTGAGAAAGCTGACGACTGTGACTTGAAGACCATAGAGGAAGGTCTTGGCACGATTCCCAATAATCCTGGGGTTGAGTTCTAACAACCACAGTGAATGAGGGTCATGGTATGATTCTTGAGGATCGCAGGGTTAATCCAACGACCATGATGATGGCATGATTCCTGGCAATCACGCGGGTTGAGTTCCAACAACCACAGTAATAAGTTAAGATCTTGGCATGATCCCAGATGATTAATCCAACGACCAAGATCAGTGAGGGTCTTGGCATGATTCTCGGTGATCCCATAATTGAGATCTAACAAGCTGGGTGAATGACCGTGTTGGCATGATTCCCGGTGATCCTAGGATTAAGATCCAATTACCAGGGTGAATGACGGTCTTGGCATGATTTAGGGCAATCCCGGGGTTGATATTCTACGACCAGGGTAAATGACGGTCTTAGCATGATTCCCGGCATCCAGCGCTGATATCTGATGACCAGGATAAAATGACAGTCTTGGCATGATTACGTACAATCCCGGGGTTTAGCTACAATGACTGCAGTTGGTGATAGTCTTCGCATGATTCCGGTTGATCTCGAGGGGAGATGCAGCGACCCTGGTGAACAGTGCTCTCAGACATCTCTTGTATCTCTCTATCTTTGCTATTCTCTCCTCTCTTACCTTTCACCCCCACCCCACCCCAGCCCCCCCGAACATTTTTTATCTAACATCTCTCTCTTTCCTTTTCATTCAATGGATACAAGGAAAAAATTGGATGAACAACAGAGTTGGCAGTGTTGCCAAAGATAGGATAAGGCGATAAGGATGTTACAATCGTGCGAGGTAACAAAAGTCATGTGTGGGGACTCAACTGTGGCACATTAATAATAACCAGTGGTGAGACAGTGATTAAGGTTCAGTTTGGTACAGATGGGCCCAAATTGGTAGTGATGTAGAGATACAGATGCCAGTGGCATTACAGGCACAACAGATGGTGTCGTGGCTGTCGTTGGCTTGACGATAGTGTCAAGAAGGTCATGACAATGATGAGGATGACTGATTGCTGATGGTGACGATCCACAGTTAAAAACAGAAGCGATATCCAAATAGCATAACGACTAACTGCGTACGCCATAATGGGCAAAAATGAAAGGGTTAAATTGGCACTTATTTGGCTATATTTTATGTTAAAATTTCTTCATTTTATTTAGGCTTTTAGGAGCCTTTTTCTTTGCCATTGTTTTATTTTTATTTTCGTGTGACCGGCCAATTATTAATGTGAAACAGAGATATCTGTATATCTACCAATGAGACATATATCTCTAGATATCTAGAGAGAGAGAAAATGGGTTTCACTGAAGAGAAGATTGAGGAGTCGGGAAGTTGCAGATCGAGGGCAAGCCGCGGCACCGCATCGATGATGTTGGTGGTCAATGGTCCGACTGATGGGGTGTGGGTGACAGGTTAGTGGATAAGTTGGTGATGTACGGGCGTTTGGTGGTGACTGGTGATGGTGGTGCGGCTGCGGTGGTTGTGGTCTTGGGTCACTTTAATTTTGAGGGAGGTCGCACCGGGATGGTGAGATCATCATGGTTTATGTGGGCGCCGGCGATGATTTGGGTCTTAGGTCGTGGATATGGTGTCGGCATTGATTGCAGTGATGTTGACGGTGTGCTGATTCGGTGGTGGTGCGCCTGTGGCCATTATTGGTGTCGGTGGTGATCGATGAGATCACGACGGTGAGAACATATTGTATTTGGTGGTTTTGGTGGCTATGATGCAACAAGATTGCGGTCGAGATGACAGATCTATTGTGGGTGACTGACTGAGGCCTCAGGTTGTGTGGTGGTGGTGCGATAGTTTGGTAAGCGTGGTGATTGAATTGTTTGCCAGCATTACGGTTGCAATAGGGACACCGGCGGTGGTTGTGATTTGGTGGCGGTGGTGGTGCGTCAAGTGTGTGGTGACGTCAGGTGGTGGTGCTGGGTCAGATTACTGGAGGTAGGCATAGTGGTCGGGTGGTTTGAGTCAGAGAACTAGTGGTGACTGGCGAGTGGACTGGTGGTGACTGATGGTGGTCTGAGGCCAAGAGACCATCATCAGTGGTGGCTCTGATACCATGTTATATGATATTAGAGGAAGATAGAGAAATGTGGCACATTTCTGGTGTATTTTGAAATAGTGGATCCAAAGCTCTACTTACAGAGCAGAATGAAGGGATTGTGTGGAGAGGAAGAGCCTAGCTTATCTAGGACCTATGGAGTTGTATACATAAGAATTTAACATTAACAACTGCAACTGAATATTAAATATTTTCACATAACAAACGAACCCCTTAAGCTCAAAATAGAAAGTCCACCCCTTTTAATTTGATATATTTTAGTTTGAAGCTCTAAATAAAAACGCTCCAAATTCCAGAAACCCACATTGATGACGCATTTTTTCACGTTGTTCTTCCCTCTCAGCTTTCAACTCGTGTTTTTCCAAAGGCCATAAATAATCAGTGCCACTTTTGAGTCTGCAGCTCCCCAGTCAACGGTTTTGATTCCAGGGACAAAAAAAAGCGAAACCTCCCAAAGTCACAACTGACTACTTTTAGGGTGAGTTTAAAATCACTTACAGTTTTAATTTTTAGTTTTTAAATAAATAAAAGTCAAAATCAGTTTAATTTTTATTTTTCACAAAAATAAATTGGTGTTTGATTATTCAATTTTTATTTTGATTTTTTTCTTGTGTTTAATTATTCATTTTTTTTAATTTTTTCTTTGGTGGCAGTGGTGGGAGTGGCAGTGGAGGTGGCGAGTCGCGGGTGGAGGTGGCGGCTGGTAGTGGCGATGCCGATTTGGGAGGAGGGGGAAGGTGGTCTCAAAACAAAAATCAAAACTGAAAATTCAAAACTCTAAAATAGAGTTTTCAAAAATAGCACTATTTTAAAAACTGATTTTTCAAAACATAGGAAAACAAAAAACGAAAACAGTGTGCCAAACGTTTTTTTTTTTTCAATTTACAAAACTGAAAACTTAAGTGATTTCAAACGTTACCTTAGAGATGACATTTCAGTCCACTTCAGACCCAATATATCCACCAAAACCCAGTCACCATCGGTCCATTAACCCCCCCCCCCCCCCCCTCCAGTTGTTCCAGGTCCACATCAATATAGAAGCTAGTTTTATAGAAAGAAAAAATGGTAACAGGGTGGATAGGTAGAGATAGACAAAAGGGTACATTAGTAATTTAACCGATAAATTTGGCAAAGGGTATTCAAATAATCAAAAAGGTGCAAAACTAGTCAAAAAGTGTTGGTAAAAGTAGCGTGCACCTTTTTATTTTTAGACAATAATAACAAAGCAGTTTCACGTGCGACGAAGAATTACGAAAAGACTCCGATGGTTGGTGGTTGACAACGTTCTTTCTATTTATTAATTTTTGTTGCTTTTTTGAGATATAAAATTAAATCCAAAAATTCTTTGTTCTTCTACGGGCAATGGATCAGTGTAAGGAATTAACTCGACATTGTCTAAAGGAAGCAGATAAAAGAGAGATGTTAATTATTCAAAGATCCAATCTAAACATCTTAGTCTCGAGCGAAGCGCAACCTCACGTGGGTGTTCCTTATCATCGTCCAAAATATAAAGTACTAAAAGGTCTTTTTCAGAGACCAAATGACACAGGACAGAGACGAGAGGCGAAGAGAGAGGACCTTGGTCCCTGGCAAAAGTATCCCATATGCTTGGGCCTCTACCACCTTCATCGACAGCACCTTCAATCTGAAAAGGCAAAAGCAAATTAGCAGAAGAGTAGATATGCACTGGCGTAACATATATAGCTCTAGGCTGAAAGACTTGTTCAATCTGATTCATCCTTGTTCAAAGAAACTTTGCCTCAAAATTTTTACCCTCGCCAACATCCTGAAGTGGGTGGATATAACTTTTGCCAAAACACGGTCCTTCTAACGGATGATGCAACCACCTCAAGCTACACAACTTTGAGCATATGGGAAATTCTACTGTATTTGAGCCCGAAATCCTTGGCTCAATTATTAAATTTTAAGAAACTGGTAACACAACACGAGATCTCTTGTTACTTGTAAGGCGTTAGCAAGGTGGTGTTAATAAGGTCTTGGTTCAATCACTGTGCAATCTCAGCTCCGTCTGTTTATACAGTTCCAAGCAGAGCACCTTAGTTTATGTCTGTCCAGGACTTGCACTCGAGAGAATGTTACAGAGGATGAGAATAGCAACAGGGTCCATTTTTACGTCAATTTTTGGTTGGAGTCTGTTGTAAAAAAGTACCTGAAAAGCAGAGGTTGATGCACCAAAGAGGAAACCCTCGGGGAAATCGTGCCGGAAGGTTGCACCAGGAACCACTGGGGTTGCCATCAAAAGTTTTGGCTGCAAATGGTGTTTTGTGCTAATACTTGGCTGTGAAGTAGACAAAAGCAGAAATGCTTTGCTGCTTTCTCGTGCAGGAAGAGGTCATTGAACCCTGTATTTATAGGTAAACTTTCATGTAAAATACTCCGTATTCAGCTCGTGAACTTTGAACAGGACGAAGCCTGGCCGCATACGTTCTCATCATTCACATGTGTGTGTGTGTGTGTGTGTGTGGGGGGGGGGGGGGGGGGGGTTGGGCCATATGATCCCGATAACAACGTGAGCCTGATCACCCGTTAAAATTGCGTGCAGTGGTCCCAAAATAAAATAAAATTTAATAAAGGAAAGAGAAAAAGAAACCATGTAGCAGATTCTTCATTACTATTAGATTTTAATATTGTCGGTGTGGTCATTATAATTCACACGATGACTAAACTACAAAGATGGTCCTTTTTCTTTTTCTTTTTCTTTTGATGTAACGTGCAAACAGACCATCTTTCACCTAGATTAAATGTTTCTGTCTCGCCATGTGTCTATATTTCTTTACCCGCCTGGGCCAAATGAAGAAATATTATTTTTTGATTTGACCTTATTGCGGATAACTATCAACCGAGATAAGACGGGTACGTGAACAAATCACCAAAGCACGTTATAAAGTGTAAATTGCATTATTTAGAGTTTGAATGTTAGATAACTGGCTACATTACGCGGGGACATCCAAACTATATTTGTGTAGAACTGGTCCGTGTAATATATATGTTAGACAATAGTATGAAGTTTGTTTTCTTGGGAGGGGCAGAAGGAGAGGGTCAAAAGTAATTTGGAATTCTTAAAGTTTAGGTTCCTAAGTGTTGACGTGTGTCATCTGTTCTATTAGTTGATATGTTTTAAGAAAACTGGAGTTTGTACCATGAGGTTGAAGTTGAACCATGGTCCAATGCCAAGGTTGCTCCATTTGACACGGAGGTCATGTCTTTGAAAGATACAAACAGTACCCGACGTTATGGGTAAGGACCTGCACATAATAATGACTTCTCCACAAGGAGACAAGGCCTCGGGAATTTGATGCCAGAGTGGTAGAACCTCGTGTATTGGACTACCCTTGATTTTGAAGTTTGCTTATGAGCATGGGAGTGAATAGTTGACTTTGATTATGTACTTCGCGCCCTTTGCCTTCAATTCAAGCTAAGGGCCGAAGCCTCCTGCAATCTGGGCTAGATAAATGTTGTAACACATTATCTCTATTGCTTTTAAATGTGGTTGTGCACTCCGCTATATGGCAAAAATGAATTGCATTTGATGCCACTTAATTCCTATTGCTCTTGGAAAAAATTTGGCTCCTATCCCGGTTGGAAGAATTTTCTTCCTACCCCATATATAGCAACAATCAATTATCTCTAAATGTTTCTAGTGACTTTTATTTAGTAACGCTAAAAAAAGTATTGTTAATAATTGTCCCTGAAAGTGTTAGAAGAAAAGTCACTAAAAACATTTAGCGACTATTAATTATCACTATACATGGGATTGGAGGAAGATTACTACAACCCGGGTAGGAGTCAAAGTTTGTTCATTATTTTTTGTGTTGGTCTAATGGGTTGAGGTTTAAGATATTTGAAGTTCTTACATTCTACTGTACATTAATGATAACTTAATTGCGGAATCCTTTATAGTTGAGCATATTACTGGGCACGCATTTGATCGATTTCAGTCTCTTTTACACTAGCACCACTCTCATGATATGCCATTGCTTGGTTTAAATGTTCCTGATCCTCTTTTTCAGGATATGTTTCTATGTCCAGGCTAATCTATGAGAAAACATTAGTAGCCGTCTAACGTCATGTTGACGGCGTAGGTGGTGTCAAAGTACCACTTACATCTTGCCAAATTAGCAAAGTGATCACGTAGGGATAATAATTAGCGTATCTTGTTAGGTAATCATGTTGAAGTATTGAAATTCAAACTTTCACCAATATTTTGAAAACCCTATCCGATTAATATATTCTCATTTCTTTCTTCACCTTCACCTTCATCTTCCTTCTCTTTTCTCTTTCATTTTTCACCATTATAGAAAATAAAATAGAATTATGTTGGAACTGTGTAGCCATTGATGTGCAAACTTTCATAGTTCAAATTTGTCTTGTACCTTCTATGTACCAAATAAATAAGACTTTATTGTAAGTCTCAAGTCTATTTAAACGAATAACATATTCATGAATTAAGATACATGAATAGGACTATGCCTTTACATGAATGAATTCACGAAATACTTGCTTTGTTGAAAATGTCTCTAACCTTGGGTTTGGATGTTAATACTCAGTAACTTTGCAATACCGATGCCACGTGTCATTGTTAGCCTATAATGGAACAACGTTGCAACATGCTTCTTGGCCTATCGCGATGTCACATATGATGAGTTGGTATCCTGGCTCTAGCGAATGTAGATCGAGGTTGTTGCCGACTCAGAACGGCAGGGAGTTGACGATTATGAATCCAAATATCCTATTTTGTTTTCACCCATATAGGTCGATCTATTCCCTTCAATGAGGGAACTAAGGCTGCTTTTCATGGAAAGCCAAAATCGTAACAAGTGCATCTCAGATTCAATGTCAGAGGACATTGGGAAGGAAAGGCAACAGCCACTATAAGTTGGGAGCAGATAAAAATCAGCTTACTCACGTGCATTTGAATGAGGGTCGGCAAGGGAACAAACCCATCGACCGGATCCCTGTGTTGAGATTTAAACTCCTAAAATAGGTACAACTAGCATAGAAGAACAAAGAGAAAATGTAAAAATTCATCCAGAAATATGCATGCAGATATATAACGTGGTTCAGTCTCTTGTGTCTCGGAATTGGGTCGGGTGACTGAGTAAAAACCACATACTAGACACTCAGACCCGCACCTTTGTCCATCTGTACTTCGTATAGCTTTCTTTTCAAATAAAGCTTATTTATCATTATTTTCTATGTACAAGCTTCCATCTTCCTCCTAATTTCTACGGCTTTGTGAACATCATTCACGTATTCAAAACTTCATTTGCCAAATTAAGTCAGATCGAGCTGCCCGCTTTTTTGTCTGTGTCTTTCCAGCCTTCACTTTTAAGATTTTTCAGCTTCTTTTCTTGTGCTTTCTGTACATCATGAATTAGAAGATCTCTCATTCTCCTTTGCCAGCGGGAGGAATCATCATAACCGTTGAATTTCACGACCGCGTAGTTTGGACCGATCATCTTTATCAATCTTTCCAAAAATGATAAAGATGACAAACCAAAGCTCTTAATACCAGTTGTTGGGATTTAAAACCCCTAAAATAGGTACAACTAGCACAGTGAAAAAAAAAGAACAAATATAAACACTGACACACAAAAATATGGACATAGATATTTAACATGATTCGGCCTCTTGCCCACGCATAGGGAAGACATCGAGAATATTGTAGTATAAATTGGAGAAGTTATACGGAAACTTTCACTGTCACTCACACCCAATTTCCAGACACACAAAAACTTACCTCACTATTTCTTTTAGTTAATAAAAACTCTCTGTGGCTTTTCACGCCCACTAGTGCTATTACAAAAGCACACTTAACGCTCTGGCATTTGAGCTACAATCATAAGCTCTAAATGCCTAACACTCTTTTTAGCTCTCAGTGGCTAACTCATGTCCATCGATGCATTAGCTCTCAACGGTTAAATGCTTCTCAATGTTGGTGTTTAGTGTGTTTAAACCTTCTTGCAAACTTCTCCTTTTGTAGGAGAAGAAGTAAGTGGAGATATCATCCGAGTCAAACCATAACATCATATGAAACCAAGAAGCCTTCAAAAGAATAGTCATCACATATTGCCTAACTATTCACTTGTCTTCACCTCCTACATATCTCCTTCATTTAAGGGATATGTCTCCAATTACGTGTGTAAACAATCACAGTCCAAGATTGATGAAAGATGTTGGATGGCTTTTGTCAATTAAAATTTGAGCCAATTTCAACAATTATCCACATTGGCTTTAATTCCTGCTTACATTTTCTAACTGTCTTCATTTTGTCCCTCAAGGCTTCTTAGCAATACTTCATACCAGTGAGTTCAGTGCATAGCTCAAACTTTTCTTTAAAAAT
Organism: Escallonia herrerae; assembly: GCA_033070095.1. NCBI lineage: Eukaryota > Viridiplantae > Streptophyta > Magnoliopsida > Escalloniales > Escalloniaceae > Escallonia > Escallonia herrerae. Next base: position 152,028 of record JAVXUP010001882.1, on the reverse strand, counting down.
ATACTTCGTCATCATATCTAGCGAATTCTCATCTGTAAAGATCTTCTTTAGCTTGATCATCTCGTTTTCAATGGCTTCTCGAGGCCAATGACGTTGCAGATCAATATGCTCTGTTCGAGAGTGATGTGTAGAATTTTTGCCCAAGTTAATAGCGCTTTGACTGTCACATAACAGTGTTTACCTCATCTTGTCTGAAGCCAAACTCGTGGCAAAATCACTTCATCCATATTATTTCCTTTCTTGCTTCGGCAGCTTCAATGTACTCGGCCTCCATTTTTGATAGGGCTACACATTTCTACAGTCTACATTGCCATGATACAGCTCTACCTGCGAAAGTAAATAGAACTCTAGACATTGATTTTCTTCCATCAATGTCATTTTGCCATATCTGAGTTGCTCTTTTTCTGGATTAGAAAGGAACCTGCTAACCACACCAACAACATGTGCAATGTCCAGTCGAGTGCAAACCATTGCATACATCAAGCTCCTAACTATCCTTTAAACAAGATTTCTTAATCAACTTATATGATTGGGAGAGAAGTTCCGTGACAAGCTTAGCATCCTTCATGTTGAACCTCTCAAGTATCCTTTTAATATACTCGTGTTGTGACAACCACAACCTTTATTTTCTTGTCACGTACAATTTGCATTCCCAAAGTCTGATGTGCTTGATCTAAGTTCTTCATCTCAAAGGACTTCGATAACTCTTTATTGAGTTCTTCAGTCTTTTTCCTATCTTGGTCAACAATCAACATGTCATTAACATATATTAATAAGATAACAAAGTTACCTCGAGTCAATGTTTTGACATATACACGTTGATCGACAATGGCCCTCTTGTAGCCATGACTTACTATAAAAGAGTCAAATTCCTTGACCATTACCTTGGTGCCTGCTTCAACCCGTAAAGGCTTTTCTTTAACTTACAGATCATATGCATCTTCCCTTTGACTTCAAACCCTTCAAGTTGCTCCATATAAAGTTCTTCCTCCAAATCACCATGGCTCCAAATGTTATCTTCACATCTAACTGATCGAGCTCAACACAACTGGGGAGAAAATATCATCAAAGTCGATACCTTTTCTTTTGATCAAAACCTTTGACAACCAATCTGGCTTTGTACTTCACTAGCTTTTCATTGTCTTTCTTTACTTGAACACCCATTTATTCTTTAAGTATTTTCTACCTTTCAGTTCTACCAACTCATAAATATTATTCTTCCGTAAGGAACTCATCTGTTCTTCCATGGCCTTTAAACACTTTTCTCTGTATCTTAATGAGATTTTATGAAAAGTTTATTGTTTGCCATTTTCTGTATCCAAAATATACTCTGAACTTAGGTACCTTGTGGATGGTCTATGCTACCTCATAGACCTCTTGACTTGAGGTTCCGTAATTGTCGATGGAAGGGTTTGCTCACCCTTCTCAACACATTCCTTGTCGGGCAAATCACCATCGTCAGCTAGTGTTTGCTCATCTTCTACAACAAGCTCTTCTTCTGGAATACCTCCACTATATATGAAAGTATCTGATTGAGAAGAGATTAGTGTAAACCTGGTAACAACATCTGCTACGACTTTCGGATTGACATATGTTGAATCTATTGCAATCTTGTGCTCATAGAATACCACATCCCTGCTTCTGTGATTTTCTTTCTTTCAGGATTCCATAGCCTGTACGCAAACTCATAGTCACGATAGCTAATAAATATGCAGGGAATAAGCATATCATCTAGAATCAACCTTTTTTTCTTAGTTACCATGTGCAAATGCTTTGCAAGCAAATACCTTCAAATAAGAGTATGACACATTCCACCCGGTTCGCATGTTAATCAAGTAGCATGTCGTATGAACATATTCACCCTAGAATGACTTAGGCAAATTAACATTCGTTAGCATGCATCTCAGTTTCTCAACAATTGTGCAGTTCATTATTTCCACTATACCATTTTGTTAAGAGGTGCTAGGTACCGTCTTTTAATTTCGAATGCCATAATTCAAAACGTTTGTTTTATACTCAATCGAAGTGTATTCACCTCCATTATCAGTGCAGAGGCACTTTAGGGACTTCCCTGTTTTTCTTTACACCATAGCATGAACACTTAAAAAAAATTGGAACACCTGACTATTCGTCCTTAAAAAATACACCTACAACTTTCTTAAGCATCATCAATGAATGTGACAAAATATTTGAGGCTACCTAGGACTCCACCTCAATAGGACCACATACATCAGAGTAAACCATCTTGAGCAGATTTTTTTTTCTTTGCAAGGAAATTTGAGAAGAGATCTATGTTGCTTGCCAAAAAGGCAATAATCACAAGGATTTAGTATTGTACCTTTGGCAAACGACTAAGTGATTTCTTTGCCCAAGTCTACAATCCCTTCTCGCTCATGTGGGCCATTTGTATATGTCACAAATTATGCAAGGAGTCATCTTCCGCTGCAAGTAAATTGTTGCTACACACCTTTGTATGAATCTCGTACAAAGTGCAACAAGCATTGCCTCTTGCAACTAGCAAAGACCCTTTGGTGGGTTCCAATTTACTGCTACCATTATAGTTGTGGTAACCTGTGAGGTACATAGCATGCGTCGAAGTCAAATTAAGGCACAAGTTAGGAATATGTCATACATCCTTTAAAGTGAGTGTGCATCCTATGTTGGTTTTTAAACACACGTCACTAATTCCAGTTGTAATTGCATGACTGCTGTTACCCAAATTCATGTAGCCAAAGTCTCCCGCTTTATATGACTTGAAATATTTCTTTGTTAGTGTAGCATAGCATGGTAATATCCTACAGAATCTACCACCCACTCCATTTCATGACTTGCCACATGATCGCACTCTCCTTCTTAGAAAGTAAAGCTACAAGGTCTCGTTCTGAAACACTTGTTGTAGTGTTGTTATCATCAGCCTTCATCTGATTCTGGTTTCTTTTTGTTTCACGCTGAAAAATTATTATCTGTCCTCTGCCACAATGGTGGCACTTCCATCTTTCTCTGGACTGAGACTTGTCTTTGGATCTACTTGCAGATCTACCTCTGAATTGCCATGGCTTTGGCTATTACTTTTGCCGCTGTTTTCAGTAAGAAGTCTATGCGGCTCCGCCTTCTTCATTTTATCTTGAAGTAAAAGAGACGAAGTAACTAAATTATCATACGATGTGGGTAAAGATACTAGGAGAGCCAATCCTTTATCCCGCACTTAAATCTTCACCATAATGTTCCGCAATTGAGTGATTATGCCATTAAAGATATTTAAATGCATCAAAGAAATTATTACCTTCCTCCATCTGCAATGCATATAGCTTTTTTTTTTCAAATAAAGCATATTGGTCATGTTTTTTGCCATGTACAAGCTTTCCAGCTTCCTCCAAATTGCCATAGCTTTCTAAACATCATTCATGTTGTTCAAAACTTTGTCTGGCAAATTCAGCGGGATTGAGTTGCTCGCCTTTTCGTCCAGATCTTCCCAGTTTTCACTTTTAAGATTTTTCGGCTTTTTTTCTTGTAGTGCCTTATGTACAGCTTATTGAATAAGAAGATCTCTCATTCTCCTTTGCTAGCAAGAAGAACCATCATGAACATTGAATTTCTCAACCCCGTATTTTGGACCGGTTATTTTTATCAATTTTTTTCAAAAATGATAAAGTTGACACACTAAAGCTCTTGATAGTAAGTGGGATTTAAACCCCTAAAACGGGTACAATTAGCACAACAAGAAAAAAAATTAAAAATAAATAAATTGTCCCACAAAAATATGGATACAGATATTCAACGTGATTTGACCTCTTGCCTATGTCCAGAGGAAAGACAACGAGAATATTGTAATATAAAGTGGAGAGTTACAAGAGAACTTTCACTCTATCACACACATCCAATTCCTAGACACACCAAAACTTGTCTAACTATTTCTTTCAGTGAATAAAAACTCTTTACGGTTTTCATACTCACTAGTGCTATTTAGTGTTATAAAGGCATACCTAGGCACAAGGCACAACTAGGCGCACATAGTGTGCCTCGCCTAGGCCTAGGCGCAGCGCCTTCGATAAGGCGTGCACCTTGTGCGCTCAGGCTCTAAGCGCATAGTAGGGTTGATTTGAATTAAAAGTGTTTGATAAAAATCGTAAATTCTCGCACAGAATTGGGGAGTTAAACCGACCGGTTTTGTCATTTAAGTTGGTCAATGCAATTGACCAACCAGCCGATTTTCGACTCATATATTTTCAAAAGTTCCAAAGTCACTAACGAATAGGCCGGTTTTCCTGCCAAAATTTTCAAAACTTACTGACAAACGCTGATTTTGGATCCCAACTTTAAAATTTTCAAAGTTCATCTGGGTGCTGATTAACCGACCGATTTTCGGACCTTTAGAAAAAAAAGAGAGAATACATACTTGTCTGCTTGTATGTTTTGAATGTCTAATTATGAGTGCTTGCCTGCCTGCGCATTCTGCATAATACATGTTCATTCGCCCAAGGGCATTATTATCCAGCATTTTATACTTGTGTACCGCCTGTGCATGTCTGACATCTTATCCTCGGGGTGGTTCATGACCTTGATTTTTTCAAATATATTGCTCTGTTCAATGGTTCTTGGATGGTATAAGGCTAATGCAAAATTGCTTTTGTTGCCAATCGCAATAGTGCCCTTGTGCCAAGTGAATTGAAATTCTTCACACTCAATAACCAACTATCTTTATAACATTGTTGGCTCCCGTTCTGAGTGCTACTTTTGAAATTCTCTTTTATCTAAGTGACCAACCGCTTTGGAGCATTGTTAGCTCCAGCTATTACTCAAACTTTTACTTTTACTGTCAACCCTTTCAAATCAATTTGAGGGCTTTGGCAACGGTCAAAGTTATGTTCATCTTGTTGTCGACTATCCAAATTGATTTGGTGGCTCTGATAACAAGCAAGATTTCTTTTATATATCTAGACGACCCTTTCAAATCGATTTGGGGGTTCTGGCATCTAGACATAAGTTTTTTTTTCTATCGACCATTTAAATCAATTGGTGGCTTTGGCAATAGATAAAAATTTTCTTTGGTATATCGTCTGTCGAACCATTCAAATGATTTGAGGGCTTCAGCAATGGGCATGTTTGCTATTCCTTTTACATGTTTAGACAAACCTTTCAAATCGATTTGAGGGCTCCGGCATCTAGACGTGAGTTTTGTCTGTCGGCCATTCACATCCACTTGGTGGCTCTGGGAACATGCAAATTTTCTTTAATATATTGTCCAACACCAATCACTGTTACTATTGGCTCTAGCTTCGAACGATAACTGTATTTCATCAAACTACATTGGTCCGATTACTTCTTAGAGGGTACGTAGGAAGCCTGTACAGGTCCGACCTCACATCTGTGTGAGTCTCTGAATATGTATTTGAGTCACGTGATCTTTTTTCTTCAAGTTTTTACTACAAAAAACATGTTGTCCTTTTCTCGGTGATGTTCGCCGGCAAGTGCGCTCTATCCCCGAGGGGTTCTGTAGACACCCCATTTTTGTAGGCATTTTTATGAATAATAGGCTTTATTATTTATTAGAAATAATTATCGAGTTTATGCATAGTAATGTGATTTATTTAATTAATTCAATCCAAGTCCAGTCCATTGCATTGCATGTTTATTCCTAGTCCAGTCTACCAGTTCAGTCTAACTGCATTAGTCCAGTTTATTTTTGTGTCAAGTCCGGTCCAAGGTTTAGATTATTCTAATGTGTGTAGTTTGTCTAAAAGACTTGAGAAAATAATTTCATGATTTATCCTTGATATAGAGATCAAATCAATTTATTTTGTGGTTAGGAATGACTATCCTGAATCTAGTACGTTTCATTTATGATTTTTGAGATAATTACTAAAAGTAGGGACAGATAATGCCTCAAAATTTGAAAAAAAAATCATTTTTATTTTATGGAGTGAACCGGTCGGTTCATTAGTTGCCTTTTGTCAATCTGCAATTTTACCACTTATTGTGACTTATCTCCAGCCTTGTAGATTGGCATTGCCATTCTTATCAGATTCTGGGACCTTGAGCACTACAAGAATGGGTCTTGACCTTCATTTTTTGGGGTCGAAAAGCTTATTCTCTTTAGAGCCTGCGTGCAATTTCTTTCAGAATTGACATAATATCTCTGTCGAGCAGCCTAGCCATTCAATTCACCCTTAAAACGTTTCTTTGCCGTTTACATCATGGATTCTACGGAGAACATCCCCGCGTCATCAAGGCAAGCTCCAACACGAGGTAATCTTTACTAGCTTTTCTAGGGTAGAAAATTTATATGGATGGTTTTCCTTCCCAATGATCTCATTTCATTTTAAAAACCTAACAAATCATTTTAACATTTCTTTGTCTAAGTCTAAGTCTCTAGATGTAGATTACTCCCTGTAGGACCAGAATCAAACTACAACGATTTTGATTATGATTAGTCCGATTAGATAACTTGGTAATTCGACCCCGATGATGAGTTCAAGCCAAAAATCATTATCTTGAGGTGAGTCTTCTTATGTTTTACATGCTATGTGTTCTTAGGGCCAATCATTCTCTTGGGTTTCAATAGATTAGTGGTTCTGCCTAGAAACCTTAGAGTAATTTTATAGGTTTTTCTTATTCTTCTCTAATTAATTAAGATGACGACTCATTAAAATTCTTCGAAAGTAGAATTTTTCGAGGTGGTTCGTGAAAAACGGGCAGGGGACACAAACCTAGGTAGTGTGCCTGGATTGAGATCCTGGGATATGTTGAACCAACTCCTTGTTGGTTCTGATATGAGAATGTGAGAATAAATTTTTTAGCGTCATTCTTTTTTTATGTATGAAAGCCATAGAGATCCCAGTGTGTAACCCGTAGCCATGATAGCAACGGTTGCCCTAAAGGTTTACCTTACGGATCAGCCACTCCCTGGAAGCCCCCAATAAGGGGAAACAACAAAACGATCCGAGCACAAATGCTAGAATTTGTAGTAGGAATATATATAATGGTCATTGCCTGTTACTTCCAAATTGCGTTTTTCACCTTTAAGTATGCACCAAAAGAATGTTCCAACAAGACTATCAGCCAAGAGCAGCCAACTTTACATCACCCACCCCACATGTATGAGCATCTAATATGCTTTTCTCGAATCTAAAACCCATACAAAGAGCTTTCTTCCACCCCTTCCCCCCTCCAAGTGTTCGATTATCTCATAATTAAAGTGTCCCTTCCATAGTGAATCTTACATGCACAAATCTAAAACTAATTCTGGAATGTTATATCATCCTTTCTTAGTCTCTGTTCAATTGTGATCTCCAATGGATTAAGCTAATGAGCCATTCCTTTGCCATAGAATAATCGTTGGATAGTTGGCAACTTTATAGCATATTTTTATTATTATACATATACATACATTACATGCTACATATATGTGTTGCTCTGTGTGTGTGTGTGTGTTTGTGTGTCTCCGTATATACATATCTATGTATGTATTTGTATGTATGCATGTGCTTTTTCTAAACCCAATTGGCATTCTTGTAAAATTCAAAATCTTGTTAAAAATCAATAAACAATCCAAACTCGTATCACTAACGACCACCAAACCATAGCATTCTATAAAGCTTCCTTTTCAATCTGATGTTCCAAAGAGTATCATATGAAAAATCATTGATTTCCGAAAAAGCTCTTCACTGTCTCCACTGGATGACTTGAATTGTCCTCTCCATCTTTCCTTAACCTCGTATTTTTTTACTTACATTCCCTAATTGACATCCATGATCCTTGATGCATTTAATACTCAAACTGTCTGCTCTAAAACATTCACCAAATTTGCAGGTTTAAATATCCCTTTTCACACTCCCTTGCCCATATCTATCATTAGTTTTGGTTACCACAGTACTCCTTCTTGTTTAGATAAGCAAAGTTGTTTCCAAGCAACCATGGTTCCTTTGCATTGGACATCTTTTCCATGCCAGATGAAGGCCCTTATCTTGGCTTCCTTCTGGTGCATAATCTTTTTGGGTAAAATGAAAAGTGTATGCCAGCACACTTGCATGCTAAGTAGCACTGATACAGCCAATTGTATCCTTCCAGTATAAGACAAATATTTGGTAGTCCAACTTGTACTTTTTTGGTCAGCTTGTCAACGAGAACCTTGCAATGTGCATACTTTAACTTTATTGTGATCAATGAGAACCCAAATATAGGTGACTTGGAAGGAATTTATAAGTACTTTAATAAAATTTGTCAATATTATATCCACCTCATAATCAACTCTAGCTAAGATTATAATCGATCATGAGAATCAGGTCATATTAACTAGAACTGACCCACAAAGAACAAAGCATTTGAAACCTTTGTCCATTTTCACACTAATGGATGACCAACCAATGGCTAGGGTCCTGGTCGAGGTGCTGCAGTAAACATTTTATCTATTAAAATGTTGAAAAGGCTATACAAATATGAAAGGGATTTAATCCCATTCGAAGTCATGGTTTGTAACTTTGCTAGAGATGTTTCAAAACCAAAGGGTGTAGTCCCATTAGAACTTACATTGAAAAAAAGACAAAACTGTCTCCTCTTTGTAATTGATTCTTTTTCGAGCTTTAATGCTTTGCTCGGGAGAGATTGAATACATGTCAATGGTTCCATTCCATCTTCCCTTCACCAAGTTCTAATAGTTTGGAGAGAGGAAAAGGATGGGAAGAAAGTAGCTGAGCTGGTTTGGGTTGATGATAAGTCATTCTTAGCAGATTTGAATTGTATTGAAGCAAAGTTTTATCAACAGGAAATAGAGCAATTAGTTTTGTATAAGGACAGAGTACTAGTGTGTGGTCGAGGTGTCGATTCCATGTTTAGACCTGGCAACAGAAGGTCTTTACCAAATAAGTGTGAAAACAATTGTTGATGGATAAGCGCACACGAAGAGGATGTTATGTACAATGGAAGCCAAAAGACGATTCTATAGTCGATAGCTGGAAGAATGAAGAGAATGTAAAAAAAAAGGAAATAGAGCCGACAAAGGCTGAAGATTTAGATAAAGCGAAAAAAGGAAAAAAGGTAGTAAAAAAGACTCTAAAAATTAATGATTTATGCCATGAAAAGTGATTGGAAAGATTGTCTCCTATTGTTGGGCAGAATGTGTAGAGGATGATGAAGGAGATCGATAGGATATGGTTTGATTACAGGATCTCAAATTGGTGCTAGCCAATTAGATGATTTGAAAATATAAGCACAAGATTTGTTAATATAGGTGAATTTGGGAACAGAGGCTGATCCATAGCCTATTTAATTATGTTAGTGCTTAGTTATTTGATGAGATTATAAAACAAATTATCGAGTTGATTAGAGATTACAAAGACTGCTTTGCATGGAACTATGAGGAAATGCCCGGGTTGGATAGAAAGTTGGTGGAACATAGGTTGCCTATCAAACAAGGATTCAAGCCATTTATACAGGCTCTCAAGAAGATGTCAAATGAGGTGACATTGCTAGTTAAAGAGAAAATCGAGCGACAGATCAAGGAAAAGTTCATTCAGCCAGCCATGCAAGTTGAATGGATGTCTAATATTGTTCCTGTATTGAAGAAAAATGGTAAGTTAAGAGTATGCATCGATTTTAAAAACTTAAATTCTACTACTCCCAAAGACCAATATGCTATGCCTATTGTAGACATGTTAGTTGTTTCGGCATCTAAACATACTATCATGTCATTTATGGACGAAAATGCTGGGTATAATCACATTTTTATCAAAGATGAAGATGTTCATAAAATGGCCTTTAGATGTCTGGTGCAATTGGAACATTCGAATAGATAGTAATGCCTTTTGGCTTAAAAAATGTTGGGGCCACGTACCAAAGGGCAATAAATTTGATCTTTCACGATATGATTTGCAAATTTTTAGAGGTATATATTGATGATTTATTTGTTAAATCAAATAATCATCACGAACATTTCCAACATTTAGAAAACGCCTTCATGAGAATGAGAAAGCACAATTTAAAAATGAACCTTTTGAAATGTGCTTTTGGAGTTTCTGAGGAATTTTTTTAGGATATTTGGATCACCAAAAGGGAATCGAAATTGATAAAAACAAGCAAAAGCCTTTATAAATGCCAAACCTAAGAATGTACTCCAGCGTTTTTTAGGTCAGGTTAACTTCTTATGTCGATTCATTGCTAACTTAGCAGGAAAAACAAAAGCATTCTCAGCTTTATTAGGGTTGAAATGAGATATCGAATATCGATGGGAAACAGTACATCAACAAGCTTTTCAGTCGATAAAGGAGTATTTGGCCAAACCCTCAGTCTTAATGCCAGCTAGAATTGGGAGGCCACTGAAGCTGTATGTATCAGCCACGGAGTCATCGCTCCGCAGCTTGTTAGTCCAAGAAAATAATCAAGGCTTTGAATAGGCTATCTATTACTTTGGTTGAGGCTTAAATGTAACTAAACAAAGTACTCTATTGTAGAGAAGTTATGTTTAACTTTGTATTCTACTGCAATTAAGGTTCGACACTATATGTTGCCCTTTGATGTGTTAGTGACAGTGCAAACTGATCTGATAAAGCACATGTTATCAAGACTAGTTTTAAGGGGAAAAAAGGGAAAATGGGTCCTTGCATTATTAGAGTATAGCTTAACTTATATCCTCAGAAAGCCGAAAGGGCAAGCTTTGGCCAATTTCTTGACAAACCATCCAAGTAATGACAATGAAAAGGGGGTAATCTATGTTGGCATTGCTCCTTGGAAAATGATGTTTGATGGATCAAAAACTAATCAAGGACTTGGTGCAAGAATAGTATTAATTTCTCCTATTGGGAATATCCATCAGTTTGCTTTTCAAATTGAAAAATATTGTTCAAATAATCAAGCGGAATATGAAGTTTTTGATTATCGGTATAGAAATACTATTGGACATTCATGTGACAACAATACAGATATTTGGAGATTCTCAGTTAGTTGTAAAGCAAGTAAATGGAGAATTTAAATGCAATGTTCTTAGTTTGAAGATGTATTTTAGCATCGCTTCATACTTGCTAATAGAATTTGATGATGTGACAATAACCCACGTCCCCAGGATAGATAACGGGAGTGCCAATATAATGGCTCAATTGGCCTTAAGTTTTGAGAGTCCCCGATGGAGTTAATGAGCAATGGGTGAAAGTGTCAAAACAGTTGTCATTGATCGGTGATAGAAATGGGTAGCTAAAAATGGTTAATCCAGTTGATACAGCTTAAGACGACTGGAGAACACCCATCATTCAATTTTTGCAAAACCCTTTAATTAATGGTAAACATGAAAATAAAATTACAAGCAGTTAAATACTTCATTTTAGATGGCGATTTGTTCAAACGAACGCCAAAAGAACTTGCATTAAGATTTTTAGGACAACAAGAAGCTATGCAAGTAATGGTTAAGGTGCACGAGGGTGTTTGTGGGGCCCATCAGGCATGTGTAAAAATGAGATGGTTGATTAGACGGCATGGCCACTATTGGCCTACCATAATGGAGGACTGCGTCTGATATGCAAAGGGGTGTCAGGTTTGACAAAAACACGGTGTCGTTCATCGGGCACCATGCATAGAGTTGCAATCGATAGTGAAACCATGGAATTTTTTAGGATGGGCCATGGATTTAATAGGCCAAATACATCCTTTGTCATCTAAGAAACATGGTTTTATAATCGTAGTAACCGATTATTTTACAAAGTGGACAGAAGCCAAGCCGATGAAGACAATTACTCAAGAAAGTATCATCACGTTCATCAAAGAGAATATAATCCATTGATTTAGATTACCCCAAATGACTATGGCTGATAGAGGTATGGTTTTCACTGGGAACAAATATATGAGTTTGTTAAAGAATATAAATTTGAAAAGTAAACTCTACCCCTTACTATGCATAAGCAAATGGCCAAGATGAAGCAACAAACAAGTCAATTAATCACATCATGAAAAGAGCCATTGAAGATACCCCTAATGATTGGCATCGATTATTGGCTGAAGTCCTTTGGGCATTTTGAACTTCTCCAAAGTCTAGCACAGGGGTAACTCCATATGCTTTAACATTTGCACATGACCCTGTGCTACCCATGGAAGTAACGATAATTTTTCGAGTAGCCATGCAAAATAATATTGCTGTGACAATCGAGTTAGAAGATCTAGACGACCAGCGATTGGACGCTATAGACAAGTTGCATGCTCAAAAACTAAAGGTAAGTAGATCTTAAAATAGAAGAGTTTTGCCAAAAATATTTCAAGAGAAAGAGTTGGTTTGGAAAACCATCATTCTAATAGGAATTAAAATACCCAAAATTTGGAAAATGGTCCTGGAACTGGGAAGGACCTTTTCAAATACACAAAGTTTTAATAGGTGGGGTATAGGTTAAAGTATTTAACAGACAACTACATGCCAAGCCTATTAATGGCCGATACCTAAAGAAATATATTCCTTCTATGTGGGAAAGAGTTGAGCCAATTGGCAGGGATAGTTTGCATTAGCCTGATGAAGGCTAAGGAGCTCAAAATAAACAGACTGCAATGATACTAAAAATGACGGTCTAAAGGAAATAGTCTGATTAAAAGAAATATTATTTACAAAACAAAAAATCAAACACCAAAAGCAGTTTGAATGTCTTTCCACTTGGTTTCTGCTTTAGAGATAATTTGGTCTGCAAAAACAAGTTGGGAATTAGCCCTCGCTCGCTTTTTCAGAGACTCTTTTGTAGCTGTGGCTAAATTGACGGCCTCTTGATAGATTGTACTTTTTCATTCAAGCAGACCTTGTTCTTTCTAATTCAGGGCATCCCATTCTCATCTCTAGTTCTTTCTTCTGGACTGTGATTTCTTCGATATCCGTAGAAATTTTGCAGGATGACTTAATGGTTTTCCTGAATCTTTGCATTCAGAGCGTCAATGTCCTTATCCATCACTTGGATGCTTAATTTGATACCCATACCTTGCTTCCAAGAAGAGGATATAAGCAAAATCTAAAACTTCAAAGTAGAAATCAATTTTGATTGGACATTGTTCAGTGCAGATGCATTATCAGCAAGAGTGTCAATCAAGTCAATTATCTTCGACAAAGCATCCTCATTGGCCAAGACATCAAAAAGACGATGGCTAAGTAAACTCTTGAAAACGTCAAGGATTGCAGTCACGTCGACACTTGAGGTTGAAGTCAACGTCACCATTGAGGGCCAAGAGAAAACATTAATTGCTGTCTAAAGTTCTTGAAACTTTTGATTGATATCCTTAGGAACATACGCAGAAGAGCTTGCTCGTTTAGCAGTCAGAGTACTTGTAGCTTTTTTTATCATCTGAGTAATTGGCAGAGAACTAGAAACGGTTGGAACGGTTGGAACAGTCAGTGACTCTGGCATTGAAGGAATAACAGTTGTTTGAATAACTGATGCAGGAGTAAGTGCTGAGCCTCTAATTGAACTTACAGCAATAGGAGAATGAACTTCAGCTGGAAGGCGAGTTTCAAAAATAGGAGAAATAGGTGGTGAAATGTTGTTGGCCGATTGAAATAGCAGTTGCTAGAATCTTCAGCAAAATCTTCCTCACCTTGGATGTCCCATGATCCACTGCTTTGCTATATAAACCAGAACAAGGTGTGAGCTACCAATAATAATGCAAAATGAAAAGCGTTTAAAATTCACAAACCTGCTGAAGTGAAGACACGTATCGATGAGTGGCAGTAATTGGAAGACCCTCAATATTGATAGCCTCTGTATCAATCGGTTCATCAGCAAGTTTACCGGAAGAAACATTGTCATTTGAAGGGCTGCCCTCCTTACTGGTACTTTCATAAGTCAAATCGATGGGATACCACCAAAATCCTAATAAGAGGGTAAGAAATAGATAGGGCGGATACATAATGCGATAAAAGGAGAAATTTTACCTTTAGTGACATGGTCCTTGCACTAATAAGAGTTTTGCGTGCTATACTTTTCTTTCATGTGGCTTTGGGCTTAGTTGTACTTGTTCCAACTTGAGTAGTTAGGGAACCCTTGTACTGATCAACCAGTGCAATAAAAGTCTCCTTGTCTTTTTCAAGTACTCCACTCGGAGCAACAGAGGCTCCTACCCCAGTAGCCAAACTTTTGGCCAGTCTAACACTTTCATCAGCTGGATGAAGTAAATTAATAATTAGAACCCTTTGAAAGACTATTATTAGCATAATATACAGCTGATGTAGTCTGGGCCGGAGGAACGATGTTCAAAGGTATAACTGATATCGGCTTATTTGATTAAGGATTGGACGGAAGGTCATCATCAACTTACTCTGATCGATTTATGCCCTCTCAAATTTATTTTCTCTTGTGAATAAGAGGTAAATCATCTTCTTCGTCTTCCTCATTCATTTCTTTAATCTCTTCTATCTCTTTTTCTATTGATACGTCTTCAGAAGAATCATCTGATTCTCCAACGATATAAGATTCTTCTGGCAAAGATTCAACAATAGGTTCTTTCCCTTTCTTTACCCGCACTTGTCGGGAGGTTTCTTTAGAGAGATATTGAAATGAGTAATAGGATTGTTGCTTTCTCCTATACTAATAGAACCAAAATAAGCAAATGGATACCAACAATCATAAAATGGCATTAAAACTAGGGTAAAATACCTGGTCGATATGGGCTATCTAGAGCGAGACGAAACATGCAATCGACATACTTAATGCCATCGTATAATTTGGAAACACAATCTAGGAACCAAGAGTCAAAAGGGTGAACCGATCCAGTAGTACAACAACAAAATTGGACATGGTAAAACTGTCAATCGATCGGTCTGCAACTTTATCTATCGCCCTAATATGGTTTGGAGTTACCCTCTTTATTCTTTCTTTGGCCTCCAAAAAACCATTATCGATAAATAAGGGGGCAGTAATTCCCTGTACCAATTCAAATTGTTGACCAAACTGAGAGGGGGTGTATTGTTCATAACTGCAAACTCCTGATGGCGAGCTCGTGATTTGACCACCCACATGAAGAAAGTGTCCATAAAGAAAGCTAGCCCATACCCTCCGAACAAAATCTTGTAACTCCATGGACATCCCTTCATCTATATGGGTAGGAACGGTTCTAAACTAAGAGGGTCCAAATTCTCTAGAAAGGAATGGATGTGAACATTTGAGATGTGTGAAATAAAAAAAGAAGCGGAAACAAGATATGAAGGAATGAAGCTTTATCACCCAAAGAAAGACGATGTCCATAGGTTAAGAAAGAGGTATCAGGCTGAACAGGAATAAAATGAGTGTGAACTCTGGAAAATAAGCTTGCAACCACAATTGGACCAACCAGAAAGGATTACTGATACTCTAATTTATTTTCTTACCTACCATGTTAGACATTGCTCTGTACAAACTACCCAACAACAACAGTGCAAGCGCATATTCCCCACTGTGAGCTAAGCTAATAGCCAAATTCATATATTCCTAGGTTAAAAAAAGGCTCGATACTAAAAGACATGATGAGATAGCGACATCCAAAGAAAGATAGCTAACTCCTTCAAATCCGGCAAAGTATCAGCATGTTTAGAACGCAATTTGATGAAATACCTCTAGAAAGTTTCAGAGTACTTTGAGGAGGAAAGATCAAGAAATAGACCAACAGGATTATGGCTGGTCAAAGCATTGGCGTGATTACCAACCGACAAAAGGCTTGTTAGAGTACATATGTAAAAAATGGTAGGGGCCATCATCTTAGTCCTCAACATAAGGGCATTGGTAGTAATAGACCAAAAACAAAAGGATGAAGATAGAAGCCATTGAATTACTTTAGGAGGATTTTTTGACATATGGATTAATTCATAGATACCTTGCCGCCTCCATTGATCGGCAAAAGATTTGATAAACCCACGAACCCCAATTGGCATGAATAAGGGTTGGCCAAGATCTAATCGACAAACCAGATTCGTACCAGCCTTTCCAATCCAAAAAGGGCAAGATAAGTAACAGTTTCTTTGAATCATCAATTGGATACCCTTTTAAAGGTCGAGGTATAGGAAGGCTGGTAGGTTTTGGGTGTTTCTTGTATGGAATTAGACCGCGAGTATCGACGGGATCAACATAGGCCATAAGGGTACCAACGCCCCATCGATGGTTAGGAGGACAGTCGACCCCGTCACCTTCATCTCCTCTTGGGATAACTCTTTTCTTCACCATGATTCTCGAAGTATAAGGAAAGAGTAAGCAGGGGTTTTAGAGTTTGCTGTGAGTAGGAAATACGAGGTTATGCTGATGAAACGGCTTAAAATTGAGCAAACAGTAGAGTTTAATTTGGATTCAACTACATTGAAATGGTTAAAAGCTGGAATGCTAGAAGTTGAGCCAGAATAGTAATTAACGCGCACGACTATACACGCCGTACGAGTTAAGGGGGCAATGTTGACAGCACAAGCATTTTCATGGCAGTTAATGCATAGAAATGTGGCATGATGAGAACCGTGAAAAGTGCCTTAATGTGGGAAGTGGAAAATAGGCACATCTATTACGGTTAATGATGAGATAACAGTTACCGATAGTGGAATGAAAAAGATAAGTGAATGGGAGAGAACACGCGGGAAGCAAAAAATTCGAATGAGTCGTACAGAGGAAAAAACCACTAATAGGTACAACAAAATCGGCAATAATGGATAACGTGAAGACAGGGCAAGAAAATCTGTAGCAGTGGTTGATAGATTATTTTTGGAGTGGACAACTGTCAGCATCACTGAAGAGGCTTCGGACAGGCCGATCGTGGATTCTAAGAAGTTATTTTCAATAAAGATAAGGATAAGAAGTTACGGAAAGGAGACGTTTATCAACGATGCAAGTATAAAAGAAGAACAGAACAACGAGGAAAGGGTTGTCAATTCCACAAACAAAACTAGACTTAGGAAAGATAGTAAAAAATGTTCTAGCCAATTTCTTTTATCTAGTTTCTTAAATGATCTTTCTTGTATCGATAGAAAACCCCGTACTTTGCCGTACTTGTGTTCATTGTATTGTAAGGATTATCTTCATCATTTCAGTGGGCTCATCAGTTTTAGATATATTCAGTGTATTATTGTTAGTTAGTTTTCATCTTTAGCGAAGTCCTCAGGCCCGAGAGGTAAAATGATCCCTCACTGTTTATCGGTTGTATCACAGGCACACGATCGAAGTAAGTTTGCCCAGCAACGCAAACAATATCGTAGATCAAGAATTTAATTAGGGTTCTAGAGCGTCACTGAATCCCTATAAACATTAAATCAATTGATGAACGGATCAATAATCAGATTTCAGATGAGTTTAATGCGTGAGAAAATCCTTACTTCTAAGTAACGACTTAGATAAATTACAACCATACCTTGAAACCCCTAAAATTTTTAACTAAGCCTTTTTCTCTTTTTCTTCTTCTTTGTCTCTACAATAATGTATCCGGACTTTTTTTTCTTCCTCATCCTTATATAGTTCCTAATACAATTACAAAACAACTTAAACTCCCGATTCAAATCAAAATTTATTTTATTGTCTAATTTAATTACATTAGCGACAAAGAATATCAAATGCTAAAACCTCACTGAAAAATACTTTCAAATAGGTCTCTAGGCCCACATTGTATTTCAAAGTCATGAAACCTTCCTAAATAGTATTTAAACAAATAGCCTAACAGAATTAAAATTCTAAAGTGTAACAGCATCCTTCTAACATAAGACAAGGGTTTGGCAGTCCAACTTGTAATCTTTGTTGTGATCAATGAGAGCCCAAAGGTAGGTTACAGCGAAGGAACCCATAACTATTTCAATAATATTTGTCAAATCTGGGACACGTTTTTTTTTTTTGGTCTTTTTGTGGGACCACTGCAAAAAATTCCAACGTGTCATAATCATGAAAATGATCAGGGACACGTTTTTATCGGGACCGATATGACACACACACACAAGCATTATTGCTCTTGTTCTACTTCAAACTTTGCCTATAAATACAGGGTTCAAGTCTTGTTCCTGCACAAGAAAAAGGCAAAGCATTTCTGCTAGTTTCTACTTCACAGCCTAGTTTTATCACCAACCCATTTGTAGCCAAATCTTTGATGGCAACCCCAGTGGTTCCTGCCCTGACCTTCCGTCACGATTTTCCCAAGGGTTTCATCTTTGGTGCATCCTCGTCTGCTTTTCAGGTATATTTTCCAACGTACTCTGACCAAAAATTGACGTAATTACCACCTTGATAAATGGCTGAACTACCCATAACGGACCCAGTTGCTATTTCATCCTACGTAACATTCTCCCGAGTGCAAGTCCTGGAGAGATCTTGTGGAGTCACCGCAACTATAAGGTGCTCTGCTAGGAACTACATAAACGAACGGAGCAGAGATTGCACAGTGATTGAACAAAGACGATCTCTTGTTGAGTTACCAAATTCTTGAAGTTTACCTATTAAGCCAAGTATATCGTAGCTCAAACACAGTAAAAATCGACATACAAAATTTGGCTAGTCTTATTGTCAAAGTAGATATTGTTTATGTAAAGTTGTGTACTTTGAAGTGATAGTACCATCTGTACTTCTAAGTGCAACCATGTTTTGTCGAAAATATCTACTTTGAGAGAATGGTGGACCTAAAAATTTTGAGGCAAAGTTTCTGCGAACAAGGATGAATCAGATTGAAGAAGTCTTTCCGCCTAAAGCTATATATGTTATGCCAATGAAGATCTTTTCTTCTACTAATTTGTTCTGCCTTTTCAGATTGAAGGTGCTGTCAATGAAGGTGGGAGAGGCCCAAGCATATGGGATACTTTTGCCAAGGAACAAGGTCCTCTCTCTTCGCCCCTCGTCCTTGTCCTGTGTCACTTGGTCCTTGAAAGCCTTTGAGTACTTGTTTTCGGATGCTGATAAAAGGAACTCATCAACTTGCACTTCGGTCGAGGTTTCTCTGGATAATAATTTGAAGAGCGAACTCTTCCCACCGACCGCGACCTAGTGCATATAAAAATATAAACATTATTGCCTCTTATTTTTAATTCCGAAAACTCAGCAGAAATCGATGGAAATTGCGAACCTGTTTAACCATCGGTTCTTTGCATTTTTTTAGTACTTCTAATAATGCCACCAGGAAACTACTTTGTTATAGTAAAAAGAAAAAGGAAAAGGAAAAAAAAAAGAATGATCTTTTTACTATAACATAAGTTTTGGTGTTACATAATTACCTATGTAGAATAGTAATACTTGACATGAAGAAAAAATATTAAAATTGACACAAAATAAAAAAAATTAAATTGTGATTTACTATCTTCATGACATGTCTGGTTGCTACACTTTAAATCACTTATATATCATGCTTGATTTTTATCAAACCATAATTCAACAGCTTTATTTTTACATGCGCATCGCATGTGTCATAACAAATAGTGGTGTTTGGGACACCTTTTTTGGTTTAACATTTCTTTTACTATTATATGACTACCTATATAAAGTGGCAATATGTGGCATTCTAGGAATATATATATATATATATATATATATATATATATATATATATATATATATATATATTGCAATACTGACACAAAATAAATATTTTTTGACAGTAATAACTATTTATAAGGACATACTTAGTTTTCATAATTAAAATGCAACAAAAATTGTAATTAAAATAAATCCTAATTTCAAGCTTAATATTGCTAAATTAGTTGTTGCACACGATCGCAAGTTCCACGTGAGCGACACATAGCACTTAAGAATATTTAACATTTAAACTTTGAAAAAATTAGATTACTATTCTTTAATAACTAACTTTGTACATGCATCGTATGTGCCACAAAACTAGTTTAAGTAATGGGAATAGACTTTCGATTGCATGCCTTACTCACTTCTTATGCGATATATTAAAGATTCAGTTGCATTATTCTTCGATTACAGGTCTCTATGGTTGGCAGGATGCTACAGATCATTATCACCGATATGAGGTTTGTAAAGAAGTTTATAAATTAATCAGTAGTTTTCACAGTTGTTTTTTTTTTTTCTCTTTTTCTCATTTGGTATGACCAAAAATTATCATTTCACTAATTTGCTACAATATTATTATATACATGCTCGAGACGAAATGCAGAATGTTCTCTTCTATCACAATGGTGTTTAAAGTACAGAAGGAACATAATTAATGTGGTCCATTCCATGAACTATAGCTTCATCTACATATTTTTACTAGCTATATGTCTAGTAACTTTTTACACCTTTTTCAGGAAGATGTGAAGCTCATTAAGCATATGGGACTAGATTCTTATCGGTTATCAATCTCATGGTCGAGAGTACTACCAAGTAAGCTTCATTAACATCGGCAATTTGACATCATATATATAGCGATTGATGCATGTTACTTTTAACGTAGAACTTATTGCAAATATGTAACTAGTGTGATAAATAAAAATTCCAAATATGCCGGTACTGTCGTTATAACATTATTGCACTTACTTTGTTTGTTTTCTCTATCTAATCACACTTTTCAGGCGGAAAATTATCTGGGGGGAAGAACTGTGAAGGCATAGCATTCTACAACAATCTTATAAACAAGCTTCTTGCCACAGGTTATGCTTCAATAGTTAGTCCGTCAAACATGCAGGCTCAAACACACACAAAAACACGCGAAGAGACATATTTGTGATCGTTTCACCTCAGAGAGTTTAGTCTTCATATATATGCATTCATTGCAGGTATAACCCCTGTCGTGACACTTTCCCACTGGGACATTCCCCAAGGCCTAGATGACGAATATGGGGGTTTTTTGTCACCAAAAATTACGTGAGTGGCTTGCTTCTCGTCCTATGATCCATATACCTATGTTGAACTATTTCGGATGTTGATTGTGCGTGTGCTGATACTATCTTTTCAGTCTATAAGTAGACAATAGGGTGTGAGGTGTGAGTGCTAATTAGGACCCAGCGAGGACCACGATCACCATGTCCTTATATGACTATAATTGCACTATGAATTAGACAAACAAGTTAGAACAAAAAAAAAAAGGAATTGTGACCAGACGAAAGTGATTTAAGAGGGACCACAGGAGTAAAGATGCTTGTTTGCTCAAGTGCCTTTCTTGTACCAACTTCATTTAATAGGATATATATAGTTAATAATAACACTCCGTGATTATTAATTTTGAAAATCTCATCTATTATTAATATGTTTTTAAAGTACCAACTCCATTTATTAGGATATTGTTTATAATAACACTCCGCGATTATTAATTTTGAATTTCTCATCTGTTATTACTAATCATAAGAGGGAAAACATGTACATATATTTCTGTATCAACTTGCATACAATACATGTGCCTTCCGAAATTTATACCGATAATGAAAGAGCCTCATTTCTAAATTATGGTGCCCAAATTTTGCATTTGAAAAAGTTACAAGCAAAATGCTCACGCGGCTGTAGTTCGGATGGATATCATGAGTTTTTTTTGTACTTTGAGACGAGGATAGGGAAATTGTTTTATCGTGACTAATTATCAATAAAGTAATGATTCTAACAAAGTAAATTTAATAATAAAGTTATATACTTCTAATGGCTTACAGTTTTCCAATATTTCCAAGATCAATAATGATAAGAGGGTCGACCGTACTACGGATGTAGGCAAAGCTGGAGTAGAAACTTTTTGGTATGTTCAAGCTTGTATTAGATTGTTTTGGATTAGGGATTTGCTACAACACAATGAACTACCTAATGAACAGGAAGGACTTCCTAGACTTCGCCAACCTTTGCTTCGCTGAATTCGGCGATCGGGTGAAGCTTTGGATCACATTCTGCGGACCATGGAGCTTGGCTTATTCTGGATATGGAGCGGGTACCATTGCTCCTGGTCGCGGGGTTAGTTCCACTGCAGTGGAAGATTTTGCAGCGAGGTGCCGGCTCCCTCCAGATTTCACTCTTTCTCGGCCATATAGAGCAAGAATACATCACGCCGCTTTGGGGGATCCAGGAACAGAACCGTACTTGGTGGGACATCATCAGCTTCTTGCTCATGCAGCTGTAGTGAAGTTGTACAGGAAAAACTACCAGGTTAATTTTGCATATATGATTTAAGTACACTTAGCAGCGCAAGTAAGGGATTATTTAACTTCTAGTAATTTTACTCGCACTGTGTGAGTGACACTGAAATAAAAAGCGTCGCTTACAGCACAAAATATTTGGTTAAAAACTTTTGCGATGATGCGGGTTCGCGATACTTTTTAGGTCTTAAAGACACCCTTGGCAACTTTATTTGCACAAAGTTGGATTCTTAAGTTTAATTGAGACTAATGTGGACAGTTTTCTTCACCAATTTTATATCAATTTCGTTTAAGAAGATATAATATATAAGTGATTGAAAAGGCTGAATATAACGCCATGCGTTCATTACATGTATGACCATATATATTGTAATCAAAGTTGGCTGCTTTATGTTTTTCATAAAAGTGGTCATTCATTGGAACTTTTGTTTTATGACCATAGAGTACTCAAAAGGGAAAGATTGGGATTATTCTCCAGCAAATTTGGCCTGTTGCTCTGACCGATACAGAGAAAGACCGCGCTGCTGCTCAACGAAGCATAGACTACATGTTGGGATGGTGAGTTGTGCATCTCATTATGCTTTATAAGTTTGCTTAACGTAATGATAAGGAGGAACTCTGACAAAACCATACTTTCAGTTCTAAACTAATACACTAGAACTCACTTTGATAAGACTTTTCTTTTTTTTTATTTTAAATCATGGCTTTTTCACTATCCTTATTTAGAATTTTTTATATTCATCCTACAACTTTATACTTTTCCGCCCTCTCATTCCTTCGTCAGTAGAAGATTTATGTTGTGTTTAATGTGTATTTTAGCGACAAAAAGACGGTAAAACAATATACATGGTGTAGATATAATAGACGTTCAAAATATCGTTGTCTTATGTTCAATACTTCAAAGAGTTTTTAAGTTCTCGGCTGTTGCAATTTCAAATTCATTTGGAGATTTGTTTTGACATGTCACTTCATAGGAATTTTCGTGCATTTCTATTTTTGGGCTTCTATACATATCGTTATACATATGTTCATACTTTGCCCCCCTCCCAGCCTCAGCAATCAAATTTTGTTTTTGCCCCTAGTGATTGTAACGTACAATCGCTCAAGATTGTAACACACAATCGATCAATGCATTGAGGAATAGACGTCTTCTGGGTGCATGAAGCAGTATCACTCCTGAGGAAGCCTAATGCATTAGGTGAACAAGATCTATGTAATGCGGCATTACCTTGAGGAAGTGTGGAAAGAAAGTTTTGATTTTTTAGGTGAAGCGTAGAGATTTGCATGACATCTAATACGCACTTGTAAACCCTTCGTTCTTGTTTCCTTTTTCTTTTTTTTTTGACACGTCTAGCTCGCCCTTAATCTTTATTTACACATTAAGAGATCCGATCCCTTAAGTTGATTTACCAAGGCGTACATATCAGGTTCATGGATCCATTGCATAAAGGTGACTATCCAGATAGCATGAAAGATTTCTTAGGATGCCGTCTCCCACCATTCACATATGAAGAATCCCAGATGGTGAAAGGGTCGTACGATTTCATAGCACTTAACTACTATACTGGTACTTATGTGAGATACGACCCTGAGGCTGGCGCCAATGAACCCCCAAGTGTTATTACTGATCCCAGAATCGCATATGAAAGTAAGTTTAAGATCAGCCACCACTTTTTTGTTAATAAGCCACTCTTTTTTATGGTAAACAAATATAAGTTAAGAAGTTTCTCAGTTCATGCTGTCGAGGTTCTAAGAATATCCCTCTTTCGTTTCTTTTCTTTTTCTTTGGTAGCCGAGCGTGACGGGATACCAATTGGTGAACAGGCGAGTCCTGCAATTTAATCCACACTTCTTTCTCGCTTTCTTTTTATTTGAATGCATAGTGAACCACTTAGACATTTGTTATGATAACGTTGCAGGAAGGTTATTCAGATTGGATTAGAGTATATCCAGCTGGGATCCAGGAATTCCTGGTCTATGTGAAGGAAAAATACGATAACCCAGTTATTTACATCTCTGAAAATGGTAATTGAGCTTGTTTTGCTGAAGGTATCTAAAAAGTGACGACTTTGAAATTGACTTCCGTGTTATATACTATAATATAATCGCAGGGATTGATGACAAAGATGTTCCCTTATCGACAAGCTGGGAATCCCTTACTGATCATCGGAGGGTATCCTACTACCAAAGTCATCTTTCCTACCTATGGAAA
Organism: Escallonia herrerae; assembly: GCA_033070095.1. Taxonomy (NCBI): domain Eukaryota; kingdom Viridiplantae; phylum Streptophyta; class Magnoliopsida; order Escalloniales; family Escalloniaceae; genus Escallonia; species Escallonia herrerae. The sequence goes on along the minus strand of JAVXUP010001882.1, from coordinate 127,831 downwards.
GCCATCACCGAGTAAGTACTTCGTCAAGACAGAATTTTTGTAGTAGTTAAGAATTCCTGCCTACATTTCAGTCAGGACTTTAGCTGTTGCGTATGACCAAAACCATTTAATGCCTCACTTTCTCTCCATTTTTTTTGAACATTGGATGTAGAAATGGAGTGAATGTGAAGGGCTACTTCATATGGTCATTGACGGACAATTTCGAGTGGGGTGAAAGCATATCTTCCCGTTTTGGAAACGTCTACATAGATTATGACAACGGACACACAAGGCACCCGAAGCTCTCAGCAGAATGGTTCAGGGTGCATCTCCTGAACCCTCCAAAGTGAGTACTGATGCCAAAACATCGTGTCTTGTTTGCCGCCTCAATTTGTCGTTGGGAACTTCTCTGACTCAATAAAAGACGGCGAAAGCATTTGGCTTTAAGACAATAAAATTGAGGCAAGTATGAGCAGCAAGCCCTATTGTATACCGACCGCTATTTGCATGTTTCTGAACTTCGATTTCAGCAGTTGTAAGATGGAAGTTCACTATTGTCTACTTATGAGAAATGTATGAACAAAAAGTGTCGCCTTTTTTTAACATCGCATGCCAATTCGTGTAACGCTTTTGAGGAATTTTCATTTTCATTGGAAACTCTATGACCGGCATCAGTGATCTAAGCAGTGGCTATTAGAGAGGCTCTTATATGAGTTAAGTAAATACAGTTTCACTTAATTATGCGAGTTGGTTATAACCGGCGCTATGCCTTTCGCACGTTATCAGTAAAATTTTGTTCCAAAAGAATAAAGGATGTCAATTGTGAACTGCACAACTGAACTCACTCCACGTGTTTCGTATTAACAGTGTCAGTTTAGAGTGATTTAGCTCATGTTTGAGTGGGACCATCGGTTTCTCCCAGAGGTGCTTTTTTACATTGAGTTATTGTTGTTGTTGTTGTTTTTTTTTATTTTTTTTATTTTGGGAATATTGAGAACTATATATCATTCAAAAGACCATGTACAAGATATAGAGAACAAACAGCACAGTTCTTCTAAACAAAAGAAAGACTAATGGTCGACAGAACCAACCTTTCAAACCCAAACCAAAGTAAAGACAGCTAACTACTGTGAGGCGACAAAAATCTGGGAGGAGAGCTCAGTGGAGCAAAGCATCAGGTAAGGCAAAAGGGACAACGGCCTGTACATGATTGTTCTCGATCTATTCTGGTCGTACCCAAAGGCCCACTAGGGGTCTTGCTTTGCACGAACACATCGACACGGTCAACGGTCAATGGTCAATTTATTAACACATCGAACCGGTTAAAGTGCGCACACTCATGTCACGTGTGTTTCTTGATTCGCACACCTTAGCACCAATTATTTTACGTTAGCGTAACTCACGGTACCACGTTTGTCGCGCCACGACCACCCGAGCACCTTTTCACCAAAAACATCGACCGATGGCACAATCAGAGCAACGGGGTCAAGGGCAAAGGCCTGGGCCAACCCCATGGGGTCGGCCTCGGCCTCGGTCATTGACCGTCATTGCCCATCAAAACACCAACGGCCTCCCAATTTATCATTGCCCATCAAAACACCAACCGTCGGCGGGCCCGAAGTTCACCAAAAGGGGGAGTGGCCTTGGCCTCCCTTCATAGGAGCTGGCCATTGGCCTTGGCCACCCCCTAGGGTCGGCCTCGGCCTCGCCAGGGGGTCGGCCTCGGCCTCTTCATGGGCGGTGGCCTTGACCTTCCCCCCCGCGTGCACTTGTTTTCTCGAGTATATGCACCTCTGCGATGTTTACGGACATTCGCACATCAACCTCTCGATGTCCATAGTCCGTCACTCTACGACCCACGTCGCCTGGAAGTCAATCTGCGACCCCGTTGCCAGGACGTCACTCCGCAACCCCTGTCGCCCAAACGTCACTCCGTGACCCCTGTCGCCCGGAAGTCACCCCGCGACCCCCGTCACCCAGACGTCATTCCACCGTGCCGTGCGCCACGCTGCTGATACAGCCGTGCCCCCGGCCTCTCTGTCACTCTGTAGTGCCCTCGGCACCATACTCACTCTGCCGCGCCCGTGCGCTTCTCCACTGATACAGCCGTGCCCCCGAGCTCTCTGTTACTCTATAGTGCCCTCGGCACCATACTCACTCCGCTGCACCCATACGTCGCGCTGCTGATACAACCGTGCCCCCAGGCTTTCTGTCACACTACAGTGTCCTCGACACCAAACTCACTCCACTGCGCCCGGCCGTGCACCGCGCCGCTGATACAGTCGTGCCCCCAGGCTCTCTTTCACAATGTCGTGCCCCCGGGCACCATACACACTTCACCGTGCCCATTCACCATCTCAATGACATGTGCCCCAGCACTAGGTATGCTCTCGCGACGGTCGTCGCTGCGCCCGTGTGCCACTTCTATGACATGTGCCACCGGCACCAGGTATGGTCTCGCGACTTTAGTTGCCGCACCCGTGCTCCACAAACATGTTATAGGCCCCCGGGCACCACACTGTATTCACCATACCATGCCCCCCCGCCATGGACGTGGAACATGCTTCGACCCACTCTTTCGAAGTGTGCAGCATTCTGGAGGGCTCCACTCGTAGTGCTCCAGTACAAGGACTCCTCGCAGCGGGATGGGTTCCTTACCAGATAGGCATCACAGCCATGGGATGGGCTCATTACCATAAAGCCATCGCCGCCACAAGATGGGCTCGTTACCATAAAGCCATGGCGGCCTTGACCCTCTCTTTCACCCACCCCCATGGCGGCCTTGACCCTCTTCTCTTTCACCCACCCCCATGGCGGCCTTGACCCTCTCTCCTCTTTCCACCTCAGCCTCAGCCTCCCAACCCCACACCTGTACCGCCCCTTCCCCTCTTTACCTCTCTCCTCTCCACCACCCCCACGTCCAGCCATGGCCGCCGCACAGCAGCCGCCGCGCCATCCTCTCCCATCTACTTTTTTCTTCCATTTTCCTTCTTCCCAAAATCCCCAAGGCCAAGGCTGACCACTTTGTCATCCCGAGGCTGACCCTCCCCCTTGCACCCACGAGCCATTTCACTTGGCCTTCACCCTTCTTCCCTCTTTGGCCTCTACCACCACACTGAAGCCGACACCACCCACTACTTTGGCCTGCACACATTCACCCAATGACCTCACACCAAGGCCAACACCGTAAGGATCTTGACATCACAGCTGACCGTTAAGACCGATGAACTACCTCACCCCACCATTCTATAATGATGACTACCATCACCAAACATCATCGCCACCATCCTCACAAACATGCACTTTAAAAAAATTTTACAACATCAATTGCCTGAGCCCCGTCACCAATCGTGGACTGCCCCAGCATCACGACGCCCAACTATACCCTTATTGTAACCCTCATGACGATGTCCCCCGACATCAATGTACTTGGTAGGTAGTGCGTGAGGTAGCTTGAGCCACTTACTCCTACTCATTGTTCAATGCTCGTCGCCATGCCCCGGCATTACAACTCCCGTCGCCCGGGCGCCGATTCTGTGACCCTCATCGCCATCACCTGAGCTTCGTCTTTGCAACCCCTATCACTCTACGCTTGTGTACGCCCAATCGCTGTCTCCGTAACCCCAGTCGCCCGCATCTGGATGCCAATACTTTGACGCCCATCATCCACACCCAGGCTCCAATTCCGCGACCCCCGTCTCCCGCGCCCCTGTGCCCTATCATCATGCCCTTGTGTCAACTCCTATCCATACTCAGGCTTCAGTAGGTGGTGCACGAGGTGGCTCGAGCCACCTACTCTTCACCTTTATTATTCAGAGACAACATCAACGACTCTCAAGCCAAAGAACATCCAAAATTGTTCTAAGTCTTTATGCGTGCCCCGCTCGGGTTACCCCTCCACGCCTACCACACGTAGGGGGCTTATGTTCTCAACCTATTCTGGTCATACCCAAGGGTGTCCATTAGGGGTCCTACTTTGCACGAACACATCAACATAGTCAACGGTCAATTTTTTAACGCAACAAACTGTAAAAGTGTGCACGCTCATGTCATGTGCGTTTCTTACTTCGCACGCCTTAGTCACCAATTATTTCACGTTAGAGTGACTCACGGTACCACGTTCGTCGTGCTGCGACCACTCGAGCACCTTTTCACCAAAAACATCGACCGATGGCGTAACTGGAGCGATGGGGTCAAGGGCAAAGGCCTTGGCCAACCCCATGGGATCGTCCTCGGCCTCCCCCAAGGCCATGGGGTCAGCCTCGGCCTCCATGGGGGGTTGGCCTTGGCCTTCCCCTTCCCCGGTTGTTCACTTTTCGTGTAAAGTCCTTTCCATACTTTGTTTGCTTCATACACTTTGTATATGACTTTGGCACCTTGTTCATCATGTGGGTATGACTCACGGAAACACGTTCGTCGTTAAGCAACATCCTGATTCATCAATTCCCATCAAAACACCAACTGTTGGCGCGCCCAAAGTTCACTAAAAGGGGGAGTGACCTTGGCCTCCCTTCATGGGAGTTGGCCATTGGCCTTGGCCACCCCTAGGGTTGGCCTCGGCCTTACAAAGAGGTCAGCCTCAGCCTTACCAAGGGATTGGCCTCGGCCTCCCCATGGGTGGTGGCCTTTGGCCTTCCCCTATTTTTGGCCTATGACCTTCCCCATGCGCTCACTTGTTTTCTCGAGTCTATGCACCTCAGCAATATTTACGGACGTTAGTACATCAAACTCGCGACGTCCATCGTCAGTCACTCTGAGACCCACGCTGCCTGGAAGTCACTCCATGAACCCCGTCACCAAGAAGTAACTCGGCGACCCCTGTCGCCCAGATGTCACTCTGCAACCCTGTCTCCCGGATGTCACTCATCGACCCCCATCGCCCGAATGTCACTCTGTGACCCCTGTCGCCTGGACATCAACCTTGCGATGTCCGTCGTCCTTCACTCTGTGACCCGCGTCGCTTGGATGTCATTTTACAGCCATGCCCCCAGGCTCTCTGTCACTCTACAGTGCCCTAGGCACCATACTCACTGCGCCGTGCCCTGTGCGTCACGCCACTGATATAGTCGAGCCCCCAGGTTCTCTGTCACTCTACAGTGCCCTCGGTACCATACTCACTCCTCCGCACCCATGTGCCGCGCCGCTTATACAGCCGTGCCCCCAGGCTCTCTGTCACTCTACAGTGGCCTCGGCACCATACTCACTCCACTGCACCCGTGTGCCGCGTCGGTGATACAGTAGTGCCCTCGGGCTCTCTTTCATAATGTCGTGCCCCGGGGCACCATACACACTTCACTGCGCCCAGGCGCCATCTCTATGACATGTGCCCAGACACCAGGTATGGTCTCACGACAGTCGTTGCCACGCCCGTGTGCCACTTTCATGGCAAATGCTCCCGGCACCAGGTATGCTCTCGCAACGGTAGTCGCCCCGCCCGTGCGCCACAGTCATGTTACATTACCCAGGCACCATACTTATTCACCACACCATGTGCCCCCGCCATGGACGTGGAACATGCTTAGACACACTCTTCGGAGTGTGCAGCATTCTGAGGGCTCCGCTCATAGTGCTCCGGCATGAGGACCCCTCGCAGTGGGATGTGCTCGTTACCACAAAGCCATCGCCGCCATGGGATGGGCTAGTTACCACAAAGCCATTGTCGTCTTCATTGCAAGGGGCTCCGCTCGTAGTGTTCTAGTACGAGGACCCTTCGTAGTAGGATGGGCTCGTTATCACAAAACCATCACCGCCACGGGATGGGCTCATTACCACAAATCCATCGCCATCTTTATTCCAGGGGCCTCCGCTCGTATTGCTCTAGCACAAGGACCCCTCACAACGGGATGTGCTCATTACCAGAAAGCCATCGCCGCCACGGGATGTGCTCGTTACCACAAAGCCATCACCGTCTTCATTCCGGGGGGCTCCGCTTGTAGTGCTCCGACTCGAGGACCCCTCAGAGCGGGATGGGCTCGTTACTATAAAGCCATCGCCACCACTGGATGGGCTCGTTACCACAAAGCCATTGACGTCTTCATTCCAGGGGGTGCTCCGACATGAGGACCCCTTGCAGCGAGATGGGCTCGTTATCATAAAGCCATCGCTGTCTTCATTTCGGGGGCTACGCTGGTAGTGCTCTGACACGAGGACCCACATAGCGGGATTGACTCGTTTCCATAAAGCCATCACCGTCTTCATTCTGGGGGCCTCTTCTCGTAGTGCCCCAGCACAAAGACCCATCACAGCGAGATAGGCTCATTACCATAAAGCTATAGCCATCTTTATTCAGGGGGGCTCCACTCGTGGTACTCCAACACGAGGACCCCTCGTAGGGGGATAGGCGACTCTTTCGGGACACTATCTCTGCCAGGGTGTCTTTGTGACTGGCTTACGTGCTCTAGCACTGGGTGCTCGCGTCACTTCGAGACTTGAGTAGGTCTTCAGAGGGCATCGAGCCTAGTCCACCTAGAAGCTAGGAATCGGGTCTTCCTCACCACTTCAGGCCTGTGGGACTCTGTAAGGGCTTGAATTGATGGCTAAATCAAGGGGTTCTCTGGCCACACCGCCATTATGGGAGCTAGTCTTTCCAGACAGACAGAGCGACACTGTGCGAGGTAGGCCGGGTGAGTATGTGATTCGACAGTCCATGGAGCACCGACAGCTATGGATCCCTTGGTGACGTGTCACTCCGAGGGGAACGTCACGTGTCGTGTGATGACATCATCATCTCAACCTCTATAAATAGAGGTCTTGAGAATTCATTTGGGGGGCTTAGACATTTTCTAACAGTTAGACATTCTCAAAATATTTTCACTTTCTCACTCTAGAATCCTAGAGAGAAATATACAGGACCCTGACTCTGGACCTAAGCATCGGACTGTGACTGTCATCGTGTATTCATCCCACGCCATCACACTCACAGCACTGCCACCCTCAGGCTCTGCTTGGGAAGCCCTTAGTCTCTGTCCTTGCTCCACCTTTGCTGTGTCCCGCATTAGCGCACTTGGAATTTGACTCGGACTGCATTCTTTGTGGCACCTCCACGTCGACTACGAACCCACTTTCCTTAGCATCAATGATCAAACCACTGTTACTGAAAAGAAGCCCTGTGACGCAAGCCAAAGGTAGCCAAAGCTGAAGCCAAGTCCAGAACTCGATCTGTACCCTTCCTGATATGCACTAAATGTAGTAATCTGTAGTTGATTGTCGATGCTAATTGCAAAGCTAAACATTGTACAAGCTGAGTGAACAATCCACTAAGACGATGCTCTCGGCCTGAAAACTGTCCAATCACAAGTGAAGGAGCAAGCAAAATAATATTATGAGAGCAAGGCAAATAATATAACCACTGAATAGCCAAAGAAAGAACATATGAGTTGATCTGACTCGTGACAGACGAGATAAAGGAGGACACATATGAACCGAGGGGAACCAACAAACATAAAAACAGTGCTAATCCAATACCCATTCTGTTATCTTCCTAACTTTCGGTAACTGCCACTACGCAAGTAATTGGGCCATGTCTCAAAAGAAAAGAGCATTGATGAGAGAAGAATAAAGGGTAAAGAAGGGGATAGAATGATTGAACTCAATGAGCGGACGGGTTTTAATATTGCTTTGAGGGTGAGGCTTTAACGTTTTGCTAAGCCTAAGCTGGTATATTTTGGAGTAGCGAAGATCTTGAAAGGAAAACTTCGGTTTCCTTAGAATAAGAGAAGGAATAAAAGGTTTTTGATGAAATACAAAATCATTTCGACCAAGCCAAATATTCCAGAGTAAAAAGGAAATACGAACGATGAACAAGAGATTGAGTGACTTCCTAAAGATAGGTTTAGTCAACCAAGAACAAAATCAGGCTCTCGAAGAACCTAAAGCCAAGACTGAGAACCCAGGAGCAAAAAGTGCTTTCTTCCATACTTTCTGAACTGAAGGACAATTGAAGAATAAATGTTCATGGGTTTTTGGAGCTTTATGACAGAGAGGACAGGAGTCAATAAGGGTACATTTTCTTTTAAGGAGTTCTGAATAAAGGGGTAGTGGATTCTGAAGAAATTTCCATAGAAATAGCTTGGTTTTTTCTGGTATAGGTAATTTCCACATACGACGCCACAGTTTAGGGGAGATGCTAAGCTTAGTTTACATTGGATTGTATTTCATTTTTTGTGAGAGTTCTGATTGGCAAACGAAGGATTCATACGTATTACTTAATCAAAGCACGTAACCATTCCTATCTATACTACTTCGTGTTGGAGAGAAAATTGCAAAATGGAAGAAGAAAAAATGAAAATTGTTTGTCTTTAGGCGCGTCTAAAGACACTGTCTTTAAGGCGATATTTGCCCCTACTCGTTCCGAGTTTGCTACCGGGTTAATGGCAAATTACCTCCAGGATTACTCAAACCAACAATCTATAGATAGTAATTCTAAATATTCATTTTAGAATTACTCCTCGAAATTGTGTATATAACTGAGAAATATGAGATTCGGAAGTTGGAATATTCATTCTAAATTTTCAGAATCTTATATATGGACTTAACAATCATCCTTTCATGAAGGAACACAACCAATCAGAAATAACTGTTATTTCTGGTGCCTTTCTGGAATTACTTTCAAAATCACTAAAGTGTCACTAAAAATAAACGAGTAAAAGAAACAATTCCAAAAATTAATAAAATATGGGCCGTTAGATCATATATAAATCAACATGTTATACGCGCTTGCGGCAAGTGTGCTAAGTGCGCCCACTAAAACGCACACAATACGCCACATGCGCGTGTGTGCGGTACACCAATCTTTCCTCCAAAACATCTCAAAACAATTCAAATTATATATACCATGTGCTTGCTTATAAGAAGAGAGAAAGTTTATTTTATCTCCAATGTGGGACAAAGAACAAGACCTTTTAGGTCTTGAACTTCACTTACAATACAACACATTACATAACAATCTATCACCAATACTTCCTCTTTACATAGTGTGGTAAGGTGGAAGTTAATGGTGAGTTCATGAGCCGACAACCGACCAACGCCGTTCTCGCACATCTTCGGCAACTCATTAAACATGCAACAATCAAGTTAGCTACATAAGAGCATTCTAGCTAAAAGAATGACAACACAAATAAATAATTCCGCTTTTGGCGCATAAGGTGTATACACAATAGATATATGGGTATGGTGGACAACGGTTAAGTCAAAGACTCCCATATATATATATATATATATATATATATATAGACCTACACGTCTAGGCCCACCAAAAATTGCCAGATGCTCTTCTCCTCTTCCATGTCCCTTATATATGTATATTATTTCACGTACAGAACCAACACAGAAGATAAAAACAGAGGATTTGTCTAAGAAAGCTTTCATCAATTCTTTTTCTTGCAAGAAGAGAAAAGAAAAGAAAAGGAAAACTTTTGTGTTGCATATAGCTAGCTATTCAATCTTCTTCGTGAAATTTGAATGTTTTGAAATGGGTCATTGTTCCTTATATGCCAACGTTGTGGCTGCTGCTAGCCTTTCCTTCACTCTTAACTGCTGGCCACAATGGCAATACATCATTGTGCCTTGTGAGACCTGTTCTAAAAGTGTGGATCCATCTTTCACCTTAAGCTTGGCAAGTTTTCAGGCAGAGTCATTTCCTTCTAGAAGCAGCAAAGGAGGCGTTGAGGAAGCACTAGCATAGTTTTGCCAAAGGCTAAAACTTGTCTCGATTAACACCGCCGGTTATGAACTTTCAATTTATTTTATCCTAACTGTTAATAAATTGGGTTAGTTGACCCATTATCCACCCTCTAAAAAATATTGTATGTTTTGTTAGTCAGGAGAATTATAGTTATTTAGAGAATATTTATCTCCTAAATGTTTGAGGTAAAGCCTGTCTCTAAATACTATCTCTACATAAAGGTTAGAGATATCCCAAGAAATCACAATCACAGACAATAAGTCACACGACAATCCCTCTCTTTGTAAAACTCTCTCTAGAGCATCACCAAGCTCTAAAATTTGGTTCGTGCATGAAGAAGTCGACTCTCATAGCCGTTTTCGTACTTGCGAAAAAGATCAAGGGTGCTAGAGGTTCGTAACAACAAGGATTCATTGTCAGAATTTTTTAAAAATTTCATGGTGTATGTTTCTAAACCCACTATGTATTAGGTGATAGCACATTAATTGTTTCAACATTGGTATTAGAACATGATTACTTTTTTATTCGCCTTTAACATGTTAGAATAAATTATGTGCATGTTACGATTTTTTTTTGAATAATTGAATGAGACCAATTACAAAAATTCAAACTTTATTGAGCATTTTTTCTAAAAAATAATTATATGATTTTGTTCTCCTATGGTTAAGGATGAACTTCATTAAATTTTGTGATTATTGGATGCATGGTTTGTGAGGAATCACGATTTTATTTCAAGAAAACTGTGATTTTTTTTTAGTTTTGGGACTCAATTTTGGAGCATGATATTCAGTTTTCATCATAATTAGTTGATAAATAATTAATCTAAGTCACATAAGCTTTCCAACGATATATGACACATTATTTGGCTTAAAAATGAGAGATATATGGCCTTCGAAAGTTGGCATCGTGGCATGGTGGGCACTGAAAGAATTAGGGTTTCTCACGAAGCAGATGAACAGTGCACACGCGCGCCATGCACTCAAACTGAGCTACCAAAAGCCACCTAAGCCACAGATGCACGCCTTGCGCCAAACCAGAAGCCCACGTGCCACACGAGCATAAAGCCGCGGAGTCACGCGCCAGCCAAGGCTGCTGGCACACATTTCCCACGCATGGCTGAGTCTAGCTAGCCACCCACACGCGTGCTCGTGCTCCACACATGCCTGCTCCGAGAACTTCCAGTCACTGCCCAAGCGGTGGCGCGTGGAGGCAGTTTTCGGTCGGTTCTGACTCCACCGCTGGCGCATGAAGCTTTGTATTGGCTTCTGAATTTTTTTATGTAGTGTTAAATTTACCTTTATACCCTCTATATGTATTCTGTTTAATTTGTAAACGACTTTTTCTATAAAAATTAGCTTTAAAATTTGTTTTATACACACATAATTTTTCTCTAAATCCAAAGGGTATATTAGGGTTAAATTTACTGTTTGTCATCTTATAAAAATTTATCTCTTGTTTTTGGGCTATTTATGAGTATTTTTTGTGGTATTTTTGAGGTCCCAAAAAAATACGAATAATGCAAAAATATTAATTTTTGCACTTCGTGGGAGAAATAAATATTTTGGACATAAATGAATTCTGTTTTCTTTATTTGCCTTGATTTGTGTTATAGAATAAATATGCTTTTGTTGAGGTATATTTGTTGGGTTTTGGTAAGCCCATACTTTTAAAATCTAATTTCAAGGCCTTGTTGCCCATTTTTCTTGGAAGGAGAATGTGGCATATTTATCCATTTAATTGTCCTTTAACTTGTTATTTGAGCATGCTAATTTTAGATTAAATGGATGGATATTAGATTGGTATTATAAAGAAACTTATCTTCATGTGTTTATACTTGTTTTAAGAAAATTCTTTTGAGAATAATGTATTGTGCGGCATCTCCATTTGTTTTATTAGAGTAGTTTGTAGCAGGATTCTCAAAGATATTGTATTCTATTATTTTTCTGTATATTTCCAGAAAGCCTTGTACGGGAATGTAATTTTGCATGCACATTATTCAAGCTAGAGTTTTTTTAGATAAGTTATTAGAATGCCAAAAGGGCTCAATGGAGTCCTTGCAGACTTTATTGTATGATGCAATTATGTTGTTCTAAATTATCATGTGGATGGTTTATTACATTGTGACTTATATGATTATGAAATTTATTGCAAAATATTACTTGAAAAATATTTTTCCAACTCATATACATGGGAGATGATTACGAGCTTAGCGAATTTTTGATTTCATGATGTGAGGAAGGATAATATTTTTTATTTGAATTTTTTAAGATAAATAGAAGGATGTATAATTAATGTCTTTTTTCTTTGCGCAAACTAATGTAGTGAATATAATGGCCTCCAAGAATATCATAGCTGATCTCGTTAAGGGTGAGAAATTTAACAAAAATAATTATGACGTTTGGCACAAAAAGATGACATTCATACTGAACGAACAAGAGTTCGAGGTGTACTTGACTAAAGAGATGGTTACGCCTACTGAGGGTAACCCCTAAGAGACCACGCTGCCTACCAGAAATGGAATGAGAAAGATCATAGTGCGTGCTTTACCTTGTTGAGCAGCTTGCAAAATGATCTTATTGGGCAATTTGATGAACTTCCAACTTGCAAAGCTTTATGAAATCAGCTCAAGTTCTCTTTTGGTGGAACCTCAACTACGCGGCTTCGTAGCCTTGTGATCAAAAGTACACAAAAGACCCTAAGCATGCCATGAGTGAACATCTAAGGGTGATGTCCAATATGATTGGTAAACTGAGGGATGCTGGCCATGCACTCACAGATGAGCAACAAGTCAAAGCTGTCATAAGGTCACTTCCTGCCTCATGGGCCAATATGAAATTGATATTGATCCATAGTGAAAACATCAAGAACTTTTCGGATGTTTCACAGCATGTTATCCTTGAGGCCGAGACTCGAGATGCTGACAAGACCCTTACTTATGTTGCCTAATGGGGATTGCGCAATGCAAATGGCAAGCGCAAAAGACAAAATAAGAAAGGCAAGAAAGGTGAGGCTAGCACTTCTGCGCCAAAAGAAGGGAAAAAGAAGGGAAAATGAAGAAATGCAAGAGAGGAAAATGTGGTGGTAAAAAGGATTTGTCTAAAGTCAAATGCTTCAACTGTCAACAGCAAGGACACTTCACTCATGATTGCACTGAGCCGAATGTACCTTTTGAATCTCTCTCTTAGTTATATGTTTCCTCACATGTGATGGTTGCTCATTCTTAACCTGTGTGGTTTGTGGATACAGGTGCAAAAAAATGTAGCACGTGATCGAGGGGTTCGTAGATTATCATCGGATTCCAGTGGGAAGCAAACATATCTTTATGGGAAACAATAGCTCCGAAGAGGTGCTAGGGGTTGGTTCTTACCAGCTTAAGTTGCGCACTGGGTGCACATTGCTTCTTGAGGATGTGCGATATGCACCCACTGTTCGGCTTAATCTACTTTCAGTTACTTCTTTATTAGACAGTGGTTTTTCCTTTATTTTTAGGAGTAATAAGTTGGACATCTTTTTGGATGATGTTTTGTTAGGACATGGTTTTTGCATGGATAGTCTTTTTCAATTGAATTTAATTGATTCTTCGTCCTCTTATTCTTATATGGTGAATAATAATATTGTGAATGATTTTACCACCCGGCATGCAAGACTGGGCCACATATGCCAAGATAGAATGACTCGTTTGGCTAGAGAAGACCTTTTGGGCCCACTCGTAAGAGTCAATCTGCAAACATGTGAGGCTTGTTTGGCCGGTAACGCATGCATGAAGCCTTTTGGAAAGGCTATTAGAGCAACTCAGCCACTTGAGCTAGTTCACTCTGACATATATGGACCTATGAGTGTAAAGGCACGCCATGGCGCCTCTTATTTCCTTACACTGATAGACGATTATACGCGATATGGTTATGTGTATCTGATATCTCACCGCTATGAAGTTTTGGATAGTTTCAAAAGCTTTGTAGCAGAGATTGACAATCAAAAAGAGAAGAGTTTAAAAACTCTTCGCACTGACCGGGGACGCGAATATTTGTCCGATCACTTTAAGAAATTTTGTGAGGAAAAAGGGATATGCATGCAACTTACTATTCTTAATACTTCACAACAAAATAGTGTTGTGGAAGGAATATAATATTATTAGATATGGTTAGGTATATGATGGCGCAAGCAAACCTCCCAATATCTTTTTGGGGGATGCTCTTTTGACTGCAGCATATATACTTAATTGTGAGCCTTCACAGTCAGTCAAATCCACCCCATATGAGCTTTGCAATGGCCAAGAGCCAAATTTGGATAACTTGAGCCCATCGGACTCAGCAGTTCACAGTACTTCTCATAAGTATGGGAAGCTAGGGCCTAGAGCTAAAAAGAATATCTTCTTGAGGTATTCTGAAAATTCTAAAGGTTATATGATGTATGGTGAACATCCAAATGGTGGAAAGACTGAAATAGAGTCTTCTGATGTCAATTTCATAAAGAGTGATTTTCCTAGCATTGGAGACGCAAGCGAAGGTGGGGAATTAGTTTCTCATCTGGTTGTCGCTGAAGATAGTATAAGTGACCCTCAACCTAGTGGGAGCATGCCAGACAGTGGGAGCACACCACTAGGACCATCAGGTCAACAAGATTCTCAACAGGGTAGGGGTGCACGGGAAAGAGTTCCACTTCGTTGTTTTGAGATTGACGGAAAAATTCTTATGTGTACTCCAACTAATGAAGATGAACCCAGTTCTAGGAAAAAGCCATATCTTTATCTACTAGTAATGAGTGGATGGTTGCAATGTTGCAATAATTGAGCTCCATGGAGAAGAATCAGGTCTGGGAGTTGATTGACCTTCCGCTAGTGTGCAAGACTATTGGAAACAAGTGGGTTTTGAAAGTCAAGTGCAAGGCAGATGGGTCAATTGATAAGTATAAGGCACGTCTTGTGGCAAAAGGCTATACCCAATAGCGGGGTGTGGACTATGAAGACACATTCTCCCCAGTGGTGTGATTTTCTTCAATTCGTTTGATCCTAGCTATTGTCACCCAGTAGAATTTAGAACTTTTTTATATGGATGTTAAGACTGTGTTTCTCAATGGAAAACTAGACGAAGAGATCTATATGGCTCAACCTAAGGGTTTTGAAGTCAAGGGACATGAGCGCAAAGTTTGCCAGCACAAACGTTCTATATATGGTCTCAAACAATCGTCTAAGCTGACTTACTTTAGGTTTCATTATGCCATTACCTCTATAGGTTTAAGACCATTGCGTTTACGTAAATTGATCCAAGAAAAGTATTATGATCCTTTCTTTGTATGTGGATGACATTATTTTAGCTGGGAATGATATGATTTCCATTGTCGCCACTAAGCAGTGGTTGTCCTCAGCTTTTGAGATGAAGGACATGGGAGAAGCTAATTATGTGCTCGGGGTTAAAATCATACGTGATCATCTGAAGAGACTTCTCGGTTTGTCTCAAGAGACATACATCAAGAAGGTCATTGAACGATTCCGTCTGCATAACTCAAAACCCATAGACACTCTAATGGACAAGGCGTGTAGTTTAAGCATAGACCAATGCCCAAAGAATGATGAGGAAAAGAATCGGATGTCCAGACATCTGCTATGTGTACGCGTCCAGACATCTGCTATGCCATTGAAATGGTGAGTCGTTATCAGAGTAATCCTAGACCCACTTATTGGAATGCAATGAAAAGGATTCTTCGACACCTACGTGGAACCGTTGATCTCGTCCTATGTTATCATGGTGGAGACTTGAGACTGAGATGATACATCGATGCTGATTGGGGCGGTGATAGAGATGAGCGTAGATCCACTTCAGGTTATACATTCATTCTAGGAGGTGGAGCTATCTCTTTGTGCAGCAAGAAACAGACTTGCATTGCCCCTGTCCACGATGGAGTCAGAGTAAGTTGCTTGTTCAGCAGCAGTCCAGGAAGATGTTTGGTTGAGGTCATTCTTACAGGCTCTAGGTGTTACAGCTCATGCAGATAAGGCTGTCACTGTTCATTTTGAAAATACAGCGGCCCTAGGTTTTGTAAAGGACCCCAAATATCATGGGAAGACCAAACACATAGGCCTTCGTTATCACATCATTAGAACTTTAGTTGCGCAAAGAGAGGTGACCATAAAGCATATACTTATTGGCAGAATGGTGGCTGATCCTATTGCTAGAGATGTTTTTCTTTCTCACATTAGGAGTATAGGACTACGTAGGGTTTGACATGTTTATGGCATTTTATGTACTTGACATTATTTATTATATTTTCATTCCTTGATTTGAGTTTATTTTGGAATGAATGGATAATCCTTGTGATTACATATACATCCTTATTGAGAGTGTCACCAGGCTTGAATTGACCCACTCACACAGGTAATTCACCTTGGCGCTAAGTTAGCGAGCAAAATGAGACATAATTTTCTTAGGCGCCAAGATGGCGAATAAGATGATACAACTTGTAATGCAAACATGTCGCCTTAGTTGGAGCTAAGATAAGACTTAAAAAGATGGTCGATCATAAAGTATCTCCACAACTCTATGTAGCCTATTTACAGCTGAATGTGAGATTTCAGGCAGGCACTATGAGAGTGACGGGACTGAAAAACTCAGGTTAGGCACTCGTACAGCGACTAGACTCATATTCGTATGACATATTTTATTATACATTTATGTGACACGCCCTTGCGGGTTACGCCATAGCATGAAAATCATACTGCATGTGCTAAATGCAGACCGACAGTGGGAGTGATGAATGAATCCCTGCTTCGTCACTGTGTAAGCCACTTGGATCAATATATTTTTGATCCTACATAGTACGCTTTTCACCTTAGACTATGTCATGAAGAGGATACTCAATGTCGCTACTTTAGCATGTACCTTTGGATCATGGATGATGCGGTCTCGCGGGCATGTTTTGGAAAGCGGTTGGGTCTAATTGGAATGACATGAGGGCTTTGGGAAGAAAGTTCAATATTACACCATGTTGTGTGATTCATTGCTCGGGCGACTTCGTTGATTTTTTTGTTTCGATATGAGTCATGAATACAAAACATGTGAGAGGTTTAACACTGCTCATTATGAAGGATTTAGAGTGTTCAATCTAGTGTAGTTGAACTATCTGGGGTACATACGAGATTTTTTGGAGTGATATATTATGTTAGTTTGGTGATAACTTAATACAATGCTCCTCAACTGGACATCCTTTTCTCGTAGGTCGTACGTTCCATTTCCTGTATGAGGAGATGAGTGGACAAGAGATAATGAGGGACGACACGATTTATTTGCCCTGTGTGTGGGCGAGTGGGAGCTGTTAATAAATTGGGCCAGTGGACCCATTATCCGCCCACTAACAGATAATGTGTATTTGTTAGTTTGGATAATTACAGTTATTTAGAAGATATTTATCTCCTAAGTGTTTGAGATAAATACAATATTTATCTCGTAGGTGTTTGAGATAAATACATCTTTATCTCGTAGGTTTTTGAGATAAATACATCTTTATATCGTAGGCGTTTGAGATAAATACATCTTTATCTCCTAAGTGTTTGAGGTAAAGTCTGTCTCTAAATACTATCTTTATATAAAGGCTCTATCCTAAGAAATCACAATCACAGACAATAAGTCACAAGACAATCCCGTTGTCTATAGTACTCTCTCTAGAGCATCACCAAGCTCTAGGATTTGGTTCGTGGACCAACTCGACTCTAGTAGCCGTTTTCGTACTTGCGAAAAAGATCAAGCATGTTGGAGGCTCGCAAACAACAAGGATTCATCATCATAATTTTTTAAAAACTTCATAGGGTATGTTTCCAAACCCAATACGTATTACGTGATAGTGCATTAATTGTTTCAACACTAGTAATGCATTTTTTTTGGGTAAAGAAGGGTGTTGTGTGGATCTTATACTTTTCTAGTAGTGCAAACTAAGAGAAGTTACTGTAAAATTGTTGGGCTCTTGTATCCTGGAGTCACCGTTCTGTAATCTTTTGCATCTGAACATTCCGTAGGGGCACGAACCGTCTTAAACAAAGCGACCTAGTCCACTTCTTTTCCTGGCATGAACATCGCGTGCCCTGAGGACCGATTGTTGAACCAATCATGCACATCCCACATTAGATCAACCAACAATCCATCCCCAAAAATTGACTGGTTTCCTCTAAACTTCCACTGCCCGAATCACCTTCTCCTGACCCAATCAACCATGTCTGTGTAAACCATTAATTCCAATCCACTGAAGAAGTTAGAGTAAACTAAGTAATTTTGTCGCAAAGAGATTTAACCAGAATCTCGGCTAAAACCACCAACAACCATTGGTCACCATATTCCTCTCTCCAACATGTCACCCATAAATAAACCACGAGCCCACCTTCATTATCACCACCAATTACATCTAAAGCCACACTTTTAATAGTTTCGATTGCAGCAAAATAGCAACAAAAACTGTTACCCAAACTGCTCACCAAATCCAGCGGTAATCGGGATAAACAAACCTAGATCTAACTACAAACTTTAATATAGTCTATAATACTGCAGGCACCAGTGATGGAGAAACAAATCCATCGAAATGTACTCTAATAAATATCTCTAATGGCAAGAATTAAAAACATAAATAGAGAAAGAGAGGGGCCGAGAGGGATAGGAACCTGAGAAATGAAGTGGTTGCAATTTGAAAATGCATACCTAAATCGCAAGTCACCGATCCTCACCACGTCGTCGTCTGCAGTGGGTTCTTGGGCGGTAGAGTCCTCGCCTCGCCATCGTCACTCGCCTCACTTATCCTTCTACATCTGAACAGAAGAAGAATTCCTTGCCGGTCCACTTACCGTTTCCTTCCATGGCTCCACTCTGGCCACTCGTTCTAGATCTAAGCTGTGCTTAACAGAGAGAGTAGTCTGGAGGAGGCGGTGTCTGCCATCGGCCGTCTGCAGTTTGGGAGTGGGTGAGAGACTGTGAGGGAGAGAGAGAGAGACGTAGACCCGTACATGAGTGAAATGTAATTTTTTTTCCAGAAGTTGAGGGGCTACATAGCCCCCTACAAGCGTGGCTCCGCCACTGCCACGAGTCTGTTTTGTTTTCTTCACCACGTTGGGCTGCGTAGAGAGACTCACTCTAGATATTTTTTTGAATTTCTCCTTGTTTATCTGGTGAAAGTCAAATTTATATTTTTCAGCAGCATATTTTAACAACAGATTTTTTTGACGTTGTATCTCAATATGAACCCTTCCTAAATAAATGGTCAATTTTTAGTTTGTTTGAAGAAAGTATTTCCAATTAGAAAATTATCGTCTAAGTCGTCGAATTGGATTGATTTCTCTATAATGAATTGTTTTTCACTTATTATGACTGAAATATGATATGCTTCATATTCTGGCTCGAACTCATCGTCATTTGCCATTCGCATGCTCATGAGTTGATCTGTTTTGATCCATTTTTTAGAGGGTAAAATTCCCGCTCGTGCCAGGCAATAGGATGCTCTAGTATCTACTAAAGCATCTATTTTAAAAGGATGATAACCATGGAAGTTGAAACTTAATTCTATAGGACTTACCACCACCTGTTTATTATTCATTTTTTCAGACCTTCTTTTCTTTTTGATAATACTCATAACGTCTTGAATACCTTTTTCAAGCTCATCTCAGGTCAAGTCTTTTTCTTTAAGCTTCTTCTTGACAGTGTCATTTGCTGATGTTGTGGTTATTACATGTATAGTTTCTACACGTGATGACATGTTTGGTCTGATCAGAATGGTAATTGTTTTGTACCATATGATATCTTCATCAGAACTGTCTTCTTCTTTAATAGCTTCTTCTACCATTTTTTCCTTCCCTTTGCCTTTTGAATTTGTAGATGTGAAAGGTATTGAAGAGACAGAGTGTCTCCTTGGTTCTTCGAGGATAACCACACCTTTATTTTCCCTGATATGCATTTGTTCTAATTGTTTACTAGCTAATCCTTCTCCTATCACCCATTCTTTAGGCCATGATCGTTGATTTGAATTTATCTTCCGTGCTTTTGTTGCTCAGATATTACTACTTGTTTGTTCAAATAGTTCTACTTCATTATTTAGCGTTTTACTCAGTAGATTAGTGGTATTTACGACTGTCTAAACTAGACGGTATTGTACTGCAACGTTCTTGCAATCTTCACATAATTCAATCATGCCTTTGAGTCAAAATCCTTAGTCCTAATGCTTTATTAAGATAAGGAACTTTTAAGGACATGAAGTAGTTTGATGTAGTTTTAAACCAAACTGGTTCGTTATACAAGTTACTTTGGATACCCCCTATTACGGCTTCTTCAAAAGTTTTCCACTGATTATCTGTTAAACAACAAATTACTAGTGTATCTCTGCCATTTATGAATAATGGACAAATATTAACTTGTATCATACCAATATGGACATAGTGATATCCTTCTCTAATGTATTTTTTGCCTTATCTGTCTTGAATAAATGAATGTCTAGTATTCTTTATTCAGTTTGACCTTCTGAGGTTTCTCCTTCAGAGATCTCTACATTTATCTTATCCTGAACCTGAATATGGCGTTTTTGTATGTTCCTCCAACCTTGATTTTAAACATCTCTCAATGGTTTATAGTAGAACCGAGAGTTTCTTTTTCAATTGATTCACTCTGACTAATTATGTTATTTAGATAAAGGAATCATCTCTTCTTCATGGTCATAAGTTTCTGACATCATGAAGATCGTGCTTATGCCTTTTAAAGTTCTGTTTAAACTTTCTTCATTATCTAATGTTGTTTCATCATCAGATTCGTAGTCATACTCTGATACAAGCTCTTCTGCTTCATCTTCAGAATCTAATTCGTAACCCTATGTTGGCTCGTATCTTTCTTTAGTGAATAGAAAAGATCTTATATTTTTATTTCTTTTCTTACTTGAACATTTATTTGCATTATGTCCATTTTCACCCATAACCAGTAGCAATCACACTCTTCTGGTGATTTTCCTATTGGACATGAAGGTTTTTCATACAGAATATTAGATTTCTTTCTAATATATCTTCCCCATGGTTCTGATTTTTCTCTTGATGAATTAAATTTTCTTTTCTGAAAATTTTTTCATTTCTTCACATATCTTTTTTTTTCCAAACCTTTTCTCTTCGAATTTTTTCTTTGTGAAGTTTGGCTTTTTTTCGCATCCATAACTGTTTACCATATTATCGACTTTGGAACAGTAGTCATAACTCATATGAGCTTTTTTCAAATCTTTTATTGCATGTCCTTCAGTACAATATTTCTTTAGAACTTCTTCTACAGTTGCAATCCTTCCTCTTAAGAAATCACAAAGCATTCTGTCGTTTAGGAGTTTAGTAAATTCTTTTTCTGCTAACTCGTTCCATGGTTTAGTAAATTGTTTTTGCCAATGGAGGCTATCTCTAAGTTCTAACTTGTAAAAATATTTTTTAAATTCACAAGTGTAAATTTTAAAATAGCACATATCACATATTTGTAGTTTTGTCAAATTTGTGAAAGAACTTTTTTCTTGAATACCTATGTTATTTATAGATATTCTGCAGAATACTCATTTGAGATTATCTCACTACAACAAAACTGGGCTGTAAGGACGATCACAAGCGTCCTTACAGGTACCATATTGGGACGCTTTTGATATAAGGTCGCTTTGAAATGAGTCGTAACCCTACCCTATTAGAGGCCATCACAATAAGTTATGCCAACGCACATAAGCACCTCAATAAGGGTTAAGCCTAATAAGACGCAAATAAGCATCCTATAAAGTGCTCATTTAAAAGACTCCAATATGCCCTGTAGCAACGCTACGAAGTGTTCCAATAAGTCGTTTAGGACACTTCTTAGCGTTGATATTTGCGTCGACAAATGTAAGGCCTAAGAAGGCGCAACTGAGCGTCCTATAAAGTACTCAACTACAAGACTCCAATATGCTCTATAGCTAAGCTAAAGAGCGTTCCAGTAACTCTTTTGGGACGCTTTTTAGCGTCCTTAGATGTTCCAGTTTTTATTGTACCAGATTACAAATATTTACATATTTGTGATGCCTGCGGCATCAATTGCAATTTGTACCACATCAATATACCAATGTATCCCAATTTAGTCCATAACGCATTGCAATCATAAGAAGTTAAAAAAACCAACTACTTGAAGGATAACATCCAAAGTCTTCATATTAACCAAATGTCTCCAGTGAATAATTACATTGACTCCAAAGTTAAAGATAACCACTAATTCTAAGTGCCTAACACGAATAACAAGTTATCCAATGTCCATCCAAAAGCAACTTTGTCACCATTTAAGTCACTCATCACAGTGTGTCATAAACCCTGGAGAAACATGCAGTCATCTAAGTCACCATTTAAGTCACTGATCACATGTCATCAACGCTCTCTAGTTGCACCTGCAAATACAAACATGTACTTATTATTTGATTGTGTATATGCAAGCATCTCAATTGATTATAATAATATGCGTGAGAGAACCTATCCTTAAAGTCACAGAAATGATGATATAGCAAAACCTTTTCAGTTTGAAAAACTCTAGATCGTTGTTTCGTAAGACTGAGACTAAAGTGCCAAAACACTATAAAGATCAACTTCAAGAAACATTTTCAAGATTTTCTTCAAATAAGAAAAAAGCAACCACAAAGAAGGTGGAAACTTACATAAGGACAAGGCCACGCAACAGTTGCTCCATATGCATCATAAATGGTTCTGTGAAATTCGTATGATCATATCAAACGTTCATCCTTTTTCACAACAACCTGAATAGATATTTCACACCAATTCGGCCCAAGTTCTTCCCCTCCAACTTGTGTGGATGGATCTATGCTCTGTATACTTTCCTTTGCTACAGTTTTTGAGGGATTTATTATGCTCTTAAGGCATACAACATCTCGAACCTGAAGAGTATATTCAACATAAAACAACTTGACCGTTGCTGTCACAAGAATTGCCAATTACAAACACAAATTGAGCATTTATGTGCTAATAGATGCCTACATGTTTCACTTACTGTTTTATGAATTTTCTGGTTGTATACTTTCTTTAGTGGAATTAAAGGGTTCTTTTTCTTCTTTATTCAAATAATTTCCAGCAAATTGAGGTGGAGTAAACTATAAATGGTGACCTGGAGAAAGGCGCAAATTTAGGAAAAGTAGTCCAAGTCCAATGTATTAAATATTTAGGTATCCTAAAGTTTCAGCAACACTTTCTTAATATGGTTATTGCTCTTAGCTCTAGGATTTTTGAAGAATGAACCAACTCTAGATGAATGCCCAAGATAAGGTTTAAAGTCCTCTATTTAAATGTCTTCTTGCATGTACGGCAACATTTGACAGTCACAACTCATCGAGGGTGCGCCAAATAGTGGTGCACTACTGTACCATGTCCTCACCCTATGTAACTTTGCCCCATGAATGGTTACAATGGTCTGTATGACAAATTTAGCCCTTAACTCAGCCTCCACTCTTGTACCATTATCCCATCCTACATGGGCACCAAGTGAAGCTAGTGAACCTGACAGTGGTGGCCTGAGCCTCATTCAAGTGCCAATCATGTTATGCATAATGTCCTCCAATGATAAGCCCCTATTTTGGATTGACCTAGAGGTCATCACCACTTAGATGTGATGATGAGTATTAGTAACATTAGTGAGCACAATTCAACAACCAAGCATTTGTAGCATCAACCAATCCACCTTGAGCAGAGAGAGCACTAAGATTGGGCTAGAATTTGCATGAACCTGGGAAATAACGCAAAACTTTTGCTACTACTGTTTTACCTAGATGGACTTGACCCCTCCTCTGAGACATTCTCATTTGCTGTCCACCTAGATGCATGACATACGTCACATTCCATTTTTGTTGCATTTTCCTTCCAATACAACATACAATCATTTGGGCATGCATCAATTTTTTCATAACCAAGGCCTAGGTCTGTTATCACCTTCTTTGCTTCATAAAAGGACATTCTCATTTGTTGTCCACCTAGATATGTAAATGCCTCGTTGTTCATTTTACCAAGATATTTGATGTGAAGTAATCAAACAAGGAAAGAAAGTCTAGAGAAGTTTTTGCACCCCTTATATAGCATTTCTTGAGAATCTTGCAGTAACTTATAAAATTTCTCTGTCCCTGTATTAGGCCCTTCCATTGCAACATCAGTTTTACCATCTCTAACTTCATCACTAGACATATCAAATTTTTCATGTAAAAGTCCTTGCGTATCATCACTCACATCTAATGCAACATGTGCACGAGAAAAGGGCAGAGCAGCTGATGACGTAACTTCCCATGAGCAACCCATTGAGTGTAACCTTTTATAAACCCATTATAGATTAGATGCCCACGTGCATCTATTCGTGACACCCAAATAGAATTCCCACACACATTACAGGGGCAAATAATCTCTCCATCAACACTTGCATTAGCAAGTGCAAAATCAAGGAACTCTTCCAGTCCTTTTAAATATGCACTGCTGGTCCTAAGTTGGTTCATCCAACTCTTATCCATTTTTCTACCTTAAGCAAATAAACAATAATTATCAGTCTACTTCCTCAATTCAGAAGTCCATTTAAAAGCAGTTAAGCTCAGATGATCTTTACGAAGACTCTCGAGAATAGATTAATTTTGTCACTTTTAAATAGTTGAAGACATTCTTTGATATTATCTAATGCACAATTGCACATAATTTATACAACACACAATCATGCAAACAAAGCAGCAAATGTCAATGACCATTTATGAAGTGCCAATCAGTTTATCATAAAATCATGCAAACCACATGTAATTTCTTATCCATACTTAAAATCAAGCTTGTGCTTAAACTTCTTATCCGTGCTCCTCGTTGGTTCGAGCAGCTACTTTAACCCCTCCCAGCAGTGACAAAACTTTGTCATTCAAGGTTTTTAGAGACTTTTTTGTCACAATTAAATGGCAATTATTAAAATTAAGGCCAGCATTTGTCTCTATGTTATGAAATCCTGCATTTGCTAACAGCAGGGAGTTGCATAAAGGAAGTTGCATTAGCCTCTATTAGCCAACACAAAAATAGAATGCCAAAGTCTCTCCTATGATAACTTCCTCTAGAACTTGTGCTTTAACTCAGAATCCTACCAATTCTCTTTTATAGAATATAACAGGTTACTAGTGATCAAAGTAGGTAGGCTTTCTTTTCTTGGTAAAACTTAGAACTGAAACAACACTAATGCAACATGCCTGCACTAAGCTAGCCACATGTGGACACACACCAGAACAAATATACACATCAGAACACCAAGTGTTCAGCCTGTTCAGCCTGTTCAGCTATTCAGCCCAGTTCTTCATACAATCAGTCATCACCAAGTCACACACTTAACAGTCCCAGTGTAAACCTTCTGCTATTTCCATTTTCTTTCTCCATTTTTCTTGGTTTTAGGATTCCTACAATCAGATATATAAACATACATTGTAGCTTCAAAATTTTCCTATCAATATCCATGTTTATATGCAAACCTATTGAGCTAGAACTCAATTATATATGTTGCACCCGAACAATATACCATGTAATTGCACATCCATATTTACTAATCAATCAAGTTGAAGAATTACCTGACATTAGGAATCAAAATATCCTCTTTCGAGCGAACTCCAACTTTTTTGTTCTTCCCTTTCCTCTCCCAATATTGTTACAGTAGTGCGAGCAACCTTATCCCTTAGCTTATAAACATCCAGGTGACACACTCTTGGATTCCAGCATGCCTTTGCAATCCCTCTATTACTATTTATGGTATATGGAAATGTTTATATTGCACTTATCAAATTCCCTAAGGGCCTGCTTTGTTGTCCCCTAAAAGTACACAACGTATTATCTAAGATGAAAACGTCTAAAAGAAGCGCGACCATCACAATTTTTGAAATCTCAAATCTGTGCATTTCAAGAAATCAAAACACATGCTGAAAATGCCAAAAATACTTAGATTTCCTAGATAATACATCATGTTTGTAGACAGAGAAAACTAGTATGAAAATGGCAACCAAACAGGCTTTAGGTTAATCAAAACTATTTTTAAAGTTAATTGGATTATGTTGACTGAGATCTTTAATTAGCGGTGACAACTTTGGAGTCCTATGCTTTCTTTTCGGCACTATTTTCACATGAGAACTGTTTTCTATTCATTACAAACCTTCATTGTCGCGTTTTTCTATCACTAGATCTTCTCTCGTGGTGAATAATCCCAGCAGCAGCTTATTCGACTACTATTCTAATCGTCTTTTTCCAATTCGATTTCCCCCTATATTACAAGATAGCTAAGTAGGTGTGAGAGAAATTGAGAATCTATAAATGTCATGGCAAAAACAGGGAATCAATTGTACAGTTATCTTCATCTAGAGAATTAAGGGGACAACCACCCAAAAGGTTTCTACCACTTCTAACCCTCTTTTGATATAGACCTTTTGGCATTACCGAGTAAACAATGATGCATAAAATGCACAGTACACCAAATAATGAGAAGGTATGTTAGAGAAAGGAAGGAGTGACTTACCTTTAGGTCTTCAATTTCCTTGAATTAATCATCTGATTGAAATAGAAATGGAAAAGGAAAAGCTCACTGTGAACGAAATGCCAAAGAGAAAATTCGAAACCCAAAAGCTGAAACAGTGTAGTTTTGAGAATCTAATTGGCGCTTTTTCCCGTCTTCTCTCCTTTTTATTGCGCGCCAATACAAAATTTCAGACTCATCACATGTTGAAACGGCGTCGTTTTGAATAAAGTGTCCTTACAACTAACCAGCAAAAGGGACGCTTTTTACTTAGTGCCCCATATTCTACTTTTTAGGATGCTTTCCAAAAAGCATCTCGTTATAGGCGTCGTAACATCTCAATTTTGTTGTAGTATCTGCATAAAACATTATCCATTCTTCAGAAATGTTAAGCTTACTTTGGGTTTCAATTATCATTTCGTGATCTGCTATGCTATTCCAGAACCTAGCTGCGTTTCCTCGCAAGGTTGCTAGAATAATAAGTTTCATAGTATGTCTTTCTGTTAAATTACCACCTATTATGGCAATTTTTAAGGCTTGTGCCCAATTATCGATTATTTCTTTAGTATTTGAAATACAATCGATATGAAGATATATGTCTATTGATTTACGGGCTCATTTCTTCCATTTTTAGGAATAAATTCTTGTTTTAAATTTGTCCTTATAAGAATATTATTAAATTTATAATTTTTTTCTAGATTTAATTCTGGATTCCACGCTCCAACACAGTTTAGATCGGTTTCTCCGTTCTATAAATTCATATCAGCAAAAGCTTTATTTACTTCTGATATAGCTCTTTTTTTTCTTGTTTATATTGTTGTTCTTTTAGAACAGCTGGATCAATTTCATCCATCATTGATTTTTCAATGATTTTTCTTTTTCTACTTTTGTTTAAGTAGTCATTTATTATTTTTTCTATTTCTCATGCACCCATTCTCTTTACGGGGTCTTTGGTGTCTTTTGAGCTACTCGAACAGGGTTTTTCTTTACTACCACTCTATGCTATAATTTCTTCAAATACATATAAAGTTTCGTTGCTATAGTACTTATTGGCAGTGTCATAACTTCAAAAGTTTGATAAGAAGTTATCTGAGTTTATGACGTGATTTTCATTTTCTAACCCTTTAACAGAATTGTGTAATTCAATTAATATCTGAGATGTTATCTTGTTTAGAGTTCTATAGATATTTAAAGTTTCGTGATATACATCCATTATTTGATTTAATAATCCTGTTATGTCAGTTTTTCCAACTCCATGGACTAAGTGTATAGTCCCTGTCATATGATTTAATAAATAAAGAATTTTCATGAGTTTTTTGGTTGAATCTCGCCTTTGATTAGGCTTTGATACCAATTTCGTATGGCCAAATTCTCATTTGGTCGGGAATATCATGTTCTAATCCTGAAAGGGGTCAATTTTAATCTTTTGAGAAGTGTGAATGGTTTTAAGTGAACTACTGATAAGTTAAAGGGTTAAAAATGAAATTAGCCAGAGAGCTGGCAACTTGCCAGCGCTGGCATTTTATCTTATCCATATATATATATATATGGGAGCTGATCTATTGATAGCGCTAGCAAAATATGAGAAGTTGCCGGCGCAATCTGGCAGTCCACACGCGATCTGTGGACGGTTCAAATCTTTTTTTTTCTGCGTTTAATTTAAGTTTGTCCGGCACATAATATAATGGACGATTTTTTGACAAAAATACCCTCGAGCAGTAGAGTAGAGTGCTCGTCCACTACATTATGTAACGGACAAATAAGGCAGTACTCTTATCTTTTTCTCTCCCTTCTCTCATTAATGTGGTCTGACTTTTTCTCTTTATCTCACCACTTTTTTTTTCTCTCTCTCTTTCTCTCTCAGAATTTAAAAGATTGATTATGCAACTTTCGACTGAGATTGAAGTCAAAAGGAAACACGGGGAATCCTAATCAACACCCAGTCAAACGAAACACAAAGAGAAGAAAAAAAAAGCAGAAGAAAAAGCTCACCCAGAATTGCTAACACAAACATACCCGCAAATTAATACAAGGAAAAAAAACTTTTCATCAAGATAATACTCAAAAAGTCAAAACTGAACATGATCATGTTCATATACATAATGGGTGCGCAGGAAATGTATATGGGTGCATAGGAAACAAGATCGTGGAAGGTATGTCGGTAATATTTTTGTCAACATGGTCTTCAAGCTGGGATCTCTTTGGGTCACAAGTGTCCGTTCTTGAAGCTTGAACGAAAGCAGCCATGGTGGTGGGGACTTTCCCTTGTTTGAGAGGAAAGAATACTGATTCAAGTGAAATGGGCGAGCAAAGAAAATCGCCTCACCATCAAATAGCGCACTCACAACCCGTAAATCCCCACAATTCGTAGATAATGAGAGAGCATTTCCTATTGTTATGGCTACAAATATCTTGTGCAGGGGGGAGGGAGAGAGAGAGAGGACGAGAGAGAAAACAAAAAATGGTGAGAGAAATAGAAAAAGTCAGGCCACATTAATGAGAGAAAGGAGAGAAAAAGAGAAGAGTACTGCCTTATTTGTCCGCTACAAAATATAGCGGACGGGCACTGTACTGTACTGCTCAAGGATTTTTTTGTCAAAAAAAATCGTCGGCTACATTTTGTGACGGACGGACTTAAAGAAGAAGTAAAAAAAAAAGATCTGGATCATCCATAGATCGCGTGTGGACGGCTAGATTGCACTGACAACTTCTTCTATTTTGCTAGCCCTATCAACGGATCAGCTCCCACATAGGAGATAGGATTTTAGAGATCATATGGCATTTAGTGTAAATGATGAGCTCTGCCCTTTTGAAAAATCCTTCTTTGAAAAATCCACTCTTTTTTTTTTAAATTCAAAATGCCGGGGTGACCTAAACAAATTCTAAAAATATGATAGATGGATTGTTCTAAAAGGATTTCCTAAGATGTTCCAGTTAGGCCAAAAAACTCAGGGCATGCGTTAGTCCGCGGGATTTACAACGCCATCACTCGGCTTACTACCCTATGACTCGCTCTCACTCTTGTTTAAAAACCTATCAAGTAGTCCTAAGTTGTCCTTCTTTGAAAAATCCACTATTTTTAAAAAAAAAAAAATTAAAACAGGGCAGAGCTCATCATTTACACTAAATGCCATATGATCTCTAAAATCCTATCTCCTATATCATGTTTTAGTCTTTGAGATGTTAGGATTTTTGAAAGAAATGTTTCCTTTTCAATTCATAGAGAGGTTTTCACCTCATGAGCGTGTTCACCCCAGAATAGCTAAACTATAAGAGTAAAGAAAGAATCTTACTTGAAAACTTTAAACTTTACTGGAAATCTTCTTAACTGAGCAGAATTGTGATTATGAACAAGGGAGTTGAAAGGTTGAAAGTTTGAGAGCAATGAGAGAATTCTATTGATCTCGTGAATGCAGTATTTGCAGCGTGCTTACAATTGAAGAGCTCTAAGCCTTTTATAGGCAGAGCAAACCTAAACTCTAATAATTACAAGTAACAGCTATCCTAAAAGGAGATGCGCACTACATCTATCTTTACAAAAGTAGATGCGCACTTATGCCAAAAAAGGCGCACTAAAAATTACATGGTTAAAAGTTGTACAGGAATCTGTCTATTGGAATAAACTTTTGCAAAAGTAAAGTGATTTACCGAAAGTAGAGGGACAGGTGTAAAAGTAATCTTGTCTTTAAGAATCTTCGTGGGTCCAAGAGTCCACTAAGATGCTTTGTCCTTTTCAGTATCTACTAGCTTTCCTTTGTCTTTGTCCCTTTTATCTGATGTCTTCTGGTGAGACGTGGCAGTATCTGGATCATCAGATGATGATGTCTTCAATACTTCATCCAGCTCATCGTCTAGTCGCTTGAAGTCTGAACTAGTATACGGTTTTTGTGCAAATTCTTCACTATACTGTCCTTGAACGTAGTTTTTGTCAAAATCTGAGAAGATGCTGTATATCATATCAGCAGTTTGTTTCTTGATTGCATCGGCCATTAACTTCTTCTTTGTTTCTTTGGTCTTCTGTCTTGTGCGTTCCGTTTTGCCCAAACGGAAAGGGGTCTCCGGACTTGAGGTGTCTTTACCAGCCGCCGGTGGTGCTGGACTAGAAGTTCTTTCTCCCGAGCTTAAGGGATTTTCAGAGATTTTGAGCAAACCTCCAGCTATCACAGGATTTGAGGAGTCTTTACCTGTTACTTGTAGAACAGGACTAGCTGTCTCTTGAATACCAGAAACAGGAGGTGTATGAAGAAGTTGTTTCAGCTGCTGATGTTTGGAAAATTTAGAAATTTGTTTATCTTTCCAATCTGAGGCATTTAATTCAAAATTTTGTACTTTTGTTTTTAACTCAGAAATTTGAACTTCTAATTGTGTTTTGTCAAAGGCTAATTTGTCAGTAGCTTGTTTCAAATCACTATAATGCTTTATTAAAATATCACAATTTTTGCAAAATTGTGATCCAGGAGAAGAAGGAATGGGTCCTGAAGTAGAAGTAGAAAGTGAGGTGTCAGGATTAGTGCAAAAAGGACTTATAAAATAATTTAGACCATAATGATCTTGCATTAATTTACGAGATTCTTCAAATGTCTGAGTGCTTTTAAACCAAGGTTTTTCATGGTTTCCTACACCATGATGCATTGCCTCTGGAAAATGTTTGTAAATGCCTGGTTGTTTTCCCCTAAAAACACAATAAAATTAAAATCTACGAGTGTCTCTAAGTTTGTGGAAATAAGAGGCTAATCCGTTCAAAGTATTGACAAACCAACTATTGTCTTTACGCATAAAAGACTGCCAAATGTTGTCTAAAAGGGTGACTTGGTCTAATGGAAGAGAAGTAATCTTAGGGTCTTTTATTTGAAACTTGCTTCCTACATGAATAACGCCTAAATTGCTTCCATCAAAATTAATTATTTGCCTACCTGAATTATCGGTGTATGAAAGAAAAAGTGTAGGGAAAGGAGGATTTGTCTGAGACTGTGTATTTGGAAAATGGGCTTGGGAAGGAGGTGTATTAGACATTGGCGGCGGTCTAGCTCGCCAAGGAGGTCTTCCTCCCGAAAAGGGATTCATTGTCCTGCAAAATATTAAACAAGACAAATAATGCAATATTTGTTAGTACTAAAGTTTGTATAAAACTTGGTGTTAGGAGGATTGTCTGAAAACTTATCGAATTCCTCCAAGCTAATTATTTCAAGTTTAAGTATTGTAAGAAAACGATGAACTTGAAAAGGATTCATATTAAAATATTCTTTAAAAGAGTTACAGCACTCATAAGGTCTGAAATTAAAAGGACTTTTACAAAGTCTAATGGCAGAAAACTGCTCCAAGTAGATCTAGTTCATCCCTCATATGCTTTATATATTGTTGTGACTGGGAAATTGTCATTTTTCTGTATTCTTGTTCCCAAGGACAATTAGTTTTTGGCAAGCGAAGTATGTCTCTTATCCTATTCATCTCACGAAGGATTAGTTGCTTATACCATCTAAGTTGCAGTTTTGCTTCAAAAGGAGTCATATCTGCAAAAAGTAATCGTTAAGCGAATAATTTTCTAGATAATAAGTCTGCTAAAGTATTATCTTTTCCTTTTGTATGTTGCTATTCAATTTTGTCTAACCTATAATTGCTAAGTGTTGCTAAAAACTTTGCCCATCTATTTGTATATCTGGAGTCTTTGTTTTTATTATATCTAACAATTGCCTCACAGTCTGTTCTTATGCAAAATTCATATTTACTTATTAAGAGTGCTTTAAAATGTTCAAGTGCATATATTATTGCTAAAAGTTCGAAATCTAAACTTGTAAGATACTGATTGCTTTCTTTGTATTTACCACTTGCATATCTACATAATCTTTCTTCTTTTTTATTACTGTATTTAGTAGGTTTGCAGTATAGGACAGCTCCACATCCTTCTTTGCAACCGTCTGTTTGTACTATTAGATAGTCTGTATCTAAGGGTAAATAAAGATCAGGTAAATATTATACCTTTTCTTTTATTGTTCTAACTAGATTAATATCTTCATTATTAAAGTGTCTCTGACCATTTTTTCTTGTTTTATTGTATAATGGTCCAATTAATTTACTAAGATCTTTAAAGTACATACTAGCTTGGTTTACAAGTCCTAAGAATGCTTGTATTTGTTTTAGTCCTTCTAACTTGTCTGGAAAATCTAAAATTTTCTTAGATATATGTTCTTGTAACTTTATCTTGCCATTTCCTATTTCCATACCCAGAAATTTTACATTTGTTTTAAATAATTCTATTTTCTTCTTGCTAAGGATTAAACCGTGTTTTTCAAATAATTTAAAGGCTAAATCTAAATGGGATAAATGTTCTGTCTCGTTTTTACTACAAATAAGAATATCATCAATATATACTAAAATAAAATCATTATAAGGTCTAAAAATATCATCCATTTTGCGCTGAAAGATACTTGGTGCTGTCTTAAGGCCAAATGGCATAACTAACCATTCATATAGGCCTTCTGGTGTGGTAAATGCAGTCCATTTTAATTTGATAAAAATCTGACTTACAGTCGAATTTACTAAAAAAATTTTTACCTTGTATCTTACTTAAAAGAAATGTCTTATTTGGAATATTATAACTGTCATCTTTTATGTTGTCATTTAACCTTTTGTAATTAATTACCATTCTACTTTTGTTTCTAACTACTTCCGCATGGTTTCTAACTATAAATGCTGCTGATCTATATGGACTATTTCTTGGTCTTATTACTCCTAAGTTTGTTAATTCGCTAATATGCATTTTGAAATCTTCTGTATCTAAACTACTAGCTTCAATATTAACTGTTTTAACTATATAATCAAGATTAATAATGTCTAATCTGCAATAGATTTTATTTAAATCCCATTGTTTTATGGGATTTTCTCCTAAAAAGGGTAACGTTTCTACGGCTCTAAGAATATCATTCTTATTAGTAAATTGTTGTATTAAATTATAACTGACTCTATATATATTGTATGGATCATTATCTATTTCTTCACTAAATGTTTCTAAGCTGCTGTCATCAAAAGAAGTTGAATATATATTAGTTAAACAACAATTTGTCTTACCTTTTTGACAATCAGTACATATTTGTGAAGTTTTTGTATCTATGTCTATATATGTCCCACCACGCTTCTGAGCGTACTCTGATGGTGTATCAATATTAATGGGTGTGTGTGTTGTATTTTGAGAGATTTGAAAAAGTTCTTTGGATAGAGTAATTGTATTGTTATTGGCGAGGAGAAAATTAATACCTAAAATAATTTTGCCTTCAGCATGTTGTATTGGAGTACAAAATGCATGGTTTAAATGGTATGGAGGAGATTGCACATTGCAAGGTGTAAGGAAAGTAATGTAAGCATTTGAAATCATTTTATCATATTGTATAGGTGTGTTAGAAAATCCTACTCCAGTCGTAGGTTTATCTAAGATTTTTAAATGTTGTGTACTTATAAGAGAAGGATCGATAACAGTGATAGTGCATCCTGTATCGATGATTGCATTTGTCTCTACATGTTTTTTATAATGTTTAATTTGTATTCGTGTAGTTATTAGATTACTAAAACGTGGTTTAGTACAAAATTTATCAATATTAAAATCTTGTATCAATTGTTTTTTAGGTTCTTCTATGGGTATGTCTAAGTTGACTTCTTTTAGTTGTTCTATATTTTCTTCAATTTGTATTATTTTTTGTTCTAAATATTCTAAACGTCTATTTATGTTTTTATCATAATAGATTGTATCTGGTTTAGACTTGGAAGTAGAAGCATTGCTAAGATCTTGGTTAAATTTTTGTTTTAAACATTTTGTACAGGCTTCTGCATAACATATAGAACATTTGCATCTTACTTTAATGGCAGGGTACCATTGACATATGTAGCAGGTATTTGTATCTATTCCTTTTCCTATTTCCCATTGATGTATACAAGTTTCTTGTTTAATTAAATTGTGTTCTGATGGTTTGAACATAAAATTATAAATACTAGATTGTTTCAAGGAATTTATAAACATATCTAATTGATCAGTTGTCTCTACAGGAAGGTGATCTTCCTCTTCATCGCTACTTAGAGAAATTGTATCTTCAACATATTCTTCAATGGATTTAATACTATAAATACTTTCTGTATCACTTAGGGTTTCATCTACTTCAACTAAATCTTCATTTGTATTATTAACTATCATTGCTTTAAATGTATTGTTATTATGTTTTCTAGGGCAACTAGAGCTTAAATGGTCTGGTTCGCCACATGCATAACAAGTTACTTTGTTTTTATAAATACGTTTATTGTCATATTTACGTACATGTCTTGGATTTAAGAAAGGTCTTCTAGCTCTACTCTTTCTTAAATAATAAGTTTTTCTAGGGTGTTTCTTATATTGTCTTGTAGGTTTACGAGTATATTTAGGTCTAGGTTCTTCTTGACCGTAATGTTGAGGTGTATATATTTCTTTACAAAAACTTGTTTCATTTTTAAGTTGTCGAGATATTTGTATATTAGTACATTTAGATACTAAAATTTCAATAACTTGTTCTAAAACACTTCCTAAAGCATAAGCAGGTTTTTTGTCTGGTGGTTGTTCATAAGCTTTCTTAATTGTATCTGTTATTTCTCTTCCTAATGCTCCTGGTAATTTATTTAAAAATTTGTTTATCACCGTTTCATTATAGATATTTCCGCTTTGAGAGGCAAAATAATAATATTCTTGCATAAAAGGTTTAATATTATGCCAATTGTATAAATGTACTTGTTCTAACCTTCTAGCGGCTTCATTTTGTAGAACACCGTCTCCTGTATTAGGATTTCTACCGGTTAAAATTAATTGTATAGTGTTTACAAAATTATATGGATTAGGCCCTAAATCGGCCATTTCTCGTAAATCATTAGGATAAGCTCTTTGCCATTCTTCAAAATTTGCTTTAGCTATGGGTCCTAAAAATTGTGTCATGTATCTTATCATTTCTTCACCTGTTTCTAAGTTATCAGCTTGTTTTGTAATAAAATTAGCTACAACAGCATCCTTCCATACTTGTATATAATTTGTTCTTTGTTGTGGATCTACAGATGTAATATTTAAAATAAAAGGTTCTGCTGCCTTTTGTATTTTAAAATTGTGTTCTAAAGGATGTCTTTTTCCTTTAGGTCTATAATTAGGTTTATCATATGGTCTATCTGATGCATCTATTTTAGCACTTTGTCTTGGTAAATCTCCATAAGTATATTGTGGTCTATAATTACCTCTGGTTGTATAAAATCTACTATCTTCAGTCATGTTTGAATTTTCACCACTATCTTCCATAAATATGTAAGGGGTTTCATTCATCAAATTAAATTTTGTATTATTAGTTGTAATTTGAGTAGATATAGATTGTATATCATCGTCTAATAATTGATCAAAATCATTTTTTGTTATTGCATCTACATTGAATTCATATTGTTGTTTGTTTTTATCCTTTTCAGTCATTAATTCTTCAAATTCTTCGAATAGCAGTCTGTTAGAATTTTCTAATTCTTTGTGTTGTTTTACTCGAATAGCTTCTATTTCTTGTAGGGCTTTATTAATTTTGTTATCTAATTCTATTTTGTAATTTATTTCAGGTTCTGAAGTTTCAAGAAATGCTGCTGATTTAAACATTAATGTAGGGCTTACATCTAAATGTTTTAATTCATCAGGAATAGTTTTTTTCTGAGGTTGTGTTATATCTTCAGATTCTTCAAATATATTTAGGTTATTTTCTTCCTTCTCTATCATTTGTATACATTCTTGATATTGAGACCAACTAAGTCCTTGACCAAAATAAGTAGTTCCTATTTTTTGATTTAAAATTATTTTAACACATGAGTACACCAGAAGGAACACCTTTTTATGCTTTTGATAATTATTACTGTGAATTTCGTCGCTTTTTTGCAGCTTTATCAGTTATTGATGATACTAATGATAGAGTTAGATTTAATATTTCTGGAGGCACCTTTTTATTAAGATACAACCCTTTACAATATTATATGCCTAGACTTGGTAATTTCCCAGCAATCATAACAAATTTAAATCCTTATTTAAAACACTTAATAAATTTTTACATATGCCTAATAGACATGGATAACAATAGCTATTATCATAATGAATACATTCGTCTTTTA
Source organism: Escallonia herrerae (assembly GCA_033070095.1). NCBI lineage: Eukaryota > Viridiplantae > Streptophyta > Magnoliopsida > Escalloniales > Escalloniaceae > Escallonia > Escallonia herrerae. Next base: position 91,528 of record JAVXUP010001882.1, on the reverse strand, counting down.
GTACAAACACCATCTAGTGATAGATTTAGACAAATAACAGAGACACACCAAGATGAAGCCTTAGCTAATATTACTGATCATATACACACCCTACATATAAGTCGTCGTAATTCTGAAAGTAGTGCAGAAGACATTTATAGTAGTGAAAGTAGTGATACAGAAAATGATAACACTAATAGACAAAGTACTTTACTTTTACCTGATTAAATGCCTAGAACTCTAGACCCAAACGACCACCAAGAACCTTTTAATTTTGAAGACATGATGAATAATTTTAATATGGAACCTTATATGATAACAGGCCTTTTAGAGGCAAGTCAGAAGTTTTTCGCCGCTTTAGAAAATATAGATTTTGCTAATGGACGAATTAGAAATTTTATAGACACTCAAACTTTAGATCTAGTTTACAATCCTTTATCTACATACATAAGATATTTCTTACATTTTGATATTCTTTTACATGACTTTGATATCTTTTTTCAACATTTAATAGGATGTTATATTCATTTAAAAGATCAAGACAATAATTCTCTTTATATGGCTGAAATGTTAAGAAAAATTAGAGAAGTAAATAATATACAAACTGAAAATGAAATAGATAATTTAGCAAATCAGGCAGATACAACTTTAAATTTAAATTGTGATGAAGAACTTAGTGATGAATATTTTGATGATTATTTAGTACATGACCTTTATGATAATGACAATGATTATCCATGGGATGATGAAGCCCTGGCTAATCTAGACAATATGTTAAATGGTATATAATGACTACTAAAGTGATAGATTTGCAAAATTTACAAACAGACAATAATAGTTTAAAAATAATTAGGGAAAACTTAGACTATATTAAAAATATGTTACAAAATAGCATAGAAAAAACAAATAATTCAAAACTAGAAATAATAATGACACAACTAAATGAAATTAGAGATGACATAAAAGGATGCAAGCTAAAAATAATACATTTAGAAAAAAGGCATCAAAAATTAGAAGATAATATAAAACATTATATACAATTACAAGGCATTGAGTATAATGATTAAAGACTACGAGACCAACATAAATTATTTAAATGCTTACAATAAAAGTATTCGATATTTAAGCCCCAGAGAAGGTTTAACTAGAAACAACGTAGGGACTCCTACAGAGATAATAAACAAAAAACAAAATAATGTAATAATTATATTATTATTAACATGTTTAGAAAAAATAGAAAATTTACAAATCCAAATAACTAAGTTAGAAGAACAAATTAAAATAAAGCCTAAGCAAACATCTACAAAAGATATAGAAGATTTATGTAAAAAATTAGATAATATGCAAATTGATAAAAAGAAACCTTCTAAAACAAAAGAAGATTGGAAATTTTTAGTCTATGATAAACAAAGAATGGAAGAACTTAACAAACAAAGAAAACAAAAAGACAAACTCATCTCTTAAAATGTTAAGAAATACAGGAAATATTTTAGGAAGAGGTAATACAGAAGATAGAAATAGGACATAAGTCTTAGCCACAGAAACAAGACGTAGAAATGAAAATACAGTAGGCAATAGAGTACTTAGGTTATTTAGACAACCACCTGCACCTATAGCTTCTTTAGAACAAGTAATAGACATAGATAGACAAATTGAACAATTTAGACAAAATCGATTAGATTTAATTTCCCCACAAATTCTTTATCAAAATAATGCACAAGTAAGTCAAACAAGACTCTTTATGCACTATAGAGAAACTCAAAATAGATGCATAGGAGATGATGTAGTTAGTATAAATTTAATACATCCAGATTCAGAACAAGAATTAGTCCGAGGCAATTTTAATCTTACACATATAGGTTTAATTGTTGTAGGAATTAAAGGATTAACCAGAAGAGACACAGGAGCTAAAGTCTTTTTAGCTATAGTTGATGATAGGTTTACTAATGAACAAGCAATTTTAGGAGCCATTGAAGTAGATATGAACAATAATGGAGGAATATTTTATTGTGCACCTGACTTTTGCTTAAATACAAGAGACTTTGCAAAAAATATTAAAATAAAAATTATGACTAAAGGTTATGAGGAATTTCAACAAGGCAAGAATTTATTAATATGTTCTACTTTTATTGGAAAACTTACACAAAATAGTCAAGTAGGATACCAATTAAATATAGAAGACACTGCCAAATTTATAATTAATCGTGGAATTAGATTATTACCACCTTATAAGGTAGATGCTTTAGACAACTCAGGCCAAGAATGGCAAATAGACAAAATTTTAGGATCAAGTTCTTCAACTAGCATGGTACCAACAGATAGCTTATGGTATAGAAATACATCAGGCAGAATGTCAATTAGATTTACTAATTATGTTGAAGCAAGTAATAATCCAGACATCCAAGAAACTGAGGAAAATGAATAAAATAAAAGTTAAAATAATTTTAAATCAAAAAATAGGAACTACTTATTTTGGTCAAGGACTTAGTTGGTCTCAATATCAAGAATGTATACAAATGATAGAGAAGGAAGAAAATAACCTAAATATATTTGAAGAATCTGAAGATATAACACAACCTCAGAAAATAACTATTCCTGATGAATTAAAAGATTTAGATGTAAGCCCTACATTAATGTTTAAATCAGCAGCATTTCTTGAAACTTCAGAACCTGAAATAAATTACAAAATAGAATTAGATAACAAAATTAATAAAGCCCTACAAGAAATAGAAGCTATTCGAGTAAAACAACACAAAGAATTAGAAAATTCTAACAGACTGCTATTCGAAGAATTTGAAGAATTAATGACTGAAAAGGATAAAAACAAACAACAATATGAATTCAATGTAGATGCAATAACAAAAAATGATTTTGATCAATTATTAGACGATGATATACAATCTATATCTACTCAAATTACAACTAATAATACAAAATTTAATTTGATGAATGAAACCCCTTACATATTTATGGAAGATAGTGGTGAAAATTCAAACATGACTGAAGATAGTAGATTTTATACAACCAGAGGTAATTATAGACCACAATATACTTATGGAAATTTACCAAGACAAAGTGCTAAAATAGATGCATCAGATAGACCATATGATAAACCTAATTATAGACCTAAAGGAAAAAGACATCCTTTAGAACAAAATTTTAAAATACAAAAGGCAGCAGAACCTTTTATTTTAAATATTACATCTGTAGATCCACAACAAAGAACAAATTATATACAAGTATGGAAGGATGCTGTTGTAGCTAATTTTATTACAAAACAAGCTGATAACTTAGAAACAGGTGAAGAAATGATAAGATACATGACACAATTTTTAGGACCCATAGCTAAAGCAAATTTTGAAGAATGGCAAAGAGCTTATCCTAATGATTTACGAGAAATGGCCGATTTAGGGCCTAATCCATATAATTTTGTAAACACTATACAATTAATTTTAACCGGTAGAAATCCTAATACAGGAGACGGTGTTCTACAAAATGAAGCCGCTAGAAGGTTAGAACAAGTACATTTATACAATTGGCATAATATTAAACCTTTTATGCAAGAATATTATTATTTCGCCTCTCAAAGCGGAAATATCTATAATGAAACGGTGATAAACAAATTTTTAAATAAATTACCAGGAGCATTAGGAAGAGAAATAACAGATACAATTAAGAAAGCTTATGAACAACCACCAGACAAAAAACCTGCTTATGCTTTAGGAAGTGTTTTAGAACAAGTTATTGAAATTTTAGTATCTAAATGTACTAATATACAAATATCTCGACAACTTAAAAATGAAACAAGTTTTTGTAAAGAAATATATACACCTCAACATTACGGTCAAGAAGAACCTAGACCTAAATATACTCGTAAACCTACAAGACAATATAAGAAACACCCTAGAAAAACTTATTATTTAAGAAAGAGTAGAGCTAGAAGACCTTTCTTAAATCCAAGACATGTACGTAAATATGACAATAAACGTATTTATAAAAACAAAGTAACTTGTTATGCATGTGGCGAACCAGACCATTTAAGCTCTAGTTGCCCTAGAAAACATAATAACAATACATTTAAAGCAATGATAGTTAATAATACAAATGAAGATTTAGTTGAAGTAGATGAAACCCTAAGTGATACAGAAAGTATTTATAGTATTAAATCCATTGAAGAATATGTTGAAGATACAATTTCTCTAAGTAGCGATGAAGAGGAAGATCACCTTCCTGTAGAGACAACTGATCAATTAGATATGTTTATAAATTCCTTGAAACAATCTAGTATTTATAATTTTATGTTCAAACCATCAGAACACAATTTAATTAAACAAGAAACTTGTATACATCAATGGGAAATAGGAAAAGGAATAGATACAAATACCTGCTACATATGTCAATGGTACCCTGCCATTAAAGTAAGATGCAAATGTTCTATATGTTATGCAGAAGCCTGTACAAAATGTTTAAAACAAAAATTTAACCTAGATCTTAGCAATGCTTCTACTTCCAAGTCTAAACCAGATACAATCTATTATGATAAAAACATAAATAGACGTTTAGAATATTTAGAACAAAAAATAATACAAATTGAAGAAAATATAGAACAACTAAAAGAAGTCAACTTAGACATACCCATAGAAGAACCTAAAAAACAATTGATACAAGATTTTAATATTGATAAATTTTGTACTAAACCACGTTTTAGTAATCTAATAACTACACGAATACAAATTAAACATTATAAAAAACATGTAGAGACAAATGCAATCATCGATACAGGATGCACTATCACTGTTATCGATCCTTCTCTTATAAGTACACAACATTTAAAAATCTTAGATAAACCTATGACTGGAGTAGGATTTTCTAACACACCTATACAATATGATAAAATGATTTCAAATGCTTACATTACTTTCCTTACACCTTGCAATGTGCAATCTCCTCCATACCATTTAAACCATGCATTTTGTACTCCAATACAACATGCTGAAGGCAAAATTATTTTAGGTATTAATTTTCTCCTCGCCAATAACAATACAATTACTCTATCCAAAGAACTTTTTCAAATCTCTCAAAATACAACACACACACCCATTAATATTGATACACCATCAGAGTACGCTCAGAAGCGTGGTGGGACATATATAGACATAGATACAAAAACTTCACAAATATGTACTGATTGTCAAAAAGGTAAGACAAATTGTTGTTTAACTAATATAGATTCAACTTCTTTTGATGACAGCAGCTTAGAAACATTTAGTGAAGAAATAGATAATGATCCATACAATATATATAGAGTCAGTTATAATTTAATACAACAATTTACTAATAAGAATGATATTCTTAGAGCCGTAGAAACGTTACCCTTTTTAGGAGAAAATCCCATAAAACGATGGGATTTAAATAAAATCTATTGCAGATTAGACATTATTAATCCTGATTATATAGTTAAAACAGTTAATATTGAAGCTAGTAGTTTAGATACAGAAGATTTCAAAATGCATATTAGCGAATTAACAAACTTAGGAGTAATAAGACCAAGCAATAGTCCATATAGATCAGCAGCATTTATAGTTAGAAACCATGCAGAAGTAGTTAGAAACAAAAGTAGAATGGTAATTAATTACAAAAGGTTAAATGACAACATAAAAGATGACAGTTATAATATTCCAAATAAGACATTTCTTTTAAGTAAGATACAAGGTAAAAAACTTTTTAGTAAATTCGACTGTAAGTCAGGTTTTTATCAAATTAAAATGTGGCCCGAAGATATTAAATGGACTGCATTTACCACACCAGAAGGCCTATATGAATGGTTAGTTATGCCATTTGGCCTTAAGACAGCACCAAGTATCTTCCAGCGCAAAATGGATGATATTTTTAGACCTTATAATGATTTTATTTTAGTATATATTGATGATATTCTTATTTGTAGTAAAAACGAGACAGAACATTTATCCCATTTAGATTTAGCCTTTAAATTATTTGAAAAACACGGTTTAATCCTTAGCAAGAAGAAAATAGAATTATTTAAAACAAATGTAAAATTTCTGGGTATGGAAATAGGAAATGGCAAGATAAAGTTACAAGAACATATATCTAAGAAAATTTTAGATTTTCCAGACAAGTTAGAAGGACTAAAACAAATACAAGCATTCTTAGGACTTGTAAACCAAGCTCGTATGTACTTTAAAGATCTTAGTAAATTAATTGGACCATTATACAATAAAACAAGAAAAAATGGTCAGAGACACTTTAATAATGAAGATATTAATCTAGTTAGAACAATAAAAGAAAAGGTACAATATTTACCTGATCTTTATTTACCCTTAGATACAGACTATCTAATAGTACAAACAGACGGTTGCAAAGAAGGATGGGGAGCTGTCCTATACTGCAAACCTACTAAATACAGTAATAAAAAAGAAGAAAGATTATGTAGATATGCAAGTGGTAAATACAAAGAAAGCAATCAATATCTTACAAGTTTAGATTTCGAACTTTTAGCAATAATATATGCACTTGAACATTTCAAAGCACTCTTAATAAGTAAATATGAATTTTGCATAAGAACAGACTGTGAGGCAATTGTTAGATATAATAAAAACAAAGACTCCAGATATACAAATAGATGGGCAAAGTTTTTAGCAACACTTAGCAATTATAGGTTAGACAAAATTGAATGGCAACATACAAAAGGAAAAGATAATACTTTAGCAGACTTATTATCTAGAAAATTATTCGCTTAACGATTACTTTTTGCAGATATGACTCCTTTTGAAGCAAAACTGCAACTTAGATGGTATAAGCAACTAATCCTTCGTGAGATGAATAGGATAAGAGACATACTTCGCTTGCCAAAAACTGATTGTCCTTGGGAACAAGAATACAGAAAAATGACAATTTCCCAGTCACAACAATATATAAAGCATATGAGGGATGAACTAGATCTACTTGGAGCAGTTTTCTGCCATTAGACTTTGTAAAAGTCCTTTTAATTTCAGACCTTATGAGTGCTGTAACTCTTTTAAAGAATATTTTAATATGAATCCTTTTCAAGTTCATCGTTTTCTTACAATACTTAAACTTGAAATAATTAGCTTGGAGGAATTCGATAAGTTTTCAGACAATCCTCCTAACACCAAGTTTTATACAAACTTTAGTACTAACAAATATTGCATTATTTGTCTTGTTTAATATTTTGCAGGACAATGAATCCCTTTTCGGGAGGAAGACCTCCTTGGCGAGCTAGACCGCCGCCAATGTCTAATACACCTCCTTCCCAAGCCCATTTTCCAAATACACAGTCTCAGACAAATCCTCCTTTCCCTACACTTTTTCCTTCATACACCGATAATTCAGGTAGGGAAAGAATTAATTTTGATGGAAGCAATTTAGGCGTTATTCATGTAGGAAGCAAGTTTCAAATAAAAGACCCTAAGATTACTTCTCTTCCATTAGACCAAGTCACCCTTTTAGACAACATTTGGCAGTCTTTTATGCGTAAAGACAATAGTTGGTTTGTCAATACTTTGAACGGATTAGCCTCTTATTTCCACAAACTTAGAGACACTCGTAGATTTCAATTTTATTGTGTTTTTAGGGGAAAACAACCAAGCATTTACAAACATTTTCCAGAGGCAATGCATCATAGTGTAGGAAACCATGAAAAACCTTGGTTTAAAGGCACTCAGACATTTGAAGAATCTCGTAAATTAATGCAAGATCATTATGGTCTAAATTATTTTATAAGTCCTTTTTGCACTAATCCTGACACCTCACTTTCTACTTCTACTTCAGGACCCATTCCTTCTTCTCCTGGATCACAATTTTGCAAAAATTGTGATATTTTAATAAAGCATTATAGTGATTTGAAACAAGCTACTGACAAATTAGCCTTTGACAAAACACAATTAGAAGTTCAAATTTCTGAGTTAAAAACAAAAGTACAAATTTTTGAATTAAATGCCTCAGATTGGAAAGATAAACAAATTTCTAAATTTTCCAAACATCAGCAGCTGAAACAACTTCTTCATACACCTCCTGTTTCTGGTATTCAAGAGACAGCTAGTCCTGTTCTACAGGTAACAGGTAAAGACTCCTCAAATCCTGTGATAGCTGGAGGTTTGCTCAAAATCTCTGAAAATCCCTTAAGCTCGGGAGAAAGAACTTCTAGTCCAGCACCACCGGCGGCTGGTAAACACACCTCAAGTCCGGAGACCCCTTTCCGTTTGGGCACAACGGAACGCAGAAGACAAAAGACCAAAGAAACAAAGAAGAAGTTAATGGCCGATGCAATCAAGAAACAAACTGCTGATATGATATACAGCATCTTCTCAGATTTTGACAAAAACTACGTTCAAGGACAGTATAGTGAAGAATTTGCACAAAAACCGTATACTAGTTCAGACTTCAAGCGACTAGACGATGAGCTGGATGAAGTATTGAAGACATCATCATCTGATGATCCAGATACTGCCACGTCTCACCAGAAGACATCAGATAAAAGGGACAAAGGTAAAGGAAAGCTAGTAGATACTGAAAAGGACAAAGCATCTTAGTGGACTCTTGGACCCACGAAGATTCTTAAAGACAAGATTACTTTTACACCTGTCCCTCTACTTTCGGTAAATCACTTTACTTTTGCAAAAGTTTATTCCAATAGACAGATTCCTGTACAACTTTTGACCATGTAATTTTTAGTGCGCCTTTTTTTGGCATAAGTGCGCATCTACTTTTGTAAAGATAGATGTAGTGCGCATCTCCTTTTAGGATAGCTGTTACTTGTAATTATTAGAGTTTAGGTTTGCTCTGCCTATAAAAGGCTTAGAGCTCTTCAATTGTAAGCACGCTGCAAATACTGCATTCACGAGATCAATAGAATTCTCTCATTGCTCTCAAACTTTCAACCTCTCAACTCCCTTGTTCATAATCACAATTCTGCTCAGTTAAGAAGATTTCCAGTAAAGTTTAAAGTTTTCAAGTAAGATTCTTTCTTTACTCTTATAGTTTAGCTATTCTGGGGTGAACACGCTCATGAGGTGAAAACCTCTCTATGAATTGAAAAGGAAACATTTCTTTCAAAAATCCTAACATCTCAAAGACTAAAACATGATATAGGAGATATGATTTTAGAGATCATATGGCATTTAGCGTAAATGATGAGCTCTGCCCTGTTTTAATTTTATTTTTTTTTAAAAAGAGTGGATTTTTCAAAGAAGGACAACTTAGGACTACTTGATAGGTTTTTAAACAAGAGTGGGAGCGAGTCATAGGGTAGTAAGCCGAGTGATGGCGTTGTAAATCCCACGGACTAACGCATGCCCTGAGTTTTTTGGCCTAACTGGAACATCTTAGGAAATCCTTTTAGAACAATCCATCTATCATATTTTTAGAATTTGTTTAGGTCACCCCGGCATTTTGAATTTAAAAAAAAAAAACTCATCATCTTCCAGTTTCTGCCATATCTTCTCTAAATCGATCCTCTATAGCGCTGTTTTTCCTCTGAAATGTTACCATTTTTCCAACAATGGTATTTGGTCTAACCGGGGACTAGATTTTTTCGAAAATCGTTTTTTCCGGCAAAACCCCCATTTTGGTATCAGAGCCACTTTGATGAAAGAAAAGTTTCCTAAGTAAAGGAGAGAAGTGAGTAACCCAGAGCAAGTAACCCCTCTAAATCGAACATGAGTACACCAGAAGGAACACCTTTTTATGCTTTTGATAATTATTACTGTGAATTTCGTCGCTTTTTTGCAGCTTTATCAGTTATTGATGATACTAATGATAGAGTTAGATTTAATATTTCTGGAGGCACCTTTTTATTAAGACACAACCCTTTACAATATTATATGCCTAGACTTGTTAATTTCCCAGCAATCATAACAAATTTAAATCCTTATTTAAAACACTTAATAAATTTTTACATATGCCTAATAGACATGGATAACAATAGCTATTATCATAATGAATACATTCGTCTTTTAGTACAAACACCATCTAGTGATAGATTTAGACAAATAACAGAGACACACCAAGATGAAGCCTTAGCTAATATTACTGATCATATACACACCCTACATATAAGTCGTCGTAATTCTGAAAGTAGTGCAGAAGACATTTATAGTAGTGAAAGTAGTGATACAGAAAATGATAACACTAATAGACAAAGTACTTTACTTTTACCTGATTAAAATGCCTAGAACTCTAGACCCAAACGACCACCAAGAACCTTTTAATTTTGAAGACATGATGAATAATTTTAATATGGAACCTTATATGATAACAGGCCTTTTAGAGGCAAGTCAGAAGTTTTTCGCCGCTTTAGAAAATATAGATTTTGCTAATGGACGAATTAGAAATTTTATAGACACTCAAACTTTAGATCTAGTTTACAATCCTTTATCTACATACATAAGATATTTCTTACATTTTGATATTCTTTTACATGACTTTGATATCTTTTTTCAACATTTTAGGATGTTATATTCATTTAAAAGATCAAGACAATAATTCTCTTTATATGGCTGAAATGTTAAGAAAAATTAGAGAAGTAAATAATATACAAACTGAAAATGAAATAGATAATTTAGCAAATCAGGCAGATACAACTTTAAATTTAAATTGTGATGAAGAACTTAGTGATGAATATTTTGATGATTATTTAGTACATGACCTTTATGATAATGACAATTGGTATATATATATATATATATATATATATATATATCACATCTACCGGTGGAGACATAGATATTTCTCCACTGGTGATCTGGCCGTCCACTAGAGGTTGTGGACAGATCAGATTGGATACTTCTACTACAGCCGCAACCGTTACGCTTAGTAGCGGTTAGGGGCACACTCGGGCCGAAAAGTATAGTAAATAGCGAAGTGATGAAGGAAAATAGGGGTGCAAGGTTAACTGCTACTAAGAGTAGCTGTTAAATAGGGAGTTGGAGATCTCCGTCGGTAGATGTGGATGAGCTCCCTACACGTGTGTGTGTGTGTGTGTGTGTGTGTGTGTGTGATAATTATGAAAAAAATTGTTTTATGAAAGGAATTTTCCATTGGTAAAATTGGCAAAATTGGCAAACCCATTGGTCAATCACTACAAGAAAATTCACTTTTACCGACGGAATTTTCCGTCACTAAAAGTGGGTATTCCGTCAATAAAGGCTTTTAGCAACGGACTGTCCGTCGCTAAAAGTCCGCTGCTGACAACCCCGTCACTAAAAGATTAGAGACGGAGTTTGGTTGTCCGTCGGGAAAAATTCAATTTTTACCGACGGAATTGATTATCTTTAGCAACGGAATTTCCGTCGCTAAAGGTATTTTCTATATTTTAACTAATTTTTGAATTTTTTTTTAAAAAATTGCAAAAACTTTTAGCTACGAATTTTCTGTCGCTAAAAGTACGTTGCAAAGTCTTTAGGAATATTAGTTTTGTCATTAAAAATGTGCCTCTAAAACGTTTATTGATATGTAGGAGGAATTTTAGAGACGAAATTCCGTCGCTAAAAAGCTAAAAAAGGTTTTTTTTTTTGGGTAATTTTTTATAAATTCAAACCAACTTCAAACAATTAATCCTAACCAACCAACCCAACAACATTTTAACTCTTTAAACTAAGATTCATCCTTTATCAAAGTTCAAGTAATAGAAATAAAATTTAAATCATAAACACCACCAACTAATACTCGATACAACAAATTACATGTTCACATAATACAGTAGATGACATTGTACAAATCCAAAAAACAAAATAACATGTTTCATTGAAACTAAAAAAATATAAATCAAGATCCTTGCTTCGAAGCCTAAAAAATATCTCTCTGTCCACATTTGTTACTTGTTTCTCTTTGTTGATCACAACATGAAAAGGAGCATCAATTGCACAAAGGAGTATCGGTTGCTACCTGACAACATCATAAATTACACATCATCAAAGATTTTTATTAAAGAACCTGAAAGATGACAAATAACTAATCCTCAAATGCTTATAGAGCCTAAGGAATTGTTAGTACAGCTCACAAAACTTACCTCAGACACATATTCTAAATATAAGTGCCTAAAACATGTGAATGTTATATCATTAATAGCTGGAGAGAGCAGCGTCCAAACACGTGAATCGCATATCATGTAATACCTGCCCTGAATTGTGGCTTATGTTGAGATCAACAAGGTCGGTTAAAAGACTGAATTCCTTTAGGAAGTTCATCAAGTTGTGTTTTCTTATTGTTTTCACCAATTTGCTTATTGTTTTTAATTAATTTAATGTAAGTACCTGGCAATGAAATGTTATGGATAACTTATCAAGAAAAATGTGGATAATGCCCCCCCCCCCCCCCCCTTCATGTACCCAATGAGTAGCAATTTAAGCCTTGGTTATTAAAGGCTTAATAACATGCAAATCATGACCAAATGCAACAAGAACATTGAAACGAGAATAAAATACCAGGAAAGAGAGATGACAATAGACAGACCTCTGCTAAGATTGCAAGGTCAACAACAATGCTTGTTATGTATTCAAGGACAATTCCAATCACACTCCTTGCAACTGATGATGAGCCAATATCCACATCGATCTGCATATATAAGATATTATTTTAGTCTAATGTTATTTAAGGAGCAGAAGGAACAACAACCTAAACCAAAGGGAACTCTAATAGGCATGTTTAACTGTAAAATAAGTTGGATAAAACCCAGAATGATATTTTAGGATCAAGACTAACCATTAACTGACAAAGCTTATAGTTGACTATTTTCTTCCTACAAGATATATGTACAAACACATTACTCTAACCTACATTGAAGAAAATCACAGTTCAATGAAACACTTTATAAAATGACAACTTCAAAGTATATGCATAAACAAAGATTAACTCGAAAAGAGGAGATTGCAAGACTATTCAATTAGTATATTGAGAAAGTCAATGGAAATAGTTGCATCCTGAAAAGAATTTGACATTCTTATTTTGACTAAAAGAAAAAGTGTGGACAATTCATTTTTGAGCAACATCCTTAACAACATCATTTCATGTCATTCCTTCCAACTGAATGCAAGAGCAAGAAACTTCTCTCTCTCTCTCTCTCTCTCTCTCTCTCTCTCTTCATGTCCTTAAGGACGAGTATGGTAAGATAGGTCCCAATAAATAAAACCTTTATGAACCCCAACCACTCTTTTGACATATTTATAGCTTACCAGCCCACACTTCACTGCACCAGACCTTCAAAATTTCAGCTGGCTCTGCAAGTCTCCAGTGCATTTACTGTCAAGTGGTTTTCAAAACCATGGGTTCCTGCCCTTAAGCTGGGCAACTTGTCTCTATATAAGGTGCACCGCTATACCTCGTTCCCAGACCTCTTGAGGAGGTCAGTATGCTTAGTTTGGGAGATTTGAAAAGGGAGGTGGGCCTCCAGGAGGGCCATAGGGATAGCTGGCTGGGATTAATATCTCTTCATACGACCGGTTGTAATCTCCCTTCCAGTTGTATGTTGATGATTTTTCCCAAGCCACCTATTCCTACTGTTCCCTGGAGTTTCTCCCTTTTCACTTCTCGCAACATCTTCCATCGCAAATGGCTCCAAGCCATACATCACCTTTCCTCTACCCATTATTACTTTGTTGCAACCTTTTTTCTGTCGTTTTCTTGATTATCATCTATGAGTTTATCTTCGGCCATAAGAAACAGCTACTTTGGAATAGTTAAAGATTCTCTCTAAAAGATGCTGTAACTAGGGTCATAACTTTTTTGCTATTACCCTCTTCGACAAGTGGTAATCATATCCTTATAAAAAATAAATAAATAAAAAAGGGCCCTAAAAATATGTAACATAAATGAAGGAGGAAAATGGATCAAATGATACCCAACCGTTAAGTAAATTTGCTTTGGGGTACATGTTGAAAAGTAATTATTTGGAAACAAGTAATATGGCACCGGTGAAAATAAGAAAAAAGTAGGCAAATGCTAACTCACATGTGCTTTGGGCACATATTGAGAAGTAATCATTAGGGTTCAGCTATCTTAGTTATCATAGAAATTGATAACAAGGTTATTGCAATAGTTGTGTGTTTCCAAGGTATCAATTATGAGTATTTTAACTTAACATATGCCCGGGGAAAACATGTTTAAGGAGTAATTAAATGGCTCAACTACTTGTTATCTACAAGCCACTTAACTTAATTTTAGTGAATCTTATATGAGAATGAGAATTAATAAAAATTAATAATAGCTTGGCTAATCCTGGTAAAGACTTCGATAACCTCCTTATTTTATCGAATTTGAGAGTGACGTAGTATTATTACAAATTGAAACGAAAAAATTTGACTACAACTCTGGTCGTAGGAACAGTCTACCCCTTGTCCTTCCCAATAAAGTGTCAAATGATGATTCCTAAATTTGATTGGGCGAAAAAAGTGATACTAAAAGTTGTCGGCAAAAATATTTGTCACTGATAATATTTAACGACAACAGATGGTCAATATATTGGGTGTTCTGGGCTACTCATATCCTAACTGAATTGCAACCAAAATCTTTTCGGTTGAAATTGCACTTTTCAACATTGCCTTTTAACTCCAAAAGAACAAAATTCAAAGTTTAAGGGTTATCAAGATACTTCTGTCAAAAATGAAGAAAATATCTAACTATAGACATCATCACGAATCGTATCCTTCGGCATTATTAAAAAAGTTAATTACTACGTAAAAAGATACTATCTTCTTTTTAACTTTTTTAAGCCGGGGTATGAAATGTTTATTTAACTGTGTAAACAAAATTGTAAAAATTAGTTTATGGCCCTTATGTGTCATTTTAGTAACCAATCAAGAAGCATTAATAGCACTTGGGTCAAGCGCAGTTCCACAAAAGCATAACAAAATTTCTTTACAATACCAACGCTAGTGGAAGTAGTTAGGCCTTACCAAAGGCTTGTTATCACGTATCCCTAAGAACACATGTTAGCACGACCTTTTAACTAGGTAGAAATGACTCTTGTGACCCTAAATCTTTTTTTTTTATTTAAAGTAGGAATATATACCGAGATAAGGGGAGAAACGATACAAAACAGGCAAATCAATATGGATGCCAACCCAACCAGTGAAGCACAAAGAAAATGGATGACAACCCTATCCAACTTAAGCAGATGACATCAAAATAAAATTGCAAGAACCAAAACACCACATGGGTACCATCAGCCGTGCCAAACCAACTGATGAGATCAGCAATCTATACAAACGTTATCCATCCCTGCCGGACCATTATATTGGATCTGGATGCAAAATAAGCCAATGCTGATGTAAAAGTGAACACATGTACACCTTCTCTACCGTGGGTGATATGCAACGAATGCAACTTCATGTAGCAATAAGTCATCCTGAACAAAACTTGATCACGAGCCACTAACTGGGAGGCACTACTGCAAATCTGATGAACAAATTGTGAGGACGAAAGCGAGAAGATAGTATGTAGAAAATTAGCTGGGTGTAGCCAGTCAATAGTGTTAAGAATAGCAGAGACTGTAGCTTGAAATGGATCAGGCTCTATCATAACCTTGCCCTTGAAAACTAAAGCATTACGGGCAAGCCAAATATGATATCGAATATCGATTATCCAAAGGAAATGCTTCAGAACGTGTATCCAATGAAACAGAGGCTTATGGAGCCAGTGACTCAACCAAGATTTCGCAATATTAAAATTGCCAGCTGAACATTAATCCCACTCTTAGTCTGCCAAAGGTTTTGGATCAAGCAACATTCCAAAAAAAAGATGAGGATGGCTTTCGGAGAAGTAAGAACATAAGGGACAAAAATCAGTAACAGGGCATTTCCTTTTACGTAGCTCAGACAAAAGCTGTAATTGTTCATGCAAGAGCTGCCAGAGGAAATACTAAAAATTTTCAGGGATTGGAAGCTTCCAAAGTTTCTTCCAAATTCCACATTGAAGCCCAGAAGCACCCATGGACTGCTCCTTCCAGTGAAGACCAAGTGTCCGGTAAGTGCGTCTGACTAAGGAGGAGTTAGGTTGCCCATATGGCCAAAATTGGGCTTCTGGTAAGTTGTCTGAACAAATATCTAGCTTGAGAATTTAGGCAACAACATCAAGAGGAAAAAATTCAAAAAATGAGATTTAAATATCTAGCTTGGAAGAAACAGATGGTTAACCTTCAAGTGTGAGGTACCAGCGGAACAGAAGACTTGTAACTGGGCAGGGACTGTGCTATACGACCACCACCAATCCATCCATACTGAAATAGACCTCCCATCCCTAATATGCCACTGGAGGAGGCCTTGCTTTAAAGATCTTTGTCCTGCTGAAATACTCCGCCAAATCCAAGGCCTAACCCGCGTGAAATGGATATTAAGGAAATCCTTTAAAGTAAATTAACGACCTTCGAAAACTTGTGAGAGTAAGGAATTCGGCTGGGACCAAATCTTCCAAGCTTGTTGGATTAACAAAGCTTCGTTGAAAAATCAAAAGTTTTGAAAACCAAGCCCTCATAAACTTTTAGTTAAACAAAGCGTAGGCCAGGCAACCCAATAGATACACTTATGATTAGACTCACCTGACCACCAGAACTGAGTAAGGATTTGATCTAACTGTGGAGCAAATAACAGGAAATCTGTAAACTGACATGTGATGTACAAGCAGAGAAGAAAGGACATTTTGAATTAAAGTGGCACGCCCTGCCTTGTTGAGAAGTAACCATAGCCAGTGAGCACAACGGTCTTGAACCAGCGCTACTAGACCATGAAAGGTTTCCCTTTTCTACATCGTCACATCTAAATTAACTCCCAAATATTGTCCAAAATTCGGGTTGGAATGAAACTCGAAACCGGTCTCTATAAGGGTCTCTATAAGGGCCTTTTGCAAGGTAGAAGTATTAGGGCTGATTGTCAGAGCAGATTTAGTCCAAATAATAGACTGACCTGACCATCGGCCTAAATATCAAGGATAGTCTTAACCTCAATAATACTACGACTAAAATCTCTACGGAGGGTGAGAAAGAGGTAAAAGACATCAGCATATATGAGGTGGGAAACCAAAGGAGAAGATTTTCCCCCTTTGATGCCCTCGAGTTTCCCCTCACGCTTCGCTGAAAAAGGGCAGCAAATAACACCTCAAAGCAAAGAATGAAAAATAAGGTGGCAAAGGATTACCCTGTCGAATGCCACAAGTCGCAGAGAAACTCTGAGCTGTGGCTCCATTTACAAGAATCGAGTAGGTAATAGTGATAACACATTGAAGTACAAGATGAGTCCACCTCTGTGGAAAACCCAGATGAGAGAGAACAGATCGGATAAATTCCCGATTAAAGCGATCAAATGCCTTGCTCATATCCAGTTTGAGTCCCACCAAAATTATGCCACCTTTTCTGCAATGCCGAACTCAGTCAGTTTAATCCTGAGCCAATAGGATATTATCTAAAATACTTTTTCCAGATACAACAGCATTCTGGAAAGGCGAAATGAAATCTTGCATAAGGGGCTCATCCGATTAACTTATAAGACTTTTGAAATGATTTTATAGATCACATTGCACAAACTGATCGGCCAAAAATCAGAAGCAATAGATGGAGAGAAAGTTTTAGGACCAAGAGTGATGAAGGAGCAATTCGTCTTGAAGCATTCTACCCGAGTGAAGAAAAGAAAGAGTAGCCTTAACTACCAACGGTTCTAACTCAATCGATATCATTGAAATAGAACTGCTGGGATCCCATCAGATGCAGGTGCTTTAAAGCTACCCAGCTAAAAAACTACTCTTGTAACCTCATCAGGGGTGAAAGGTTGACTTAAATGATTATGATGGCTAGTAGTCAGGGTTATCAGTGACAACCGATGAAAATAAGTGAGCAAATCAGCCTCATCAAGATGAAATGGAATAGAAGGCTGGATCTGCCTTCCAAAGTAGGAAATGAGGTAACTTCTAATAGCATCAATATCAACCAATTCGCAGCTTGTGTCATGACTAAGAGAATGGATGTGATTACGATTGCGAAGAATAAAAGTAGATATATGAAATAATTTAGTATTTCGGTCCCTACCATCCAGCCACGCAAGCTTTGATCGTTGAGCCCAGGAAACATGGCCGCATTCTAACAAAAAATCCAGCCTACAATGATTATGAAAATCTACACCTGATCCAACTCCGAATCAGAAACTCTATCTTGAGAAGCTGAAAGAGAATCCTTGAACAAATTAGTTAGAGCAAACAAATTCCCAAAACGACTGAGACTCCAGGCATGTAAAACATCAAGGATTGATTGTAAACAAAGCATAAGACTAAAAAGAAGAGATCCCGTTGGAGAACGATGATAGAGAGCACTTACGAGAGGCAAACACCTAGGATTGGATAACCACATAGCTTCAAATGGATGAGATTCAGGGAAGGAACGAAGAGAAGACGAAGTAGTGCAGAGAATTGGGGGCGTGGTCTGAGCGTTGAATAGCTAAATTATGAGCTGCAGTAGAGGAAAAAGAATTAACCATGACGGGGAAGCCAACACCCGTTCTAGTTTTTCATACACAAACCCATGCTCTAGAGAGGCCCTTACCCAAGTGAAAGCACCAGAGAGGCTGAGGTGAGTATCACCACATCGCCTTAGGACCAATCCAACTAATATCCGAGAGGCTAAGGAATTCTACAGAGTCTCAAAAAGCTTGAGCACCCGGAATGGCATGCGAGTGAATGCCTGTTTTTTCCTCCAGTATGAAAACTTGATTGAAATCACCACACACACATAAAGGATCAGTAATCCCTACTAAGAAAATAACATTTACTTCCCAGCTAAGTCCACAAAACTTAACCTGGGGGTGCCGGTAAAAAACCCAAAAAAAAAAAAAGGAAAAAAAGCACAAACGTACCCTTAAGATTAAGACACGAGTCAAGAATGAAGTTGTGATGGACACTCTGAATTACCAAGCTGGCAGGTGAACACCAACCGAGCTATAAACCCCCACTTAGACCAACAGGATCCATCCTAACAAAATTAACAAACCCATATTTACAAAAGATAAAAGCAACTTTACAAAATCACATCTTAGTTTCCATAAGGAAAACGATATCCGGATTGTGAATACGGATCAGAGAGAGCACAAGTTGGACTATAGAGGCCTGACCCATGCCTCCACAATTCCAAGAAAGGATAATCATAGGGAAACTCGTGATTGGTTAGGCCCAATCACCAAAGCCCTTGTACTCGAGACAGAGTAACCAATAGGGGAAACTGTATAACCAACAAAAAATGCGAACCAAGCCCTGCAATTATACCCCAAACCAGCACCAGTATAAGATGAAGATGAACAAGATGCATACACATGAGGCAAAGAATTATTAACTGAAGACCAACTGAGCGATGGAGTAACTTCAGAAGTCATACGTGTACCTGGAGGACGAACCCAGGATTGCACAAATAAAGCTCGAAAAATTTTCAGTAGATGTTCTACAAGAATAGGGTCTTCATCATCTTGGCAATCACGTTTCCTAGAGCCAGATCAGCTTGAAGAGCACGAATTCACAGCTGATTGATTCGCTTCACTAGGATCAGACTCAAGGGTAGAGGTAATCAAGGCCTTCTGTGATGGGGACTGCACAGACGCACAACCTGCTGCGAGGTGTACGAACTCCTCACTACCTTCGGTCATGTATATCTCAGGAGAGGAAAACACCAAGATTTTTTTCATTTTTTGACGGATTCAATAGCTAATTCTTGAAAGATTGAACCTTGAATGCACTTACGGGAGGTAGTAGAACATGAAAATGGGGATTGCGCCATCAAATGCCTTACACAGTCAACCTTACGCAATATGAGCTCTAAATAGGCTTCTACTGTTAAAAATCGGTTGGACCTGCATATTATTTTCTACCCGGAAGTCCATGGAAGAAGGAATGCAAAGGTGGAAAAGTGGTGAAAGCTGGGTCGGTGAAGAGGGGATTGGAGACGTGACATGGGGTAAGCCAACGAAGGCCACGGTACCAGAAAGATAGAGGTGTGGTCATGTGAGGCAGGCCAAGGCTAGACTGAAAAGTGTTTTATGATCCGTCAGGCCATAATTATAACCATATTGGTCTAATTGAGACCCAAGAGGCCACAACTGATCTAGAGAGGAGGTCAGTCCAACAGAAGTTTTAGTGGGCAATTCGGTCTCACAGGCTTCAGTCGTATCTTACAAGGTAGGCCAGAAGAGAAGGAAGTGGGTCCCCAAAGAAAAGGAGGATACGACCCAGAAATAGAAAAGGTTGAGTTCAAGGCCCAAAGATATAAGTTGCCCATTTCTCACCCAAAGTCTGAGCAGCACAATCCCAAGCTAGCTCATCATCAGCTATCCCACATACAGGACCCACCGAGGATGCCATCTGGCCGGTTAAAGCACACCTGTCAGCAAGCAAATGGTGGAAAAACTGATGAGGTGTCCAGACTCTCGATTTTCTTGGAGCACCTCGGACGTTGCACCGTAAGCCTCATCCAAGTCTAGCCTTCCCTCACCAGAGGTATTTTTTCGGCTGTTGAACTGGATTTTTTGGCTTGATTTCCACCGGTCAGTCTGAACCGAAGAACCGTAGGACCTCTATGTGGAGTTCAAAGAGTGATTAGCAGCCGGAGAATCATAGTGAGGTTTGTAAGAGCTCCTTTTTATGCTAATGAAGATCATATTTGTTGAAAAAAAAAATTAAGGAATAAATCGTTAGAGAAAATCGGTCGTTAAACCATCTCCGATGGATTCAGTCGATGAATAGTATTTTTATTCAAATGAATAGTGTTTTTAGTTAAATAAAAAATATTTTAAATCGAGAAAAGAAGCGACTGATGGATTGAGTCAAATACAAAGTTTTTGATCAAATGGAGGACCTTTTCGATCGAATGAAAATAAAGTTTGAGGAAGACAATTTCGCGACTAACAGATTCAGTCGAATGTAAACCTTTTAGTTGAATGTAAAAGATTCAGTGCAAAGGAGACTATTTCGCTAGTGAAGGATTCAATCACAGGAAAACTCTTTCCTTCGAATGAAAGTATAAGATCCCATTTTCGTAAATATTAGAAAGTTTTGAATACATTTTGAATAAGTATCAAAAGTTGGGGGAGTGTTAGAGTAATTTGCCAACTTATGACTTTCCTTTAAATAGCTTCCTTTTTTCTTTCAAAGTGTTTCTTTAGGTTCTCTTGCTTATCTTTCTTAAAGGTTGAGAAAGAGAGGGGGAGAAGGCTTGGGAGGCTCTTAAGATTCTAAGGCGGCGTTTTAATGATTTCGTGCCAAAGGCTTGCTTAAGGTAAGGGATTTCGTACTTCCTGCAGTGATAAGGAATTGATATGTAGTATCGCTTTGCTAGTTGTTATACGACTTTGGACTTTTTGTTCAACATGCTTCGTAATTACCTCCGTTTTCATTTGAGCTCGTAATTTATAAATTGCATATGATCATTAGAATGAACAATCTTTTGTTATAAAGGGAGTCTTGAAGACTTTTCTAGTCACATAGTGACTTTCGTAGCCACCTTAGTGGCTTTTGTAGTCACTTTACATGACTTTCGAATAGTCCTCACAATGATGGCTATTACGCTATCGGTATGCATTTTGTACCTTCGGATTTTGTGTTCGCTTTGGGCCTATGGGCATTAATGATCATTTCGTATATTCGATTCGCCTCACCGATATTAATGCCGATTGTTATTGCTTGTTCATCAAGGTTATGACTTTGTTTTGGAATACAAATTAATGTATTTGCTTTCCATTTGATTTTTCCTTACTGGGCTATTTCAGCGCATCCCCTATTTGTTTGCTTTGTCCCTTACCACATGTGGTAGACTTGATTAGAAGCATGGCACGCATGGGGAATTATAACTTCTATTTTGTTAGCATGTCAAAACATTGTATTCCTTTTTTGAGAACTTTACCCGAATGTGGGTAATTTAATTTGGCATTAAACTTTTGTAATAGAATTTGGGAATTGATTATTCTTTTGTGATTAGATGGTTTGTAAGAGGCAAGGTTGTAATTAAGCCTCTATCTTTTGAAGATATTTTGTCGCTACTGGATTAGATGCTTCGTTTATACCTTGACTAGTTGAGTGTTTATTAGAATGCATATCATATTAGGACTTGAAAATTTTGGTAATGTCTCCCAAAGTCGGGGGCGTTACAGTTTGGTATCAGAGCTTAGGCTGAAGATTCCGTAGTCTCTTAGAACCAGCTTAAAGCTTTCGCACTTGTTAGGATTAGTGCTTGATTTGTGTGTAAGCATTAGACTTATTTATTTTTATGGTGCTAATAAGGATAAGTAACTGGGGAGGAATTCGTGGTGGTAGAGGAGGCTGGGGAGGCCGAGGTGGAAGAGTAGATGAAGAACTCAACGCTACACAGGTTGCGGCTAACGCTGCGATCTTGAAACAGTTCACGAGTTTACGGCCAAATAAGTTTGATAAGGCTGTGGATCCTATGGCTGCAGAGACTTGGGTTAATGAGTTGGACAAGGTATTCGAGGTGATAAGGTGCTCAGATAAACAGATGGTAAATTAGCATTTTTCAGTTGAGAGACGAGGCAGACCAATGGTGAAAGATGACCTCAAGGATGATGACGGTGGAAGAGAAATGAGATCTCACATGGCAAGCATTTCAAGACCGCTTCTTCACGAAGTACTTTTCTCCAAATATGAAGGAGGCTATGAAAAGTGATTTCATGAGGATCATTCAGCATCCAAATGAGACGATCATGGAGTATGAGGAGCGATTTGTACCACTTTCAAGATTTGCCTCGTATGTTGTTCAAGATAAGAGTCATCTGGCACGCAAGTTTCGAGAGGGACTGCACTTTGAGATAAGGCGATTGATGTCTATTATGGATAACCTTACCTATGCATAAGTGGTGGATGGGGCACAACGTCTAGAATGCATTCATGATGAACAACTGCGCCTCTAGAAAGACAAGAGGAAGAAAAGGGACCGTAATGAAGAGAACTTTAGAAGTGGAAGGAAACCAGCATCAGATGCCAAGAGAAGGTCAGTAGGTGGATTGGGGCAAAGGCAGGAGACTAGAAGCAGTATTAGAAATTACACTAGCTGCGAAAAGTATTATGGGAACTCACCTTGCTATAACGAGGCAGAGGCGTGTTATAATTACGGAGCAGTGGGGCATATAGCCAGAAACTGCACAAAGCCTCCTTGTGATCAGAAGTGGAATAAGAAAGAAGATGATAAGCCAATAGCACAAGAGGGACATGCCAGAGTCTTTGCCATGACGACTCGCGGGGCGGGAGCGTCAAATGATGTTGTAACATGTACCTTTAAAGTCTGTGATAGGAAGACATTTACACTACTAGATCCCGGTGCCACACACTCGTCTGTTTTTTATATCTTTTTGTAAGCACTTGACGGTCAGACCTAGAAGCAAAGAAACTGAACTCTATGTTGATACTCCCATTGGGAATTGTGGTTGCCTCTAGAGTATATAATTCTTGCTCCATCATTGTCGATGATAGGGTGTTGACGGTGGACCAAATTCCGCTAGATATGGAGGACTTCAATGTGATTTTGGGTATGGATTGATTGTCTTACAATCATGCCAGGATAGACTGCTTCAGCAAAGAAGTTCTATTTTGATTTCGAATCAGCCCGAATTTAAGATTCAGGGGGCTAGAGTCAGTACCCTACCTAATTTGATTTCGTCTTTGCGCGCCAAACATCTTCTTAGAAAGGGTTGTAGAGGTTATTTGGCTCACATCCATGACACTCGCGTAACTGAGTCAGGCTTGAAGACGTCCCTGTTGTTTGTGATATTTCAGAAGTGTTTCTGGAAGACTTGCCTAGTCTTCCACCAGATAGGGAGATCGAGTTTACCATTGATTTGATTCCTGGTGCAACACCTATCTCCAAAGCACCCTATATGTTGGCTCCCATTGAACTTAAGGAACTAAAAGAGCAATTACACGAACTCTTAGACAATGGTATGATTCATACTAGCGTGTCTCCATGGGGCGCACCGATACTATTTGTTAAGAAAAAGGATGGGAGCATGCATTTATGTATTGACTATAGGGAGCTTAATCGCCTAACAGTCCAAAATAAATATCCTTTGCCTAGAATCAACGACCTTTTTGATCAACTTCAGGGTGTAAGGTACTTCTCAGAATAGATATGGGGATGCCGAACAGCCAAGTCTCCGAGCAACATCTTCTGCATGAAATTCTTCCTAAAGATAAGGAAGTTTTCCAGAATCAGTCTCATGAGTCTTTTGCCCGTTCATTTGCTCAAGCCGTATACACCGTAATATCCTTTTGTCTAGCTAGTTCTTCTTTTTGCCTTCATCTTTCATTTAGTTGATTGTTCCGATATTTATTCTCCAGATATATGTTAGCGGGTCTACAATGTTCTCTCGCTTTAAAATTGTGATACCCTGAAAAATGTCAGAAATTAATCTAACCGTAAGTTTGATTAATTAAGGATGCTATTTTTATTAAGTAGAAATATGTTGGTGATGATTAAGTGTTAGGGAGCTAAATAGGGGGGGGGGGGGGGTTAGTGTGGTTTTGGGGGTTAAAATGTAATTTTGGAAAGTTAAGGGGCAAAAAATGTAATTTTAGAAAATATGATGAATGGGATGCATATCTTTATTTAGTAGCATCATTTTGATGATAATGAGGTGTTAGGGGGCTACATGGAGCGTTAGGGTGATTTTGGGGTCAAATTGTAATTTCCCAAAATTGAGGGGTCAAAATGCAATTTTTGAAACTTGCCGGACCATTTTGCGAATATGGAAATTTGGAGGGCTATTGTGCAAATTGGAAAAAAAAAAATTGGGTCACAAGATGGTGCCACCTCCTTCTGGACCATCTAATGACTAATGTAATTTTATATTAAACAACTACATGGGATAAAGTTTAAAGTAAGAAAATAGAAAGGAAGTCGGGGAAGAAAAAAAGAAGGAACAGTAACAGAGAAGAGAATCAGAAAGAAAACATGGGAAACAGAGAAGAAGAACAACAGAACAGAGAAAGGGATTATAGAATCCCTCTAAGGTGATCTCCCAAATCTCCCAACCAATTTCGTATGTTTGATTTATGTCGTATGTATTTGTTGAGTGAGATAGAGTAGGTGAGATGAACATCCACAACGTGTTGGTGAGGAGTATTCATGTGGGCCATGGGAATTTGTGTAAATTGTGTGTGACGTTATGGAAAAAACAGGATGTAGGGTGTAGAAGCGTTGGTACAACGGAGAAATGGATGGATTTTGTGGGCTTTAGTGTGGCCGAAGGTGTGCGTGTAGGTGTTTCAGTGGGTGCCATGAAGGTGCGTGAGTGTGTGTTCTTGACAGTGTGGGTAAATGCTTCGGGTGTGTGAGATCATGGGTATTGGTTGTGTGTAAGGTGTTAATGTGTGTGTTAAAATGGGTTTAGGTGATTTAAAGTAGGTTTCAATGGTGAATTAGTGGGTGTATGTGTATGGTGTGTCTGCCCAGGTGCTGCGGCTGAAGGAGGAAGATGAAGATGTGTGTGTGTTTGGGGTGAAATGGTAGGTGAAGCAATCTGAATAGTGACTGCAATTGTCACTAAAGATAGGAAAAAGTTAAGCAGTTTATAATCGAATTTTTATAGACATTTGGGGCCAAAATTGGACAAAGTGCAAAAATATAACCCCAGTTATTTTTGGGATATTTACATCATGGAAAAATTTTAGAGTTTTCCAAAGTCGGGAAGAGGGTGAACGAGCGCAGGAAGTTTGGAACTTTACAGTAATATTTAAAATATCAAACTAGTGCAGTTTTGCGTGAAAATTTTATGGGGACCTTAAGATGCTATGAAGTCCATTTACCAAGATTTTGGGTCATTCCAAAGTCGTTAGCTATTTTTGGCAGAACGGGCTTTTAAGCGCTCAGTCCGGACACCGGTTCAGGATTTTTGGGCGAAAATTCTGTAAAATAGTTTTCAGCTTAAGAATGAATTCAGGAGGCGTAAAATAGTGTTTTAAAGTGCTTTTGAGATTTTTTTTATGCCGGGAACCCTCAGGGGCATTTTGGTAATTTGCCACCTAGAGGGGCATTTTGGTAATTTCCCGGTAGAGTTTTTTAGACTAACTTTTTAGTCTCAGAAGGATTGTAAAACACCTGAAAGGTTGTTTTGAAGCTGATTTGGGGCGTTGGGGTGATAGTGAACCCCTGGGGGCATTTCGATAATTTGCCGCTCAACGGGGGGGGGGTATTTCGGTAATTTTTCCTATAAAATTTTTCGAATGACTTTTAGTTCGGGAAAGGAGTATAAGACATCTAAAAATTTGTTTTAAAGTAGTTCTGAGGTGTTTCTTGGAGCGATGGCAGCCAATGGGGTATTTTGGTAATTTTACATAAATTGGGGGTGTTTTGGCAATTTTCTCTTTAAAATTCTCTGAGGGACTATTTGGTCTATAAATGATGTAGTACATAAAAAATTAGTTTTAAAGCGGATTTGGGGTGTTAGTGGCGTATCGGCCATCAGAGGGGTATTTTGGTAATTTGTCAGGTTGGCGCTAAATTTTTGGGAAGCGCAATATTATGCGTCTGAAGAGGTGAAAAATGAGGAATAGTGTTAATCCGTTGAAATAATGAGGCATTGATTATTGTTAATGCGTTGGTAAGACTAGGTTAAGGATTCAGTTATTGAATCGGGTAAACTAGCTGTCATAAAATGCGATGAGCGATTAAAGGGGAAGGGGTAGAATAAGGAGTGTGTATATGTTGAATGATGTCTAACGAGCATGCTATTATTTTACTAGGTGACGCAGCTTGTTGCGATCAGAAGTTGCGAGTTGCTTCGGCTATGAGCCAATGAGGTAAGGACAATGCGGTTCTATTATGCTAATTCCTTGTTTCGATTAGCATACTATGTTGATGATGTTTATGTTGTTGAATTCTTGTTGCTATGATTGGTCACCGGTAGTCATTGTGACCGGTATACGCATATTTGAATTATGTTGTTGAGGACTTAGGGTAGAATAAATTCCCTTAGTATGTCCTGTTGATAGAATTTAGTGAGGATGATGGGTGTCCTCGTATGCTATGATTCGATTTGATTAGCATACCTGAAGTGGATGATGATGTTGTGTAGGGTTTATCGTGTGGTTGTTGTGAGATGTCGGCAATTATTGATAGCCGATATCTCTTCTCTTTGAGAACACCATTGAGGACTTGTGACAACTTCTCTTGAGTCCGCCCTATCGTTGATGATGATGTTGTAGGGATCGTTGCGTTGTTGTTGTGAAATGTCGACTCTTATTGATAACCGACATTTCTCTTATGTAAGAACGTTGTTGAGGGCTTACGGTAATCTTCTTCCAAGTCTGCCATGTTGATGATGTCACGTTGAACTCTTGTTGTTAGGTCTGAGCACCGGTCGATCTTCTGATCCGGTATTTCCTTGTTGAGCTGTATTGTTGATGACATAAGGTGGAATAAAATTTTCCTTAGTCCGCCCCGTTAATGAAGTCTTGTTGCTTGGCCGTAACGTGGTTATGGAAAGCACTCTAAATAAGTTCCCTACTTATTGACAGTGTCTCTTATATGTACTTGAGACTGAGATGAACATCCCGTAAAATGGGACATCAATATGAGGAGGATGGCCTATGAATTATGATCACTGGCCAAAGAGGATGAATGTCGCTCGAGCAGAGTCTGTCGTGTCTGGTCGAGTCCTGTCCGTCGTGTCCATGTGCATTGCATTTGATTTTCTTTTGATGTTGATTTTAATGATTTTTATTTCAATGATGTTTATCTTTACGACCTTGGATTTCGAGTTCACTTACATGGTCAGTCAGTCAGCCAGTTCATGAGGAGGTGGCAATAATGCTGTTCTGTTGGGCCTTAAAGCCGCTCAGTCTAACGAAAGAAAAATTATCGTTTGACAAGTTATGTTGATGCTGAAATTTATTGACTACTCTTGATTCATTGCTATCGTTGAGATGATTATTATTCCTCCGAGTCTTTTGAATCATTTGTACACGATATTCCTCGTGTTGTCTTTACTGGGCGATTTGCACTTATTCCTTATGTTGTATTGTGTAGGCTATAAGGTTGATCAAAGAGAACCCTCTAGAGAAGGGAAGAGAAACAAGTTAAAAAAGTTGAGTAAGGGAATACGTTGTGTGAGGTAAATATTAAGCTGGGAGATCGTTTGTTAAGAATCCTACGACTACAGTTGTATATTATGTTGTAAATATTCATGTTGTTCAGAGACTTGAAAGTCTTCCGCTGCAATATGGTGTATGTTTGTAAGGAAATTTTTTGTAATGACACATTTTGGAGCGTCTATTAATGATATATGAGTATGAGGATGTAGTTGCTCTGTATTCAGCACAGGATTTTGAATGTGATTATGATCGATAACTCAGCCCGATGATGTCACCAGGGTTGAGGGTGTCGCAAAAATAGTGAGGGAAGTGGTAGCTGATGAAACTCAGCAGAAGAGGGATGCTATCGGGGAAGCAGATGAGGCCACCCGTCATGTCGAAGAGTTAAGCAAGCGAGAGGCTGACTATATAGCTCACATTGAAACTCTGGAGAGGAGACTGGAACGGGTAAAGAAGAAGATAGCTGAAGAAGCGAAGAAGGTAGCTGAGGCTAAAGATCAGGGCATCCGTGACTTCCTTGACGAGAATGCTGGGGAAGAATGGTTAAAGAAGCGAACGGATGACGGCCTGGAGATCTACGAAATGGGCTTCGTGAGGGCTAAGGAGATGTTCGCTGAGCGCTTCCCTGACATCCCCTTGGATGATTTTGTTCTGCCTGCAGTAGTGTCTCCATCTGGGGAGACTGCTATGCCTTCAGAGGCAGGGGATGCTGCAGCCTCTCATCCTCCAGAGGAAGGTCCTTCAGGTGATGCCCCCGAGCCTTACACTCAGTTTTTATCTCTATGAACTTTATTTTCAGACTAAGTATTTTGATGCCCTTTTAAGGGTTTATATGATGGCATTTTGTTTCACTATGTGTTTTTCATGGTTTATTCTACCATTCACAGTGTTATTTACTTTTACTTTTACTCTAACTCTTTATTCCTCACTTAAAGAGTTGGCGAAAAAGTTGAGCACCCTCGCTTGGCTAAGTTTCGAAGAAACAAAAGTTGGGTGGAGTGACGATGCCCCCATTAACTTTTGCCTCTTCATGGATTTAGATCCATAGGTAAACCGTTTGGCCTTTTCTTACTTGTGTTTTTATAAAGAAGCAAGAGTTCGACACCCTGCTCGGGTAGAGTGTTTGACCATCATTCTGCTCTGGCAGAATGTTTTGTCTAAGTTTGGCACCCTGCTCGGGTAGAGTGTTTGGCCGATATTCTACTCAGGTAGAATATCTGACTAAGTTTGACACTCTGCTCGAGCAGAGTGTTTGGCCAATATTCTGATCGGGTAGAATGTTTGGAATGTTCGTGCCAAATTACAGCAATGCTTAGAAAAATTACTTTAGTGCTCGAGCAAAAGATAAAGTTTACACTGGATTGCTTAGCAACCTATTTATTCAAAAAAAAAATTGCTAAAAGACTTATTCTAGAAAAGAAGATTGGGGTTTGACAAGGTCTAAGCCCCTTATCCCCCCAAAAAGAAGTGTCTTGCCTCGGGGCAAGATGTTACTGATAATATTTTCGCAAGTTTTCAGCATTCCAAGTACGAGGGATTAGATCTCCAGAAAGTGTTCTTAGAGTATAGGCACCTGGTTTGAGTACCTTTATAACACAATAAGGTTCTTCCCAATTTGGAGATAACTTTCCCGTCGCAGCTTTGGGATCAGATACTTCTAACTTGCGAAGAACCAAATCTCCCTCATGAAACTGCTTGGACCGAACTCTTTGATTGTAATAGCGTGCGACTCATTATTTTATGACAATGGATCGTTCATGGGTTTGAGTTCGAACTTCTTCTACTAGATCAAGATTTGCTTAGAGTCCAGCTTCGTTGTCTTCTTCATTAAAGTGCAAAGCTCGTATCGTTGGAACTCCTACCTCAACTGGAAACATTGCTTATGTCCCATAGCAGAGTAAGAAAGGTGTTTCTCCTGTAATCGAATGTGAAATCGTTCGATAAGCCCAAAACACTTTTGGGAGTTTGTCGACCCATCTACCTTTGGCCTCATCCAATTTTTTCTTCAATCCTTGCAGGATGCTTCGATTCATGTTTTCTGTTTGACCATTAGATTGTGGATGAGCAACAGAAGTAAATCGTAAATTGATTGAGAGATTAGTACATAAGGTTCAAAAGTTTTTGTTGTCAAACTATTTCCCGTTATCCACAACAAGAGCTTTGGGTACTCCAAAACAACAAACGACATTTTTCAACAAGAAATCTTCATATTTAGCCGAAGTGATGGTTGCTAGAGCTTCTGCCTCGGTCCATTTTGTGAAGTAATCTATCGCCACTATCACGAATCGTTGTGCACCAGATGCCAGGGGAAACAATCCTAGCAGATCCATTCCCCATATGGCAAAAGGGATCGGAAAAACTACTGAAGTCAAAAGAGCGAGTGGTGTATGTGATACTGGAGCAAACTTCTGACACTTGTCGCACCTTCGTGTGAATTTGATGGGGTCTTTTTGTATCGCAGGCCAATAATATCCTTGCCTTCAGATTTTCTGCGCCAATGTCCTCCCTCGAAGATGTTGACCACATACCCCTTCATGTACTTCTTGTAATGCATATAAAGATTCTGATGGGCGCAAAAATCTGAGATAAGGAAGGCTGAAGGAACTTTTGTACAACACTCTTTCCACTAAAGCGTACCTAATGGCTTTGACACGAAGATTGCGTGCCTCATGTTTTCCACTGGGTAACTCTCCCGAAGTCAGATATTTGACGATCAAATCCATCCAACACGGTTCTTGATCTACCACTCTAATCTCAGTTTGAGAACTGATACTACATTCCTTGAAGAATTCAAGGTAGACCGAGTGCCAGACATCTGTGACTTCAGTGGAAATGAGCCTTGACAATGTATTAGTCTGATTATTCTGATTCTGGGGAATTTGACGAATGATGAAGTTTTTGAACTTCGATGCCAAAGTCTTGACTAACCGGAGATATTGAGCCATTATTTTGTCTCTGGCCTCATGATCTCCTAAAACGTGGTTGACCACCAATTGAGAATCACTATATACTGATAGTGAATCTACCTTCAAAACATGAGCCAGTCTTATTTCTGCGAGAATGGCCTCATATTCTGCTTCATTATTTGAGGCCTGAAAATCCAAAGTGGAGTGCATACTCAACAACAAAACTTTCTGGGCTGATGAGAATGATTCCTGCTCCACTATTACCAATGGCTGAAGAACCGTCCACATAAAGATTCCAAGAATCTTGAACTTCAGAAATCACCAACTGAGGGGGGTCTTCAGGTAAGGTACACTTGACGATGAAATCTGCTAAGGCTTGAGCCTTGATCGTAGTGCGAGGTTTGTACTGGATATCAAACTCCCCCAACTCGACCAACCAATTCAGTAATCTTCCTGATGCCTCGGGGCTTAGTAAAACTTTTCTACGTGGTTGGTCCGTCAAAACTATAATGGTATGAGACTTAAAATACGGTCGGAGACACCTAGGCGATGTGATAAGGGCTAATGCTATCTTGTCAATCTTCAGGTATCTCGTCTCTACATCTTGTAAGACTTTGTTGACATAATAGATCGGCTTTTGGACTCCATCCCCCTCTTTGACCAAAACAGTGCTGACTGTACCTTTGGTAACTGAGAGATATAGAAACAAGTCTTCTTTCAAAATTGGTTTTGAGAGTAGAGGAGGGGAGCTCAAGTACGCCTTGAGTTCTTCAAATGAATTCTGACAATCGTCTGTCCAAGCAAAGTCTTTGCTTCCCTGATGGCTCTGAAGCATGGTAGACAACATTCAGTTGATCGAGCCATGAATTTTCCTAAGGCTGCAACCCTTCCGATCAACTCTATCACTTGTTTGATGGTTTTTAGGGACGTCATGGCTTGGAGGGCCTTGATCTTCTCTGGGTTTGCCTCGATTCTTCATTGAGAGACCATGAAGCCCCAAAACTTCCCCAATGTAACCCCAAAAGCGCACTCGAGTGGGTTCAGCTTCATCTTATACTTCCAAAGTGTGTCAAAAGTTTCCTTCAAGTTTTTAACATGGAATTCAGACTTGATACTTTTGACAAGCGTATCGTCAACGTATACTTCCATGGTTTTCCTGATTAACTCTCGAAAGATCATGTTTACCAGGCATTGATAAGTTGCTCCGGCATTCTTGAGTCCAAAGGGCATTTACCTTGTAACAGTATAGCCCTCTCTCTGTGATGAAAGAAGTTTTGGAGACATCATCCTCGTGCATCATGATCTGGTTATAACCAGAATACGCATGCATAAAACTGATCAGTTCGTGGCCCTAAGTAGCATCAATAAGAAGATCGATCCTTGGGAGTGGGTAGCTATCCTTCGGGCATGCCTTGTGCAGATCTGTGTAATCAATACATATTTGCCATCTGCTGCCTGGTTTAGGAACCGTGACAACATTTGCGATCCAATCAGGGTAATAGATCTCTTCAATGAAGTTGGCGATTAAGAGTTTATCTACCTCTTCTTCAATTTTTTCCTGTCTCTCTGGCATAAAGGTTCTTTTCTTCTACTTGACAGGTTTCTTGGATAGATCAGCATTTGGCCTCTGTGTGATGACCTTGGGGTCAATCCCAAGCAGTCTGTGGCTGTCCACGCAAAGATATCAGCATAGGTTCTCAATAGATTCACCAGCTCGAGCTTAGTGTCTTCCTTAAGATTTGAGCCTATCCAAACCGTCTTGTCCTTCTTGCCGGGATACACTTCAATGTTCAAAAGATCTTTGACTAGTTCACCCTTTGCATCTTCTTATTTTCCTGGAGATCTTCAATGGTAAGTGCTTCTTTGTTCTTTGATCGGCATGAAGTTACATAGCACTGACGGGCTATATTCTGATCTCCTTTAACTTCTCTAATTCCATGTTCCATGGGTAACTTCATCTAGAGGTGGTATATCGATACCACGGCTTATAAATGATTAAGTTCTGGTCGTCCGAGTATGGCATTGTATGCAGAGGGGATCTTTACCACTACAAAATCAAGCATCAGGTTTGCTTGTGCTGGAGGTGTACCTATTGTGATGGGGCAAGTGATAATGCCTTCGACTGCGACTGGGTAATTGGAGAATTCATACACTGGTGTATCCATCTTTCGAAGACGGTCCGTAGGGATGTTCATCTTCTTGAATGCATCATAAAATAAAACTTCGGCAAAACTCCCATTATCGACTAAAACTTTGTTAGCTTTCTCAAGAAGAGCCTTCATATTTCCTGGAGGACTTTTGTAGACGGAGAATGCAAATTTGGAGGTGGGTCGAAGTCCTCGTAGGAATGCAGTATACTTCACGGATTCATCTAAATTATCAAATTCCAAGGTGGCCGCGTTGAATCGTTCGAGGTAATAGGCTAAAGATTCATTTTTCTCGTGCACTATGTTGAGCAAACTCGCCAAGTTCTTCCTTCGAGGGCAACTGCTTACAAAGTGTTTCTGAAAGAGATCCGATAGTTGAGCAAAAGAATGTATAAACCTTGGTTGTAAGGACTTAAACCATACATGCGCAGCCTTTCGTAAAGTGGTAGGGAAGGCTCTGCACATGACAGCGTCCGATACTTAGAAGAGCAACATGTTTGTTTCAAACTGATAAACATGTTCTCCTAGATCTTCAGTTCCGTCATAGAGATTACACTAAGGCATTCTGAAGTTGGGGGTTAACTTGGCTTTCTCGATTGCCTCGGATAATGGGTACCCAGAGTCTTCCCTTGGGGGAGATCGTTCTTGGGAATGATATTTGGGGACAACCTTCCAAGAGTCTTATTTTCGGGAATGGTACTCAGGCATCCTTTTTTGTGGATTGATCTTTGAGGAGTGTCAGTTCTGGCAACCTTTTTAGGAAAAGAATTGGTACCGCCTTCGATCGATGGATTGCGACGATAGCATCATCCACTCTGGGTTGTGTGTTCTCTGCTCTTCAGTTTGTCTCCGGCTCCACCATCACTAGGATCCAGATGAGAATGATGGGTGGATGGTGGAGCCACCACCATGTCGAGTTTTTGTGGAGGAGTGTTCACGACATCTTTCAGCTAATGGATCTTTTTTGTAAGGTCGGCATGGGGTGTTTTGCATAGCTAATGGTTTAGACGATGACGAAGATCAACGTTCTTCAGAATGGATGTCGGAGATCGATTTCTCCGAGATTGGTTATTGGATTAGGGAGTAGTAGATGTTATATTAGTATGAACATCTTCTGAAGAGCTGGCACGACGATGCAAAGGTGTCGAACGTCGGTCATTAGAACGACTGAGTCGATGAGAACTACTGGCTCGTGTGTGACAGTTTTGAGAATGACTACATGAAGAGTCGTTAAAAGAAGAGTGATTGGCCATGTTCCCTGTTGGGGTCCCATGAATGGCACCAATCTGTTGCAGCTAAAAACTGGATTGGAACCGCACCAGAAAATAGGCCTGTAAAGGAGAACACGGAGTGACTGCCGGGCAGGGTTCCGGCAGGGGAACCCTCTGATGCTTAAGTCAGAGATGGCTAACAATGGAGAACTCTGAAAAGCAGTAGTACGCAATGTATGTGTGTGTGTAGTTGTTGATGCGAAAAGGGGTTTGATGCTAGGTGGAGGTGCCACAAAGGATGCAGTCTGAGTCAGCTTCCAGGTAGACAAAGCGGGAGACAGCAAGGACGGAGTAAGGGCCGAGAGCAAGGCTCCCCAGATAGGTCGCAAGGGCTGGTAGCGCCGCGCAGGCAGGGCGACGATGAATGGGGCCGACAGTCGACAGTCAGTGTCAAGGATGCAGTGTCGAGGGTCCGGAGACGGGAGTCAAAGTGTGTTTCTCTCACTAGAATTCCAGAGATAATGTCTTTTTAAAGAGAGAAAGTGAAAAGTTCAAATGAGAGAAAGATCCTTGAATAAGCTTCAAAGTCCACTATTTATAGGCAAAAATGTGCATGTGTCATAAGTTGACATGTGTCACCCCTGGGAACGACACGTTGCCAGGGGGTCCAAAGTACTGATTCTCCATTGGACTGCCGGTCCCCAAGTTCGTGCTGCCCTGCCCTGCCCTTGCAACATCTCTCTGCCTGTCTGAGAAGACTGATCATGCCGCGGTAGCATGATCAGAGTAGCCCGTTGCCCCAGCCACTAGTCCAAGCCCTTACTGAATCCCACAAGGTGCTTCAAGAGACGAGCAGAGAACCTGACAACGGTGAGGGTTGCCCCTATAACCAACTGCCAGGCGGACTAGGCGCGATGCCCTCCAAGGACCTGCTCCCGTCCCGGAGTGACCCGTGGTCATTGCCCTGGTGGTGTCGACGATCAACAGCAACATGAGTAACATGAGTGGCCATGGTCGCCGCTTGGCGCTTAGGATCTGCTACGGTAGAGTTTTCGCGTCGGAGCTCCCTGTAAGTGTGATGTTGGTGGCTTCAAGGTTGTGTCGACGAAGGCTTCAGGGTTGCAAGCCCATCCTGCTGCGAGGGCCAGAGCCCCCGGTGATTCAGTCGGCGATGACGCTAAGCCTGTGATGGAGCTAAGCCCATGCTGCAGTTTAATTGAGCTGGCGATGGCACGAAGCCCGTCCCGCAGTTTGATTGAGCCGGCGATGGTGCTAAGCCCGCGAAGGCGCGAAGCCCATCCCGTAGTTTGATTAAGTCGGCGATGGCGCTAAGCCCACAAAGGCGTGAAGCTCATCCCATAGTTTGATTAAGCCGGCAATGGCATACAGCCTATCCTGTAGTTTGATTGAGCCGAGGCGACCGCGACCTCAGCGGGTACCAGGCACTCGTCCCCGTAAACAAGGGAGAAGGGTGTGGCTTTCGTAGCTGTGTGTTTGGAAGTTCTGTAAGCATAAAGGGCATGGCTCAGCTTTTCAGACAAAGAGCCGCTCGCGTCGTGAACCATGCATGACAAAATGCGCAACAGGGTTTTGTTGGAGGCTTTAGCTTGACCATTGCCTTGCGGATAGTAAGGGGTCGATGTGGTGTGGTTGATGTCGTGCGTTTCCATGAGAGTTCGAACATCCCGGTTGAAGAATGGCGTGCCGTTGTCAGAGATGATGCATCGGGGGATGCCAAAACGATAGATGATGTGATCACGCAAGAAGTTGGCAATGGCGCCTCCCGTGGCTTTTTGCAGAGGTATGGCCTCAACCCACTTCGTGAAACGCTCCGTTGCGACCATGATCCATATAAGGCCTTTTGACGACGGATGTATGGGGCCGATAAGGTCAAGAGCCCAAGAATGAAATGGCCAAGGGGCCACGATCATACGAAGATCGGATGTTGGGGTATGCATCTTGTCAGCATGTCTCTGGTAGGGATGGCAATGTCGAACATGAGTGATGGAGTTAGATTTAATGGTCGGCCAATAGTACCCTAACCTTAGCAATTCTGCGTACAGCTTATGCGATCCCTGATGCTCCCCACAAGCACCATTGTGCACTTCATTGATCACTTCCATGGCCATGGCACCTTGTAAGCAGCGTAGGGTGCGCCCCAAAAACCCTTTGCAGAATAATTCTCCTGTCGTCACAAAATATCTGACCGATTAGCGCTTGACAGATCGTGCCGAGCCACGATCTGGTGGCAGGAGCCCATGAGTTAGGTATTGCAGGAAAGGTTGACGCCAGTCGCCCTCAACGTTAATGACAAGTGCTTCTGCGCTATCCGGCGCATACAGGCATTCTGAACAATCCCGTTGTACATCCGAAGCGTCCTTGGCCATGGACGGCCAAAAGAGGCCCATGCGCTGGTGACGACGGTATAGAGGGGGGCCGTCGAGGCCACAACATTTCTGGTGGCCGAGCTGTAGTTTATGCCTTGCTTCCGCCGAGGCCAAGCATCTGGCCAGAGTGCTTCAGGGACATCGTTTATGTAGGACGTCCCCAACATCAAGAAACCCGTGAGGGTGGAGGTGGACGCAAGAGATGGTGCTCTAAGTTGGTCGACGATTAGCTGCCTCCAATAACCGACAGTAGTGTCTTTTGGGACTAGGTTCAACGCCGTGCATGGTGTGGTTCTTCTGATGATGGTTAGCATTTGTTGTTCACCGTCAAACTCAATCTTTGATGCGATCGTGGCCAAGCTGTCCGCATGTCGGTTGTGGCACCTGTTGTGATGTTCATATTGGACATGGCCAAGTCTTCCCTCCAAGTGTTGTACCAAGGAGCGATAAGGTGCCAAGGCTGGCTCTTTGACTGCGAACTCTCCGTTAGCCTGTTGCATTATCAAGTTTGAGTCCCCCTTTATGCATAATGACTTAGCCCCCATATTGGTAGCTAGCATGAGGCCGATGACAAGGGCCTCATATTCAGCTTCATTATTGGATACCGAGAACACAAGCATGGATATGGATGTGGTAACACCCTGTGGATTGCGAAGGACTATACCGGCGCCCCCTTGCCGGAGGGGAGCTCAATCAGGACCTTTGCTAGTGGCTGAGCCGTCAAACTCGAGTATCTATAAGTCATCTATGTCGGAGATCAGGGCCGTCTCCTCCCCTGGTAATTGATCTAAAGTCGGTTCACACTGTTGTCGTGAAAAAGAAGGCCAGAAGATCGGCAAGTGCTTGGCTCCGCAGAGCTGTAGGGTTTCTGATGGACAGGCCAAACTCGGCTAACAGTAATAACCAGCGGGTAAGTCGTCCAGACAAGGCAGGGCGTGTGAGCATGTATCGTAGTGGATCAGCCTTGGTGACAAGCAAGATTTGGTGCGACAAGAAGTAGTGCCTGAACTTCCACGAGGCGTAGACCAAGGCGAAGCAATGCTTCTTCAGCTCAGAATAGTTGGCCTTGGGTCACCTGATCGATCGGCTGAGGTAATAAACTGGACGCTCCACCCCGTCTACTTCTTGGGCCAACAAGGCCCCCACGGACCTGGGTGTGGAGGTTAAGTAAAGCAAGAGTGGAACACCCTGTTAGGGCACGACCATGGTCTGTGGTGACATGAGGATCGCCTTGATCTGTTCGAATGCTTGTTGTTGGGGCGCCTCCCAACTCCACGGTGCGCTTTTGTGTGTCAAGTGCCGAAAGGGTACGATAAGTTCAGCCAAGGCAGGGATAAATCGTCGGAGGTAAGAAACCTTGCCGAGGAAGCTCTTCAACTGTCTGGTGCTCTTAGACGGGGGCATTTCTTGGATAGAAGCAGCTTGAAAGGGTCAACGTCGATCCCTTGTCGACTAACCAAAAAGTCGAGGAATTTGCTGGAGGAGACTTCGAAGGCACATTTCAACGGATTCATCCGCATGCTGTACTGTCGACAACGATCGAAGACTGCTCGAAGGTCCGTGAGATGATCACTTTCCTTTTTGGACTTGATAATAAGATCGTCGACGTAGTCCTCTACGGTACGGTGTATCATGTCATGAAAGATGGCGGTCATGGCTCGTTGATATGTAGCACCCGCGTTCTTGAGACCGAAGGGCATGACTTTCCAACAAAAGTTACCCATTGGAGTCCGAAAGGCTGTCTTGGCGCAGT
Organism: Escallonia herrerae; assembly: GCA_033070095.1. Taxonomy (NCBI): domain Eukaryota; kingdom Viridiplantae; phylum Streptophyta; class Magnoliopsida; order Escalloniales; family Escalloniaceae; genus Escallonia; species Escallonia herrerae. The sequence continues at coordinate 53,053 of JAVXUP010001882.1, read as the reverse complement.
CGTCCGGATTCATTTAAATTTGGTTGTAGCCGGCGAAGCCATCCATGAAGGACAAGGTCTCGTATCCGGTGGCAGCTTCCATAAGCATGTCGATATTGGGCGGTGGAAACTCATCTTTGGGACACGCTTTGTTCAAGTCGAGGAAATCAATACAAACGCGGACTTGGCCGCTCTTCTTTTGGACAGGGACGACATTGGCCAGCCATATGGGATGATTAATTGGTTCGATGAAGCCGGCTTGTAGAAGTCGCTCAATCTCTTGCTTGATCTTTAATTCGAGTTCAGGGCAGAAAGACCTCGGATGCTGTCGGATAGGGGTGAATCCGGTAACGATGTTAAGATGGTGCGTCACCAAGGCGGGATCCAACCCAGGCATCTCGTTGTAACTCCATGCCAACACATCGCGATATTCGCGGAGGAGGGTAATCAATTCCTCTCTTCGGCCCGGGGCGAGTTTCGTGCCAATGTATGTCAGTCGAGGTTCCTCGCCCGGGTCAACCAGGTTAATTTCTTCGAGGTCTTCGGCCTGTGGTCGAGGGCCGTCCTCATAGCAGGGTGGTGCAGCGCCCGGAGTAAGCTCGGGGTCTGGCGGGCAATGCTCGGCCGTGCAGCACCATTCTGTTTTTGTGGTTGGCTCAGGATCGAGGGGGTCAGATGACGAACCACCTGGGACCCCCGTACACCATCATAATTGGTAAATCACTCTCCCGTCTTTGATGATGCGTCAGAAGGTAGGTTCAGGCTTGTGCCTTTTGGACTTGGAAGATGAAGGCGGATGATTGGTCAAGACCGCGGGTGGTGATGCTGAAGCTGCCGCTTTGTTCTTGTCGCCTTTCTTGGATTCGGACTTGGACTTGGGAGGCTTGTTCCCGCACAGCTCGTCCCACTCTGGCAATTTGGTGGAATGGATGTGAGTGGCGTTCTCACCATTCGGGGCGAGCTCGGTGAAGAAGGAGGCCTTGGCGAAGTAAGACTCGGCACATTCGAAGGGCGCCCTAGTTGCGGGGATCGTTATTGCTACCTCGTGTCCCACAAGACTGGCCACCAGTTTTACACATTGGTGGTACGTTGAGGGGACAGCCTTATTAACATGAATCCAAGGTCGTCCAAGTAGAAGGTGGAAGGAGGACTCGCTGTCTATCACATGAAAAGTGGTGTCACGACGGACAGTTCCGACCATAAGGTCGACAGTGATGTGGCCGAGGGTGGACTGGGGGCCCTGCCCGAAGCCAGTAATCTTGACGGGGTCACGGATGATCTTCCTTGGTGGTATGCCGGCTTGCTACAGGGTGATGAGAGGTATGATGTTGATTGAGGTGCCGCAGTCTACAAGGGCACGACGAAAGCCTGTGCCGTTAACGGTGCATTCAAGGCATAACGGTCGGTTGTGGTGTTCAATTGGCGGCGAGTCCTCGTCCGAGAAAACAAATGTGCTAGAAGGGACATGCCTGAGTTCGGCTTGGGCAGCGAAGAATTCAGGACCGAGGCCTGTGGTGACCTCGATCAGACAGTTTGAGAGGTAAGTTTGTGCCGTGGGTGAGAACCCCATTTCATCAAAAAGCTTTTAATCTTCGACATCTGCCCGACTGAGGACGCTGGCTGAAGAGCGGAAGGTATACAAGGTGTGACCATAGGAGAGATCTCTACAGGGGCTTCAGGGACTAGAGCTTCAACGTGGTCAGTAACAGCCATGAGTGCCTGATGTCCTCGATTGTTGTTGCCATGGTTTGGGTAAGGGTCCTTACGCACATCGTTGTTCTTCCGTAACTGTAGTTCGCCCGACGCGACCTTTCTTGCAAAGATAGTCCGTAGTGCGTTGCAGTTTTGAAGAGGATGGCCAATGGCTTGATGGAAGGGACAATAGTTGGTCCGGGTTCTTTCTTCACCTGTGACGGGGATCAGCACAGGTGGCAATTTGAAGTTGCGGTCATTAACAACCCATTCGGTCAAGAGTTCTTTCACCGTGTTCAGATCGCACGGAAAGGCAGGGGGAATCTCCTGTTGTCTTCGTTTGTCAGGGCATTGGTCCCTAGCCGGGAGCGGACGCTTGGAGCCAGCGTAATTGCTAACGTTGCTCTGGTTGGTGATGTTGCTGTCGCGTTGAGCACTAGGTGTGTTCGTCGAGGCCAACAGTGCATTCTGCGTGTGAGTCCTCCACGGTTTGACAGGGCTGACCGTCTCGTAAGTACGTCGTGCCGCTTCTTTGAGATGCCCCCAAGACTTTAACTGCAAGTTCTCAATGTGTACCCGGTAGATGTCGTTCATGTTTTTTATGCATATGGGGACCAATGTCTCTTCCTTGCTAAAATTTGCACACTCGAGGCACTTAAGGTGAAAGCGTTGCACGTATTTGGTTAAGTCTTCGCCGTGATTCTGGCGTATGCTGGCGATGTCCACTATGGTGACGCATTCAGCTTCGTAGTGGAATTTGTCCAAGAATAGTTGGGCCATTTCATCCCAAGAATGGACTGTCCCTGCGGGGATCTGATGATACCAAGTGTATGCCAAGCCCGTGAGGGACTTGTGAAACTCCTTCAGCTTCAAACTATCGCCCGGGCCGTACTGTTCCAACGAGCCAACGAATCTTGTCAGGTGCTCATGTGCGTTGACTTCACGCCCGTTGAAGAGAACAAAAGTGGGTTGCTTGTACCTGAGCGGGTAGGGTACGATGGCCATCTCGTTGGCATACGGCGTGCGGTCTGTCAGTCGCGCTAGCGAGTCGGGTGAGGACTGCTGTGACAGCCGGCAGAGGAGTGCATCGAAGTCGGCTTTGGAAACATAATGAGGGAGTGGCTCCTCCTAGCCTACTAGCAGCTGATGGCTGGCCGGGGCTACACGAGCCCCCTGACGATGGAACTGGGTAGGTTGGGGGAGCAGGAGGATGATACAGGGTAGGTGTTGCCGTAGGCACGTGTGCGGCAGCATGGGTGGTTGGGTGAGACATGTCCACCACTTGGCCAGTCGCTTGATGTTGCTCTGTTAGGTAGGGGTTAGGCTCCATCTCGATGGATTCATGAGTTTCAGAAGAACTTCTCGCCGGTAGATGCTGTGGTGCAATAGCAGGGATGACTTGCTGCAGTATCGGTCCTAGATTCGGCTGCGGTCTGTGCGATGGCATCGGGGGATGCAGCGTGCCAGCTATAGGCAGGGAGGATGTCACGAGTCCCAACGCCAGGGGTCTGGAAGGCCGAGGCGGTAGTGGTCGGGACACTGGGGCCTGGGCGGCGTCAGGGGACGGCCCAGGTCCTATGGGCTGGACCGGTGGAATGACTTGCTGTGAGGCCATAGCCTGCATGGATCTTTGCATTTCCTTCATGGCGAGCATGAGAGTGGCCTATGAGTCTTGTATGCTGGCTATAGTGGGAGTGAATTGCTGAAGGGCCGCATTGACAGTAACTTGCACGTCAGATGTGGGGTGGCCTTTGGGGACGCAGGGCACTAGTCCCCTCTTCCTCAACCGGGTGGTCCTCTTCTTGCACGGGATGGATAAGGCTCTGGCTGGTAGCCCTCGTAACTCATTATTGCATACGCATGATGCCTCAGTGCAGCATACTGCAACACGATGCTCACCTCCCCAGCGAAGTCGCCAAAATGTTGATGCGAAAAGGGGTTCGATGCTAGGTGGAGGTGTCACAAAGGATGCAGTCTGAGTCAGCTTCCAGGTAGACAAAGCGGGAGACAGCAAGGACGGAGTAAGGGCCGAGAGCAAGGCTCCCCAGACAGGTCGCGCAGGCTGGCAGCGCCGAGCAGGTAGGGCGACGACGAACGGGGCCGACAGTCGACAGTCCGTGTCAAGGATGCAGCGTCGAGGGTCCAGAGACCGGAGTCCAAGTGTGTTTCTCTCACTAGAATTCTAGAGAGAATGTATTTTTAGAGAGAGAAAGTAAAAAGTTCAAATGAGAGAAAGATCCTTGAATAAGCTTCAAAGTCCACTATTTATAGGCAAAAATGTGGTTGTGTCAAAGTTGACACGTGTCACCCCTGGGAACGACACGTCGCCAGGGGTTCCAAAGTACTGATTCTCCGTTGGACTATCGGTCCCCAAGTTCGTGCAGCCCTACCCTTGCAACATCTCTCTGCTTGTCTGAGGAGACTGATCATGCCGCGGTAGCATGGTCAGAGTAGCCCGTTGCCCCAGCCACCAGTCCAAGCCCTTACTGAATCCTACAAGGTGCTTCAAGAGACGCGCAGAGAACCTGATAGCTGTGAGGGTTGCCTCTGTAACCAACTGCCAGGCGGACTAGGCGCAATGCCCTCCAAGGACCTGCTCCCGTCCCGGAGTGACCCGTGGGTCATTGCCCTGGTGGTGTCGACGATCAACAGCAACATGAGTAACATGAGTGGCCATGGTCGCCGCTTGGCGCTTAGGGTCCGCTGCGGTGAAGTCGTTGCGTCGGAGCTCCCTGTAAGTGTGATGTCGGTGCCTTCAAGGTTGTGCCGACGATGGCTTCAGGGTTGCGAGCCCATCCTGCCGTGAGGGCCAGAGCCCCCGGTGATTGAGTCGGCGATGATGCTAAGCCCGTGATGGAGCTAAGCCCATGCCGTAGTTTGATTAAGCGGGCGACGGCACGAAGCCTGTCCCGCAGTTTGATTGAGCCAGCGATGGCACTAAGCCCGCGAAGGCGCGAAGCCCATCCCATAGTTTGATTGAGCCGGCGATGGCATACAGCCCATCCCGTAGTTTGATTGAGCCGGCGATGGCGCTAAGCCCACGAAGGCGCGAAGCCCATCCAAGTAAAAAATAGATATCAAGGAAAACGACGATTTCATTAAAAAAAAAACAGAGCTAAATCACTCCAAATTGACACTGTTAATGTGAAACGGGACGAAGGGAGTCGGTGCAATTGTGTTATGTGAATTGACATTCTTTCTTTTCATTTGAAACAACGTTTTACTGATCATGTGTGGTAGGCCTAGCGCCCGGTTACCAAGTTGCATCATTGAGTGAAATCGGGATTTGTGAGCTCATATAAGAGCCTCTCCAATAGCCGCTGCTTCCAGCCATGGAGTTTACAATGCAAACGAACAGGCCTTTGCAGCGTTACGCAGAATTGGCATGCTGTGTTCAACATAAAGGAGAATAATCTCATATTAGCTTGATTAGCTTGATTTTCGGATCTAAATTAGCATGATTCTTGGATCTAGATTAGCTTGATTTTAGGATCTAAACTGATTGTTGTGTAGTATATAAAGGCATGCTTTGCCATTCTGTAAAGACACACCAATGAATACAATTCTTCATTTCTTTATGGTATCAGAGCCATCTTTCTAGCATAGGCATTTCTTTTCAATTTCTCAGTCATGGAAGACGAATCTGCAAGTTATGTTCATGGGGGTTTGGCGCCCGTTGCGAATGTAAAACATCGCAATTGACACCAAATCTCTGTTCTACTTGCATCCGTCTGATCATCCAGGCTTGATCTTCGTTACACAACCTCTAAGTGAAAATGGAGAGAACTATTTCACTTGGAGACGTAACATGTTGACGGCGCTCCAATCCAAAAATAAGGCAGGGTTCGTCGACGGGTTGATAGCAAAACCCGATGTTCATTCCAGGGATTTTCAATCATGGATCCAGTGTAATGCAGTGGTCAAATCATGGATCGTCAATCCTCTTTCTAGAGAATTACAAACTAGTGCCGCACATGCAGACACTGCAAGTGAAATTTGGTGCGATTTTGATGAACGATTTACTCAGGGCATTGCACTTAGAGTGTATGACCTGAAGCGATCTATTGCTCTACTACAACAAGAGAAATCTGCTATTTCTACATACTATGGTAAGTTAAAAGGTGTGTGGAATGAACTACATAATCTTAGACCTATACCTGTATGTACTTGTGGTGCTGGAAAGAAAATGCAGGAAATGCGAGAAGAAGAGAAAGTCTTCGATTTTTTGATGGGATTGGATGATACTTACAAGACGGTGCGATCCCAAATCCTGAGCATCGATCCATTGCCAGGACTTGGGAGAGCATATGCCGTGGCTGCCCAAGAAGAAAAACAGCAAGTGGTCGCTGCTGCGCGTGTCCCTACTATCGAGGCCACAACTCTATTGGCTAAAGCACCACATATGCGGCATGGAGGTGACCAGAAAATTGAACGGCGTGGTGAAAATTCTGGAGAAAGACGGCATGGTGGATTACACTGTACCCAGTGTAATCGATCCAATCACTCTAGAGAGAACTGTTATGAGATCATCGGATATCCACCTGGATGGAGAAGACCCAAACCAAGAGGAGGAAATCAGCCATGGCTCCGCGCATCCGGAGGCACAACATCATCGGCGGCAATTGCCCAGCCGTTTGCAGCTACTGCCGACGCATCCGCACCATTTCCAAATCACAGCCCTGCATATCAACCATGGTCGCGCACTGCCGGAGACACAGCACCAGCGACAAGGGTTTCACAACAATTCGTTGCCACATCCGACGAGTCTGTGTCATTTCCAAGCTTCACACCCAGTGAAATGCAAAGACTTGCTGATCTTTTGGGCCGCCAATTAGGACCCACTAATGGGCCTTCTGCAAATATGACCTCACAAAATATATCTGGTAAGCCAGACTCGTGGATTATTGATACAGGGGCCACGGATCATATATCATGTAAACTTGATACTATGTCCGATGCTTATACAAATCCAGGTGTACCCCCGGTTCAAATTTCCAACGGTGATACCGTCCCAGTTCATGCTTTGGGACGAGTAAATCTTGGCCCCAATTTGCATCTCGAACAAGTTTTGGGAGTGCCTAATTTTTGTTTTAACCTATTATCAGTCAGTAAATTGACTCGAGATCTCAACTGTGTTCTAATTTTTGGATCTGAATTTTGTGTGATATAGGACTTACTCTTGAGGAAGCCGATTAGAGTAGGTAGAGTGCGAAATGGCTTATATCATTTGGAAACAACGAGGGCGGGGAAGGCGCTTCTGTCAAAAGGACATAACACTGCGGATTTATGGCACCGTCGTTTAGGGCATCTACCAATGAACCGTATCTCGCTGGTTTCCAACTTACCTGTTACTTTCAATTCGCCAAAACTTTTATTTTGTGATGCTTGTTGCAAGGCCAGACAAACTAGATTGCCTTTTCCACATAGCAAAAATAAATCGATGCACAACTTTGATTTAGTCCATTGTGATATATGGGGTCCATACCGTACTAAATCTCATTATGGGTCACATTATTTTCTCACGATTGTTGATGATCATAGTCGAGCCACATGGGTCTTTCTCATGAAGTTTAAGTCCGAAACTAGACACTACCTCTTGATGTTTTTCAACTGGGTTAAGACACAATATAACACCAGAATCAAGGTTTTTAGAACTGATAACGGTCTTGAATTTGGACATCGTGAATTATTACATCATTATTTTGAGAATGGAATGGACAGACAAACAAGCTGCACGGATACACCGCAACAAAATGGAGTGGTGGAGCGAAAGCACAGACATCTCTTAGAGGTAGCTAGAGCTTTACGATTCCAGGCCAAACTTCCAGTCAGATTTTGGGGGGAGTGCGTACTTACCCCTGCTTACTTAATCAACCGCATGCCACTTTCTGTGCTCCAAAACCGAACACCTTATGAAGTATTATTTGGTAAGGTACCTAACTATGATCATTTGCGAACTTTTGGATGTCTCTGTTATGGACACATGAATGGCAAGCCACATGATAAGTTCGCCCCTCGAAGTAAGTCTGGCATTTTTGTTGGTTATCCCAATGGGCAGAAAGGATATAGGATTTAGGATTTGGAGAGCAAAGTGATTTACTCTTCAAGAGATGTTCAGTTTTTTGAAAGCATATTTCCTTTTGCTGACAAAAAGGATAATATTGCTGACCTACAAACCTGCCACACTCCTTTTGGGTTAACAGATCATCTTTCAGTTGATTGGGAGTGTCAAGCAGCTAGCCATGCACCCACAGGTAAAACTAGTAAATCAACTCAGACCAGTGATGTGCCAACTAGATCAAACTCACCCCACAATGTCGACCTTGAACCCCTATCTCTTGGATCATCATCATCCCAAGACCAGATACCCTTGGATCAAGCACCAGGATCTGCTGAGTTGTCACCATCTACCATACAGTCACCCATCAGAACTGAGCAATCTGCCTTACCTATAAATGAACCTCCAGTTGTGCCTTCTAAGCGCACAAGACAGGTGTCCAAGAATCTTTCTGGGTACAATTATACATTGCCACCATCCCTTGCCCCGCCTTCATCTACTTCGCACTCTTCCTCTCCATCTGCTAACTCGACGGTATATCCTTTGTCCCATAATATTTCTTATTCCAAATTTTCTAGAACTCACACTGCATTTTTAGCGGCCATCTCTTCGGTTGATGAGCCCAAATATTTTTCTCAGGCAGTGAAACATGCTCATTGGAAGGATGCCATGGCCAAGGAGATCTCTGCTTTGGAAGCTAATAACACTTGGACTAGAGTTGTCAAATGGGCCGGGCGGCCCGCGGCCCAGCCCGGCCCGGCCCCTTTTGGCCCGGGCTTGGCCCGGCCCATACATGAACAGTGCTGGCCTGGCCATTTTGGGCTTAGGGCCAGGGCCTGGGCCAGGCCTGAATTTTTCTGAAAAAAGCCCGGGCCCGACCCAACCCGAAAAAGCCCGGGCTTGGCCCGGCCCGATAACGGCCCGAAAAAAGCCCGGGCTTGGCCCGGGTCAGGCCCGGCCCGGTTTGGCCCAGTTCTGGCCCGGGTCAAAGTGGCCAGAGAACTGTTTTTTCTTTTCTTCTTCCAACGACAAGCCCGTGTACGAATAAAAAATGAAAAAAAAAGAGGTAAAGAAATAAAGTGACGCGTTTGACCATTTCTAATCGCAACATGGGGATTAAGCTAACTTGACTTGTGGGTGGGTCAAGATTGAGACTTCTTCATCACTTCCACACTTTGCTCTTGAACCCATTTGTGACTGGCCTTCATCACAAAAAATCACCCCTTTTTCAACAAGTTTGCTGCAACAACTACTGTAATACCAAGTCATTAGTGAGAGCACTCTCTGTATAAACAGCAACAAAAATGGTCAAGGCCATTAGGGTTCATGAAGTTGGTGGCCCTGAAGTCCATTTCTCTCTGTCTCTCTCCCGGTATCTGTGTGTGGATATCATACTTAACATATGAAGTTTGCGATTTAATTCGCTGGCTCTTTTGAAAGTAGCCACTAAATATTGAATAACAAGAAAATGCCCAAAAAAAATTTTTAAAAAAATAGGCCCGGGCCTGGCCCAAGCTCGGCCCTAAATGTTGGGCCTAGGGCCTGGGCTTGGACCGGGCCCAGATATCCCCAGAGCCAGGCCCGGCCTGATTGGCAGTCCCCTTGGCCCGGGCCCGGCCCGTTTTGCTCGAGGCCCGATGGGCTTGGGCCGGGCCGGCCCAAGCCCGGCCCATTTGACACCTCTAACTTGGACACTTATGCCATTACCATCTGGAAAACGTGCCATTGATTCTAAGTGGGTATATAAAGTCAAATTCCACCCAGATGGCACTGTGGAGAGATACAAAGCGTGACTTGTGGCTAAGGGATACACACAGATTGAAAGTCTAGATTTTCATGAAACATTTGCACCAGTTGCCAAACTAGTTACGGTACGGTGTCTTCTTGCCATTGCTTCAATAAAGAAATGGGAACTCCATCAGTTGGATGTCAACAACGCCTTTTTGCATGGAGATCTAGAAGAGGAAGTATACATGAAGATTCCTCAAGGTTTTTCTAAACAGGGGGAAAATCGTGTGTGTCGTCTTCAAAAGTCTCTTTATGGGCTTCGTCAGGCTTCACGCAATTGGTATCACAAGTTTACTCAGTCCTTACTTGTAGTTGGTTTTATTCAGTCTCAATCTGATCATTCTTTATTCACCTTCGCTCATAAAGGATCTTTTCTTGCTGTCCTTATTTATGTTGACGATGTGATTGTCACGGGGACTGATTCAGCTAAAATTTCTTGGCTAAAACACTACTTGGATACTAAGTTCCATATTAAGGATCTCGGTAAACTCAAGTACTTTCTCGGCATTGAGGTGGCACGTTCTTCTGATGGCATCGTGTTAAGCCAACGGAAATATGTTCTTGACATTTTAACGGAATGTGGTCTAACAGGTTGCAAGCCATCTTCCTCACCCATGGCTGAACAACATCAACTTGATCTTAATTCAGGAGAACTATGTGATGATCCAGGACAGTATAGACGTCTCATTGGTAGATTACTCTACCTCACGATCACTCGTCCAGACATAAGTTATGTAGTTCACATCCTAAGTCAATTCATGCACAAGCCAAGACGACCACATTATGATGCTGCCATACGCGTTCTTCGCTACCTCAAAAATTCGCCCGGTCAAGGTATTTTGCTCTCCTCCAACAGTTCTCTATCACTACGTGCTTATTGCGATGCCGATTGGGCTGGCTGCCCAACAACTCGCAAATCTACCACTGGGTATATCGTGTTTTTGGGATCTTCACCCATTTCCTGGCGTTCAAAGAAACAATCCATAGTCTCGCGTTCCACCGCTGAGGCAGAATACAGGGCAATGGCCACCACCGCAAGTGAGATTATTTGGCTACTTCAACTCCTCTCTGATTTAGGGGTTTCTCATCAAAATCCAGTTTCCTTATTTTGTGACAATCAGGCCGCATTACACATTGTGGCCAACCCAGTGTTCCACGAGCGCACAAAGCACATTGAAATAGACTGTCATTTTGTTCGGCACCACACTCAGTCCAAAGCTTTATTACCTCGACCAATTTCGTCTCAATATCAGCTTGCAGACATTTTCACCAAGGCACTTGGCCAGGAACGCTTCCACATTTTACTGGGCAAGTTGGGCATTTCAAATATCCATGCTCCAACTTGAGGGGGAGTAAAGGAGAATAATCTCATATTAGCTTGAGTTTAGCTTGATTAGCTTGATTTTCGGATCTAAATTAGCATGATTCTTGGATCTAGATTAACTTGATTTTAGGATCTAAACTGATTGTTGTGTAGTATATAAAGGCATGCTTTGCCATTCTGTAAGGACACACCAATGAATACAATTCTTCATTTCTTTACAACAGACGTGACACTTTTTGTTCAAACAATTCTCATGACATTTCCCATTAGTAGTCACTGGAGAACTTCCGTCTTACAACACACCAAAAACACAAATGAAAATGAAAAAGCAACTGCTGAAATCGAAGTTCAAAAAAACATGCAAATAGAAGACGCCGGTTATGTAGTGGGGCTTGCTGCTCAGTCTTGCCTCAATCTTATTGTCTTAACGCCAGATGCTTTCACCATCTTTTATTGAGTTGGAGAAATTCCCAACCACGTCTTGAGGCGGCAAACAAGCCATGAAGTTTCGGCATCAGTACTCACCTTTGACTAGGCTTCAGAAGATGCACCCTGAACCATTCTGCCGAGAGCTTCGGGTGCCTTGCGTATCCCTTGTCATAATCTATGTAAGCATTTCCAAAACGGGAATATATACTTGCGTCCCACTCGAAATTGTCCGTCAATGACCATATGAAATAGCCCTTCACTTTCACTTCATCTCTATATCGAATGGCCAAAAAGCAATGGAGGCATTATATGGTTTTGATCATGCACAACAGCTAAAGTCCAGACTGAAATGCTCTCAGAATTCCTTTATATGTTGCCTAACTATTATAATAAGGTCTTTTTTAATAAAGTACTTACTCGGTGATGGCTCTCTTTAGGTAGGAAAGATGCTTTTGGTAGTAGGATACCCTCCGATGATCGGTAAGGGATTCCCAGCGTGTCAATGAGGGATCATCTCTCTCATCAATCCCTGCAATTGCAATATAGCATGGATGTCAATTTCAAAGTCATCTCTTAGAGATCTTTAACAAAATAAGCTCAATTACCATTTTCAGATATGTAAATAACTGGGTCATCGTATTTGTTCTTCACGTAGGCCAAGAAATCCTTAATCCCAGCTGGATACACTCTTATCCAACTTGAACCTCCCTGCAACATTATCGTAATAAAACAATTTTCTAAGTACTTCACTATGCATTCAAATTACAGAACAAAGAAAAAAAAAACAGATATAAAGAAGTGCGGATTAAATTGAAGGGCTTGCCTCTTCACCGATTGGTACCCCGTCACGTTCGGCTACCAAAGAAAAAGAGGAAGGATATTGTTAGAACCCCAACAGCGTGAACTAAGAAGTTTCTTTGACTTCTATTTGTTTACCATAAAGAGTGGCTTATTAACATAAGATGGTATTTGATCTCAAACTTACTTTCAAATGCAATTCTGGGATCGGTAACAACACTTGGGGGTCCATCTGCAACCTCAGGTGCATCTCTCACATAAGAAGCAGTATAGTAGTTAAGTGCTATGAAATCATACGACCCTTTTACCATCAGGGATTCTTCATCTGTGAATGGTCGGAGACGGGATCCTATGAAATCCTTCATGCTATCTGGATAGTCACCCTTAAACAAAGGATCCATGAACCTAATATGTAGACATGGTAAATATTAAGTTACAATCTGCTTTAAAAGTTTAAGTTATAAGAGAATGTGCCGAATAACATTACCATACTTAACACTCTCCTTTCACGTGCAAGGTCAACTACACAGGGAGGGACAAATCAAGATGCCACCACCAAATACATGAATAGAAAGAGTGAAAACCGTAGTGTAATAAAGGAAACCAAATATGCAAATAGGAATAGTCGAATCCAAAGTTACCGTCTGATAAGTTTAAGTTGTCAGGGAATGGGTTTAATACTGTTATCGGGCTTAACAGTAAATTATAATTAAGGGTATGTGCAAACAAAGATTAAGAACAGGCTATAAGTGTCGAAAAAAGAAAATAGAACGAGTGTAACCGCAGGAAACCCATATGGCAACAAACCGATCTGAACGATCCCGAAATGGAGAACGAAAGATTGACAATTGCGTAATAGATGTTAGCGCCAATTTCTATGCTTTATCTCAAATATTGAAACTTTCATTCTGCACTTTGTCAAGGTAATCCTGCATACACAGATATTGTTCACCAAATGCAACTGGCTTTGTCAAGAGCGATCTTGCTTCATGCACCTGGACGTTTTGTATTTCTCGATGCATTAGTGATTGTATGTTACAATCACTACGGGCGAAACCAAAATTTGCTTGTAGTGGGTGGGAGGTGGGCAAAGTATGAACACATAGATAATGATCAATATGAAAGTACACCAATTTTCTACACGACGGATAGCCATAAGACAATAACATTGTTAGCGTCTGTTAGACTAGAGCTGATCCACGTTCTTTTTTGTCACTAGGATATGCATTAAATATAACACATAAATATTGCAGCCACAAACAAATGAAAGCGTGAAAAAGTATAAAACGATGCGTGGAAAACATGAATCTGAAATCCATGACTTCTTTAAAGGAAGTCTTATCAAAGTGGGGTCTGGTGTATTAGTTTAGAACTAAAAGTATGGTGCTACTTGTACACCTCTTTTCAGTTTTTTTGTCCTTTGGGTAATTTTATTCGATCAGAAAATATTAAAAGTATACAAAATTTGGAAGGGGAGGGGGTTGAGGTGTTTTCAATTTTTTTTTTCACTGTTTGAATAATTTTACATAAAACGAAAATAAAAAATAATAAAAGTACACAAAAATTTAAGAAATTTTTTTCATCATCGTTGCAAAAACATGAAATGAAAAATGATAAGAGTACGGCCTACCATCCCAACATGTAATCTTTGTATCGTTGTGCAGCAGCGCGGTCCTCCTCAATATCGGTCAAAGCTACGGGCCAAATTTGCTGGAGAATAATCCCAATCTTTCCCTTTTGAGTACTCTGTGGTCATAAAACATACAAGGCTCCAGTAAATGACCACTTTTAAGAAGGACGTAAAGCAGCCAACTTTGAGTACTCGATGGTCATACATTCAAAGAAACGTGACATTAAATTCAGCCTTTTCAATCATTAAAGTTGTATTTTTAAAAATAGAGTCTCCAAATAGTTTCATGTTAAACTCTTGTATATGTTGTCTTTATAAACTAAAAAGTGTTACTAGCAGTATCATTGCAAAAGGCTTCAGGCCAATTATTTTGCAAAGTTAGCGACACTTTTTTATTTTAGTGTCGCTAGCACTGCTTAGCGTGAGTGGCATTACCAGTAGTAGTTAAATAATGGATGCAGAATTAACCTGGTAGTTATCCCTGTATAACTTCACCACAGCTGCATGAGCAAGGAGCTGATGATGTGCCACCAAGTACGGTTCTGTTCCTGGATCCCCGGAAGCGTCACGATGAATTCTTGTTCTATATGGCTGACAAAAAGTGAGATCTGGAGGGAGGAGGCTCCTTGCAGCAAATGTTTCCACTGTGCTGGAGCTAGCCCCGCGACCGGGAGCAATGGTACCCGTTCCATATCCTGTGTAAGCCAAGCTCCACGGTCCGCAGAATGTGATCCAATACCTAACCCGATCGCCAAATTCCGTGAAGCAAAGGTTGGCGTAGTCTACGAAGTCCTTCCTGTTCATTAGGTAGTTCATCGTGTTACAGCAAATTCCTAATCCAAAACAACCTTATACAAACTTTTAAACACACAGTTTCTAATCCAGCTTTTGAAACATGATGGACCAAACAAAAAGAGTGCCCAAAGGGGTAACTAGTACCTAATGAAAACATTACCTTACACCCCTTTAATACTAGCTAACGAAATTAGGCCAGGTGCACGTGGGAGAAAATTCATAGTACGTAGTCGACTCTCTTGTAATTAATAATCTTGCAAGTATTAAAAATTGTTGGTTTATTAGCAGTATTACTTTATTAGCTATTAATTAAAAAAACTCGTGTTATCCTTTCGAACTACTGTTGGTAGAGCATTTGGCACAAATGGCGTCTAATAAACAAAGTTCATAATAACCTTTCAAACTATTGTCGATCAGGCATTTCGCTTGTAAATTTTTTTGTCTCCACAAGATTCGGCTCCATAATGTGAAAATAAGGCCCTCTCCACATGCACTGCAAACGAGTAGATACAAAAAAATGCACATATTTTGTCTCTTACTACTAGTACCAATATTTGAGATTTTTTCAAAGTTAATAATATTGTACTTTACAAAATGGAGTTAGTTCACGTATTGATTATTAGAACGTTGGCTCTGATTTGCACACGATACGATAAAAACGCTTGAAAAAAAAGAGTCATTATTACTCTAGGATTTTTTCTCATGAAAAAAAATGGAGTTAGTTCAGATATTGATTTTGTCTCATGATCATGGGACGAGAAGCAAGCGACTCACGTAATCTGTGGTGACAAAAAACCACCATATTCGTCATCTAGGCCTTGGGGAATGTCCCAGTGGGAGAGAGTCACGATAGGTGTTATACCTGCATGCATATATACATGAAGATTAAACTATCTGAGGTAAAATGACTAAAAATATGTGTTTGAGCGCATGTGTTCGCCAGACTAAGTATTGAAGCAAAACCTGCAGCAAGAAGCTCGTCTATAAGATTGTTGTAGAATGTTATGCCTACAACGTTCTTCCCCCCAGATATTTTTCCGTCTAAGAAATGCAATCAGATAGAGAAAGCAAACAAAATAAGCGAAATAATTCAACCGAGCCAATCACATATTTACAATAAGCTCTACACTAAAAATGCCACGCATCAATCACTACTAGTAATGATAATATATGATGTCAAATGGTCGACTTTGACTCTTACTTGGTAATATTCTCGACCACGAGATTGAGAACCGGTAAGAATCTAATCCCATATACTTAATGAGGTTCAGATCTTCCTGAAAATTATGTAAGCAGTTAGTAGACGAGTAGCTAGTAAGAATAAGTTGATGAAGCGATTATTCATGAAAGAATAAATTTTGGCTTCTACCCGGGTTGTAGGAATCTTCCTCCAACCCAGTGTATAGTGACAATTAGTAGTCGCTAAATATTTCTAGTGACTTTTCTTCTAACACTTTCAGCGACAATTATTAACAGCACTTTTTTAACGTTACTAAATAAAAGTCACTATAAATATTTAGAGACGATTGATTGTCGTTGTATAGGGGGTAGGAGAAAGATTTCTCTAACTGGAATAGCAGCCAAATTTTTTCCTTCATGAAATGGACCATAATTAACGTTTCTTTTGTAGTTCAAACATCACCACGACAGAACAAAATTCCTGCACTTCGCTTTAAGAATGTATAATTTTGAAACAAATTAGTGAAATGACTATTTTTGGTTGTATCAGATGAAAAAAGAAAAAGAGAAGACTAATGGGTGACAAATTTGCTTTATTACGAACCTCAAATAGGCGACAATGATTTGTAGCTTCCTCCCAACCATAGAGACCTGTCATTGAACAACAATGCAACAGAATGTCTAATATCTTCGCATAACAAGTGCACCCCTTAAGCTCTAAACAGGAAGTCTACCCCTTTTTAGTTTCATACAGTACATTTTAGTTTTAAGCTCTAAATAGAAACCCTCCAAATTCCAAAAACCCCAATTTATGATACTCTTTCTTTCGTTGATTCCCCTCTCAGTTTTCAACTTCAAACGCCATAACCAGCGCCACATGGAAGTCTGCAGCTCCCAACCTCCCAAGTCACAAGTTTTGATTCCAGAAGAAGAAAAAATTGAAAACCTCCCAAAGTCACAGCTGGCTACTTTTGGAGACGGTATCCACCAAAATCCAGCCATCTTCGGGGTCGGTAAACTATCATCACCCCGTCCAGTTGTTCCAGCAATCCAGCTCCACTTCAATGTAGAAGCTGGTTTTATAGGAAGAAGAAATGAAAACTGGGTGGACAGGCAGAGATGGAGAGGGGTATTATTGGGGGGAGCCGTTGGTTCAGCAATTTTCTCCTTCTATTAATTTTTATTAACTTTTGGGATCAAAAGTTGGAGTAAAATATGTTCTATTTTCTATATGCAATGGGCCGATGCAAAGTTCACTCTTCTTAATGTCCAGAATTAAAATAAAAGGGGAGACAAAGACTAAGGTCCCGTTTGACACTCTTCTTTTCCCTTTTTTTTTCAGTTTTAAAAACTGAAAAAAAAAGGAGCATTTGGTAACCATTTTTTTTCAATTTAAAAAACCAGTTTTTAAACTGTAGAGTAAAAAAAAAACTCCAAAAACTGATTTTTTTTTTCACTTTTGGTTTTTTTTTTCACCACCACCACCACCCTCCCACCGCCGGCAGCCACCTCAGGCGACCACCGCAGGAGACTGCCGACAACCACCTCCGGCCGTCGGCAGCCACCGCCGGAGACTGTCGGCAGCCATCTCCGGCCGCCGGCGACCACCGCCGGAGACTGCCGGCAGCTACCTCCGGTCGCCGGCCACCACCGCCGGTGACTGCCGGCAGCCACCTCCGGCCGCCGGCGACCACCGCCGGAGACTGCCGGCAGCCACCTCCGGCCGCCGGCGACCGCCGCCGGAGACTGCCGGTAGCTACCTCCGGCCGCCGGCCACCACCGCCGGTGACTGCCGGCCGTCGGCCACCACCACCACCACCGTCGACCATCGCTACGCCCCACCACCGCCACCGCAAACCACCAAAAAAAAAGTCAAAATAAAAAGGGTTACCAAACACCAAAAAAAAAAACCTAAAAAAAAAAAGGGTTATCAAACACCCACTTGTTTTTATATAAAAAAAAAATTAAGCTGCTCTTTAAAAAACTGCTCTTTAAAAACTGAAAACCAAAAAAAAATTTTTGTCAAGGACCCGTTTGACAGGATTTTTTTTTCTAGTTTTTTTTTTCAGTTTTGAAAACTGAAAAAAATAGTTGCGTTTGGTAACCATTTTTTTTTCTTCAATTTAAAAAATCAGTTTTTAAATCGGGACTTTTTTTGAAAACTCAAACGATTTTTTTTTAGACCACCACCACTACCGCCGGCAACTGCCGGCTGCCACCTCCGGCCACCACTGCAGGCCACCACCAAGGTCGGCCGCTGCCAAGCCCCACCATCGCCACCGCAAACCACTAAAAAAAACTCAAAATAAAAACTGAGTAATCAAACACAAAAAAAAAATCAAAATAAAAAATGGGTTATCAAACTCCTACTTGTTTTTGTAAAAATAAAATAAAATTAAACTGCACTTTAATTTTTAAAAATAAAACTGAAAAAAAAAAACAAAAATGTTTTCAAACAAAGTTAAGTGATGTTAATTATTCAAAGATTCAACCTGAAGATCTAGTGACGAGTGAAGCGCAAGCTCACGTGAGAGTTCCTTATCATCGTCCAAAATAGAAAGTACTAAAAGGTCTTTTTCAAGAACCAAAGGTCAGAGGACAGAGAGGAGAGGTGGAGAGAGGACCTTGTTCCCTGGCATAAGTGTCCCATATGCTTGGGCCTCTCCCTCCTTCATTGACGGCACCTTCAATCTGAAAAGGCAAAAGCAGATTAGCAGAGAAGAAGAAGATATGCACTGGCGTAACATATGTATATAGCTCTAGGCAGAAAGACTTTTTCAATCTGATCAATCCTTGTTCAAAGAAACTTTGCCTCAAAATTTTTGTGGTTGCCGTTATCCCGAAGTAGATATAACTTTTGTCGGAACAACGGCAAACGATACAACCACCTCACAGCACGGATAACTTTAACATACGCCAAGCCAAATCTTGTAAGAGTATGTTTATTGTATTGGAGCCACAAAATACTTGGCTCAATCAGAAAACTCCAAGAAGTTGGTAACTCAACACGAAATCTCTCTACTTATTAGTGAAGTGTTGTTAGTAAGGTCATAGTCCAATCACAATGGAATCTCTGTTCCATCTGTTTATGCAGCAGTTCCAAGCAAAACACTACTTGCGGTGACTCCACAATGTCTCTCCGGGACTAGAACCCGAGAGAATGCTACCTAGGCTAGGATCTACCTGAAAAGCAGAGGTTGATGCACCAAAGAGGAAACCCTTGGGAAAATCGTCACGGAAGGTCGCGCCGGGAACAACCGGGGTTGCCATCAAACTTTTTGGCTGCAAATGGGTCTTTCCTAACACTGGACTGTGAAGTAGACAATAGCAGAGTGCTTTGCTTTTTTCTCGTGGAGGACGAGATCTTTGAACCCTGTATTTATAGGCAAACATTGAAGTAATAATATACACCTCTCGTCACTAACATTAAAATTTGTTCTTCCTGATCCCGATTTTGTATTATTATGCCACGTTAAAATTGTTTGCACCGTACCCAAGAACTTATTAAAAAAGATAAATTATAAGAATGATCCTAAGTAACATGCAAAGATGCCATCACCGATTAAATGTTTCTATCTCCTCGTCTATCTATATCTCGCCACCAACATGTGTCGGGGGGCGTTCCACACCTTATATTCCGGGCCAGCGAGGATCTACTTAGATAGTGGTCTCGATAATAACGTGTCCCTAACCATGATTTGTATTAATTATGACATGTTCAAAAATTGTTCGCATTGTTCCCAATGCATAAAAATAAAATAAAAACCTTGTACCGGATTGTTCACTACTATCACATTTGTATTAAATTATTGGTATAGTCATGATCCAAACGAGGACTAAATTATACAGCATGGCTTTTTTTCCCTGTTGTAAGTAACATGCAACAGGCCATCACCTATTAAATGTTTCTATCTCGTCAATATATATATATATATATATATATATATATATATATATATATAATTGGCCAAATCGAGAGATATAAATCATATCATTGTACTATTTTTCCTGTGGATAATAATTCACGGTGACAGGAAGAGCTATTACTCGCAAAAGGGGGCTTCGACGAAAAATCTCTGATCCTTTAAGTCAAAACTTATTTGAGATTAGATTCTAAAATGGAAGAGTAAACATTTAAGCACTGAAAGCTAAAGGACTCGGGTCCGTCAAAGCCTGAGGATAGAAAGTCCCACCACAAGAAGAACACTTTTTAGCGATGGAGGACAAAAAAAATCCATCACCTTTTAGCGATTTTTTTTTGTCGTTAAAAGTCCGTCGCTAAAAATAATTAGCGATGAAATATTCTGTCGATAAAAGTTGAGCGACAGACTTTTACCTATGAACTCTTACAAACGGTAAATCCATCGCTTATTTTATCGACATAATATTCTATTGCTAAATTGATCCCGTCCCAAAAAATAAAAATGTGAAAACCTTGTACCAAATTGTTCACTACTATCTCATTACCATAAAAAGTTGTCCGTATGGTCATGATTCAAACCAGAAGTAAATTATAGAGATCGTCTCTTTTCTGTTGAAGTAACATGCAACAGGCCATCATCTATGAAATGTTTCTATCTCATCATCTATCTATATATTTCGTTGCTTTTGTTGGCCAAATCGAGAGACATAAATGATATCATGATTATACTATTTTTTTGTTTGAGCCAGTTGTGGATAATAATTTATCGAGACAGGTAGAGCACACTGATAAACTTGTAAAGCACAACACGGATAAACGTTGACTCGCAATAGGGATTTCGACGGGATGTCTCCTATGATTAAGTCACAACTTATGTGAGATCAAATTCTAAAGGAATAGCAAACATACAAGGAGTGAAAGCTAAATGACTCATGTCAGTCAAAGCTAGAGGACGTAGAGACCCACTACAAGGAAAACACCTTTTAGTGATGGAAAAAAAAAATCCATCGCACTTTTAGCGACTTTTTCTTCGTTGCTAAAAACAATTAGATTTGAAATATTCTGTCGGTAAAAGTCTTAAGCGACAAACTTTTATTTACAAGCGGTAAATCCATAGTTTATTTTATATATTCCAATTTTCTCACCTTCCACCAATTACTTTTTTTTTTAGGATAATTTGAATTGTCTTTGGCAACGGATTCTTGGCGATGGTCTATATGTGTCCATAAAAGTCCACATATCCAAAAAAAAAATAAATTAATGGCATTAAGTAACAACGGCCAAAATCCGTCGCTAAAATCCATTAAATGGACAAAAACCCCAACTTTCTCTACTCTCTCTCTCTCTCTCTCTCTCTCTGTGTGCCACCCACCGCCCATGCCCCCCACCCTGGCTATCGCACCCGCACCGCCTACCGCCACAGTCCCGCTAGCCTTTCTTATTTCTTCTGCCTACTCTCTTTATGTTCTCTTTGATTTTGAGAAGATTTTCTGGATGAGCAATGGATCGGTAAGACAACAAAGACCAGTCTTTTCGGAAGGGTCTTTTTACTACCCTTTTGTGGGTTTAGTTTGCAAGGCAAATGGCAGTAAGTTTATCTATGTTCTTTTTGTTTTTCTTGCTATGGATATGTCTTTTTGGCTTTGACCACACTTTTGTGAAGTTGGTTTTTGTATACAAAAGAAATTTTTATGCTTATAAAAGTATTGTATTTTCTTTTGAATTTTTGTCTAACTATTTTGCATTTGTAGTGATTCTTTTGTTGTTGGGTATTGTGTGTTTATTATTCAATCGGTTGAATGAGAAAGTTTGTCTTTTTAAATCATATGACTTGATCAGATTTATTTGAAAATATAGCATTTGCATAGTATTTCAAACAAACATCACGTGATATAAGGTTCGATGGTTCGTTCAGAGGTTTGGTTTTTATGGAGGGAGAACGAGTTGAATTCGTCTTGAAACTCGATATAGACTGCAACTACTAAGTTTCTCTAAATAAAATATGGGTTACATTTCTCTATTTTTTTACTTTTACCAATCTAATAGTTTAAACAGATCGAATTAGGTAATTGGCTACATTACGTCGGGAAATTGAAACTGTATTCATGTTAGTACTAGTCTGTGTAATGTATATGTTAGACAATTGTTATCGGGTAGGGGTAAGAGGAGAGGGTCGAGAGCAATTTTGGATTCTTATAATCATGTTCATAATCATGCATGCGTGACATGCAGTGCTGTTACTTGATACTTCCTCTGTCTAATATTTTTCTTCGGACTTGTTCCAAAAAAATTGAGATTGTCCGCAAGGAGACGAGGCCTCGAGAATTTGATTCCGGAGTGGAGGAACCTCATGCATGGGACTACCTAAGACTTTGAAGTTTGTAGAAGATCGTGATTGACATGTATACTGGCCTTCTTGATTATATATTCCAATTTTCTCACCTTCCACCAGTTACTTTTTTTTTTAGGATAATTTGAATTGTCTTTGGCAACCGATTCTTGGCGATGGACTATATGTGTCAATAAAAGTCCACATATCCAAGGTTTGGTTCAGAGATTTGGTTTTTATGGAGGGAGAACGAGTTGAATTCGTCTTGAAACTCGATATAGACTGCAACTACTAAGTTTCTCTAAATAGAATATGGGTTACATTTCTCTAATTTGTTTACTTTTACCAATCTAATAGTCTAAACAGATCGAATTAGGTAATTGGCCACATTACGTTAGGACTAGTCCGTGTAATGTATATGTTAGACAATTGGCCACATGTGTGGCATGCAGTGCTATTACTTGAGATTTTCTCTGTCTCAATTTTTTCTTGAGACTTGTTCCAAAAAAATTGAGATTGTCCGCAAGGAGACGAGGCCTCGAGAATTTGATTCCGGAGTGGAGGAACCTCATGCATGGGACTACCTAAGACTTTGAAGTTTGTACCTTATGCCTTTAATTCAAGCTAATGGCCGAAACCTTCTGCAATCTCGGCTGGAATAAATGTTGTAACACGTTATCTCTATTGCTCTTTACTGCGGCCTTTGAAGCATTGTGCGTCATTCAAGCTAACATGCCAGCACCGGGTGTGGATCGGGTGCAGCGATGCACATGTGGTTCGTCTCCAACATAAATTAATATCTCAAATAACTTTTTGAATTTTGGGCGCGGCTTGTACACGACTGCACACTTACCAGGTACTTCTGCGAGAGAGAGAAGAAGAAGAAGAAGAAGAAGAAGAAGAAGCAGCCGTCCAACACCATAGACAGCGGCGATGACGGAATCTGACCATGGAAAGAGATGTCGATTCCTGTTGTTGATCTGGCAGTAGCAGCGGCATCCAGGAAGAAGAAGAAGAAGAAGAAGATGAAGGGTCAAGTCTATCTGCTTTTTTCGATGTGTTGATTTTTGAACCCATAACAACCACATGTTTAAATGCATGGTGGCTGTCACTTAGTGTCAATGGTGGCAATAATGATGTGTGAAGACGTGGTATTGGTAATTGTGATGAGTGATAGTCAGCGACATGGAGATCATGACAGTGTTCGTAGCGCGGTGGATATTTAGACGATTTTGGCAAAAATGAAGGTGGTGACGACAACGACGGTGTGGTAGAGGTGGCGGTGTCCTTGTGGTCGTGGTGGTGGTGATAATGGCTAGGTCATTGTAATTGTGCTGGTGGTAGCAAAAGGAAATGATTGTTGTAGTGGTGGTTGTAGTGTGGTGAAAGCAACGTTGTCAACAAATTAATTGAGGCTGCATCATGGTAGTAATAATTGTTTTGTGTAAAAATATGTTAGGTAACTTTTAAACATCTCACTTAGAATTAAGTGATCAGCAGCATTAAGTAAGTCCAGCCTGACTTAAAATTTTACTCTATTTTTTTATAGGAATTAAATTTTTAAGCGATACAAGATTTAACATTATCAAATGCACTTAATTAAAAATCATTGAAAATTTTCAGTTTTAAGTACTTAATTGCGTTATAAAACACACTCTTAATATTCTTGGTAAATAACCTCTGGTTCCGTTATATAAGGAAAAGTTTCATAGAATCTTTTAGAACTTTCGCATTATATTATTGTAAGATGAGAATGTCTAACTTTATTTAATGCATTTTTATTAATAAATACTAACCATTTCCTTGCTAATCATTTCCTTGTATTTTCCTGGAATGAAATGGTCACTTTCTATATATGTCCTATCCTTGCTTTGTTGTGCACTAGTTGTTATGAAGATCTTTACCCGTTGGATATACACTTAAAAGCCAAACTTTAGTTGGTTAAATTCTAATTTACAATTAATAGCGAGAGTGTTATGTCCATATTTTTATGTAGGGAGGAAAGAGGAAGTACATCTTCAATCGGATATAATGCGGCTCCTGCCTATGACGTGACTAGTAAAGAAAGGGATAACAACGAGCTGGATGCCGCTTTAGATGATGATTGAGCTCGCACGTATTTTTTTTCCCTCCCCTCCAATATATTTCAGCGCCCTTCCCTCTTAGGAATGGCAATAAGACTAGTAACCAGCAGATCTTCAACCTGCCCCAGTCCGATAGGAGCGGGTCTTTTTTACTTTGACTGGGCCACGGGATGGGTATGGTTTTTTTTTTTTTTAAAAATCCTCAATGGGTTAGGAGCGGGTATGGTATTTTGTCCAACCTGCCATGGTTCCCGCCCTGCCCAGCGACCCGTTCCTGCCCCGGTATATTAACCATATACATCATTTAATCATAGCCCTCCATCCCACACATATATGAGAGATGTAGTTATTCCTCCCCAACCCTAATTTCCATCTTCTTAATCTCTCACTCTCTGTCGACAAAGGTGCCGCTCTGCGCTGCAGTCTCTAATCTTTCCCGTCGGCTGTCGCACCTCCTTCTTCTCTCCCTCTTCTTGTACCGTCAGCGATTGACCTAACGATTCACCAAACACCCAAGCTGTCCACTTCTACCTAGGATGAAAACCCTCACCAACACCTCCACCGTCCGCCATTCACTGTCACGATGGCGTCACTACCCCCTCCACCTTCATCACCAGCCAAGAAGATGGAGCATTTAAAGCTGTCGTGATGGTGCCGATCGTTTGAGTGTATTTGGCTACCGGCATCTTGCATTCCCAACAGCGAGCCATCAACTCCTGGAACCGCATTGCTCGATCAGTAAAACAAGAGTAGACAGACCTGCAAGAATCATTCCATAAAGATAAGGTAGGGCGGGGTGGGGCAGGCTTGGACTGTTTCGAAGGCATAAAGGAGGGGCGGGGCCGGGTTTTCTAAAGTATTTTAAGGTTGGATATGGATTTGAGATTATATAACCCGGTGCGGGGTGGGATTTCAGGGATAGCGAGGCAGGTGCAAATCTTATAAGATCCACATCTGACCCGCCCCATTGCCATCCATATTCCCTCCCAATCGTCTTTGAAGATTTTGAATTTGTTATGCATTCGTCCCCTCAGTTGGGAAACAAATTACCTATATGAAATTGTATGCATTTGTATAGTAGATGGATTCATTGGAATTTGTCGACGAATTGGTTGGTTAAGGTTAAATGTGGATGGAGTAAATTGTTTGTCTAAATTGAATTACAGGAAACACGTTTAATTAGACTATGACAAAAAAAAAATGGATTTGTACATTCCATTTTACTAACGGACTCTTAGTGAAGCAATTCCGGGCTAAGGTCTTTCTACAAATAGGGTGAAAAAACATTTCCTTGCTGGAAGTCTTTTTATAATTTATTTATAAAAAAAATCAGAAATTAGGAAAAATACAAAAAAAACCTTTAGCACAAAATATTTCATCTCTAAATATAATTAATTCTATTAGTAAAAGTAAACATTTTTCCCGATAGATTGAATAATTCTGTTGCTAAAGACGCTTTCTATTGTAGTGTCCGTGTGCTCGACTGGATAAGCAAATGAAGCTAAGGTACCGGAGTTTGACAAAGTTAAAGGAGGTAGAGTCTTTTTGCTTGACTTGACGAGTAGACAAAGCTGAGGGACCGAAGTCCGACAAAGCTTAAGGAGTCTACTTGGTTGGACAAGTAGATCAAGCCGAAGACGGTAGTCCGTCAAAGCTTAAAAATCAAAGTCTATCTACTTGGCTGGACAAGTAGATAAAGAATTCCCTTATGTCTCTGTGAAAGAATAAGGCCCAAATGCCTACGTTAGTAGTGAGGAATATTATGGTGTGAGGGACCACGATGAAGGTCTTTTATGCACACCACCAAGCGCGTTGGTCAGCTGGTAAGGGGTTGTCCTAACTTAACCAAAGGTCCTGGGTTCGAGCCCTGGGAATGCAGTTGTGTTAAAACTTGGTAGGGAGAGCTTTGCCGCCCATGTGGTCCTGCCAGCTCGAACCCGGAGTAGTCGGCTCCCAATGTGGTGTTCAGATACCGGGTGGTCTAACAAAAAAAAAAGGTCTTTTATGCACCAAAGTAGTTAACCTGTAAACTGCGGAAGGACTTAGAGCAGTTATGGTTTGACCATACTATAAAGCCCTCTAATCAGGTGCCACGAGATTAAGAACCTTGGGCCTGTCTACTTACGAGAAAGATCAAAATATGTCCAAGGCTATAAGATAGTGTTGTGGCATCGTGTAAGTTATCGCTGTATGATCGAGTAACAAGGATTGTGCATACTCCGTAAACACAAACCTATTGACATGATGTGTAATGTGCTAAGGATTTCGACTTGTGGTCCTTACAAGTACAAGAGCAAAGGTTTGCGTATGTTAACAACATTGCATCCAGCGAGACATTATAGATACGCAATGGCATGACACGTTGTAATTGTGTCAAATCCCGATTATTATAACCTGAGCCAACTATCAAGGTGTGCACCATAAGTCCTCAATTTTTCTGCAATGTATGACCTTGTATACTTGAGGTATGCATCGTTGGATAACAGAGGAATTATGGGGCATGGCGCCTAAATAATGAGCCATGCTTCAATGCTCAAAAGCATGCAAGCATTGTGTTGGCGAAGTCATATAAAAAGTCCACAAATCAGTTAAAAGGGAAAGTTTTATAGGAATTAGCCTAGTTGTGTTTGGTGCGTCTGATATGACAATCCTCAAGCTTAGTCACTAAAAGAGAGCTGATCCACATTTACCGGTGGAGATCTCCAACCTCCTGTCTATCCGTTACTCTTAGTGGCAGCTAGCCTCACCCCCTCTATTTCCTGGATCCTTTTGCTATTTAAGATACCTTCGGCCCGAGTAGGATCCTAACAGCTACTAAGTGTTACAATTAGTGAACAAAATATCCAATCTGGGCCGTCTACAACCTCTAGTGGACGGCGCAGATCACTGGTGGAGAAATAACGGTAGATATGGATTAGCCATATATATATATATATATATATATAGGGAGCTGATCCGTTGATAGCGCTAGCAAAATGGGGTATTTTGCTAGCGCGATCTGACCGTCCATCCTGAAAGATGGACGGTCCAGATCGCGCCTTTTTCCAAAACTGGACCCCGTCCGCCATACTATCTCGCGGACGGGGTTTTTACCTTTTTGCCCTCCTCCCATGTCCGCGAGACTGTCTCGCGGACGCCTTTCTGTTCCTGACATGTGTCAGGAAAAAGGCGTCCGCCATACTGTATGGCGGACGATCTCTAGGCTGACACATGTCAGGACCTGTCCTCTCGGTCGCCTATAAAGTCTCGGGCGTGAGCCCCGAGAACTGTCCTGTCGGTATCTGTATGGCGTCAACAGTGTCCGCTTTGTGGGAAATCTCCAATGTAGCGGACGGCGTCCCTTCGTCAACTCTCTCCTGCTATAAATATTTAATCAGATCGGGGTTATATATATATATATTATTATTGTAGCGGACGGCGTCCCCTCTCTCAAAAACATCTAACCCAAGCCGCTACCCCGTCTACGGCGACCCACATCTCCGGTCACCCACATCTCCGCCGACACCACCGTCCTCCCCTCAACGCCGATCTCGATGGCTTCTGGATCGGAGACCACCTACGCCTACGATTATATTGGCAACTTGCACCTGGTAGGCAAACACTTTTTCAAAGTCATGATGCCGGGATTTGAGCATGAACTTGTAGGCTATCCCTCTTTCTCTTTCTCTTTCTCTGTATTTTCGTGTGTTAAAAGTTTGATCTTTTGTTTTTCTTAACCAAAACTAACCTATTTTTTGTATTTTGTGTTTGGTAGGACATACCGGAAGCATTTACCAATCAATTTACAACAATTCATGATAGTGCAAGATTATATAGCCGCAAGGGGGCATGGCAGGTTGAAATCAAGCTAAAGCCCGGCCGATCCCAAAAAAAGGAATTCGCAGAGGGTTGGAACGTCTTCGTGCGCCAGCATGGCCTCGAACTCGGGGACTTTGTAGTGTTCGAACACCTTGGGTGGTGGGATTTTCAAGTTGTAATCTTTGATCGGAGCGCTTGTGAAAAGCTTTCGTACCCCATTTGTGAACCATAGTTTATTATAATAAAAAAATTTATGTTCTTGTTTATTATGTTTTCAAATTTTTTCTTGCTTAATTGTGCCTTTTTTTGTTGCCTTGATATATTGAGATCGTTGATTATGAATCGTACATTATTTTTTGGAAAAATTGAGATTGTTGATTCCGTCGCTAAAACAAGTCTTCGGGCGTCAGTTTATTAAAATAGCATTAACGTACTATGTCGCTAAAACAAGTCTTCGGGGCCAATTTATTTCAATTTATTAAAACTGCGTTACGGGCGCCAATTTATTCCAATTTATTACATTACGCTACATTGTATAGCTCTATATATATAGCGGATATAAGGCCCTCCGCTTAGGCCGGGGTTCGGGAAGGTCGGGAACTAAATGTCTGGTCCGTGCCAACCATTTTCTGCGGTAAGTATATCCGCGATACTATATAGCGGACAGTTTGGACTAAGTGTAGAAAAAACTAAGTGTTGGAGAGGTGGAACTAAGTGTAGAAAAAACTAAGTAGTGGAGAGGGTATTCTGCGGGGTCGTCCGCTACATAGTATAGCGGACGTAGAGAAGACAACCAAAAAAATTCTGCGGGGCCGTCCGCTACATAGTATAGCGGACGTAGAGAAAACTACCAAAACAACCAAAAGTCTAGCGTCCGCGATACTATATAGCAGACAAGGAACAGAACCGCGATACTATATAGCGGACGGCAAATATATATTGTCCAACGGACAGCAAATATATATATTCAAACCCAAAAGAAAGTCCTATAACTTCTACACTCTTCTTATCCGTTCTTCCTACTCACAAATATTCCCAGCGGCGTTAGCAAGCAGATCTGCGCAATTTCTTCATAAGAGCAGCTTTAATACCCCCCCTAATAGATCACGTAAGTTCACAAAATCAATCCTTTACATGTTTCTAATCTATAGTTGTGATCAATATTGCGTTTTATGCGTGGTTTTGATTATGCATTGAGCATGTGCTAGCGATGATGAGGATTTATATATGTATGTATTTGTTCATGTGCTAGCATTTGTAAAATCCGATTCCATAGTTTCAGTTGCAAAAAATAGAATTTATCCCTGGACCAGAAGATCCATCCGTGTTATACGACCAAGCCAACCATATCAGTACGCTCATATGGGATGGTGGAGTAAGATACATTATTTATCAACTTTCTTATTATTACGAACGTTGTTTTACCGTTCATTTTGCTTAAATTGTATTTATTAATAATTCGTAGGAAAGAGAACTTCTCACCACCGTAGAAGTATCTCGCGAGTTCACGAGATGGAAATTGAACAAGTCCCAGAAAAGAATACTGCGTGGAATTGGGTTTGGGATTTTCACGCATGGGCAGATCTTTCAACAGCTTGACCGGGCCTTGATAGGTGCCCTTGTTGAGAGGTGGAGAAGTGAAACGAATACGTTTCACTTCCCGCTCGGAGAGATGACGATTACCCTAGAAGATGTAGGGTTCATCTTGGGGTTGCCGGTGACGGGGCGGCCGGTAATTGCTCCTCCGTCAGACGCAACGAATAAGAGAACAGTGCGAGACTTCTTCACTTCGATACCCCAGGATCAATTTAGCACTGGTGGTATAAAGTTGAAGTGGTTGGTAGATACCTACGGGGTTTTGCCGGAAAACTATACGGGCCGTGAGCTTGTGGTGTACACAAAGGCCTTCCTCTTGTGGGTGATGGGAGCAATTTTATTCCCAACGACGTCGAAGAACACGGTCAGCGTGAAATATTTACCGTTGTTGGGTAACCTGTCGGAGGTTGGGGATTATGCCTGGGGTGCAGCGGTTCTTTCGTATCTGTACCGAGCATTGCACAAGGCAACGAGGCCCAACTCCAAAGCCATATGTGCATGTCTCTCGCTATTGCAGGTATATCATATAAATCATGTCTTCGTTATTGTGTTTTATTTTTGTTGAATCGATGATATAAATATAATTTTTTGATGTTCTCAGGTGTGGTCTTACGAACACCTTGCTCCCGGTGCACCAACGCGTAGGGATGGAACCGACAAAGTCTGGCCTCGGTTGTGTGCTTGGGAGTACAGCCGGAAGGCTAGCCACTACAAGAGGAGAGTCGATCCCCATCACAACATTACGTACTATCGAGGGGAGTTCGACCGTCTATCTCCGGGCCAAATGCGTTGGGCACCGTACATACGTTTGGCGCGACGGGTGGGAGAGTCGTTCGTCTTCACGCTCTCCGGGTTGCAGCGCACACCCCTGATCCATTTCGAGGTCGCAGAGTGGCAGCTGCCCGACCGAGCAATGCGCCATTTTGAGTTGGAGCAGGGTTTGCCAGTCGATGCCCCGGATATGAGGGTTAACAGGAACCCACCGGATGTCGGAGTGTTTGGCACCGCCAATGCGTACGAATTGTGCGCGGCCGAAATAGAGCTTTGGACTTCTTGGCAGGACACACTGGCGGCCATCGTCTCGGAGCCAGACCCCGTTATCAGCATCGATCAGTACGATGAGTGGTACTACCGCATCACGCGGAGGAGAGTAGCCCCTGTAAACTTTGAACGTGGGGAGAGGTATGCGCCTAGGGGTCAGATCGATGAGCGTATGGCATACAATCTCGTAAGTTGCCCAACAAGTCTGACTTGAACCAAATTAGTTGAATATAAATGTATGATTGAAGTTACTTAATTTTTTATCTCTTTGGATGTAGGTTAATGCCTCGCTTGCATTCTTCCAGAAGTTGAGTGAGCGGAGGGATCTGGTGAGCGCAATGGGCGAGGATCTTTGCCAACAGGCTGCGACATTGGCTTTAGGCTGCGGGAATTTTTTGCGCCAAGCATCGGGCCAGTCTTCGGGAGTAAGCCCGGGAATGGGTTATACGGGCGTCAGCCAGGGATACGGTGATCCCTCTGGACAGGCTTCAGGGGTGAGTCAGGGAGTTGGTGGTACCTCTGAAGCGGGGATGGGACAGGCTCAAGCGTCGTGGGGCGATTACAGCGGCCCCTTCTTCAATTTGTTCCCGGAACCCCTCTCTCAAGTCACGCAAGACTTTCCTTTCGGAAACTATGGTTTCTCCGAGGCACTGCCCATTGTCCCGTGGGCGGGACCAGTTGGCGGCCCCGGAGGGGAATATCAGCCGGCCGAAGAAGGAATTGGAGGCCAATATCCCCCGATCGACCCCCGAGGGCAATATCCGAAAGGGCATCCAGCCAGGCCCCTAAAGCCGCATAAATGCGATCTAATCCGAGCCCGTTATTTTAGCGGGGCCCCCCAAGACGGAGCGTCGTATGACATGGATCACCCCGAGGGCTTGGATTACAATGCCTCTTGGACAGAGATCGCCTCGCTGGCGCCGGGAGCTTGGTTAGACAGCGGTGTCATCTCGCACTACGTGCAAATTCTGAGGCAAAGGTGTCGGGAGCATCCAAACATCGGTCCGCGCGTGTTTATCTTGGATGCTTTTTTTCATCAGCTCCTAGTACAAGAGTGGCACGACTGGGGCAATGCAAGGAAGGGGAGAGGCATGGCCCAGTGGAAACCGTCCCCTAACCTACAAGCATATCTTGCTAGGGATAGTCCAGTGAGCGCAAGTGTTGCCGACGTGTTTCTAATCCCCTTTTTAGGGAATGCCCACTGGTACTTGGTTTGCTACGAACCATTACAGAGCACGGTTTCAGTCGTCGACAGTCTCTACAATGATACCGACGTGATGCCTGTGATTGATATGTACCGAGGCATAGGCCAGTTGGATGCCATGGTAAGATCCTGTTTCCTTCTTGTTGTAACTTGCATATTATAAAACTGATTAATCTTATTTTGCTAGCTATGTTTAATGGTTATTATGGTTCTCGCAGAATCTTTTTGCTGCCCTGGTCAATGGTAGGCGTCGGGAGAAGGTATCGCGCAGGCCGGTCCTCATTTTCCGATTGAAGAGGAGTAGGCCCAAGCAACATAATTCCTCGGACTGCGGCGTCTTCCTCTGCATGTACATGGATTACATTTGCCGGTCTGAGAGCCTCAAGAAGACTGTCTGGAGCGAAGAATGCATACAAGACTTTAGGTATAGGATTGCTTGGCAAATTATGAATGGCCGGCCTAGAGCTATTAGGTTTATTGTAAATCCGTGTAAGGAACATCATTCCCGCGAGAGATGATGTTCCCCAATTCACATTGTAACGTTACAACACTTTTTTTAAAAAAATTTATTGAATGCGATTGATTTTATTGACCGATATGATTTAACGGTGGGAAACCAAGTATTGGATATCTGTCTGTTAGATATCTGTCTATCTGCAGGGCAAGTGTTCAAAAAATAACCAAGTGTTCGATAATCAGTGTTTCTGCGGGGCCGTCCGCTACATAGTATAGCGGACGCAGAGAAGTAAACCAAAACAAAAAAAAACTAAGTGTTGGATATCTGTCTGTTGGATATCTGTCTATCTGCAGGGCAAGTGTTCAAAAAATAACCAAGTGTTCGATAATCAGTGTTTCTGCGGGGCCGTCCGCTACATAGTATAGCGGACGCAGAGAAGTAAACCAAAACAAAAAAAAAACTAAGTGTTGGATATCTGTTTGTTGGATATCTGTCTATCTGCAGGGCAAGTGTTCAAAAAATAACCAAGTGTTCGATAATCAGTGTTTCTGCGGGGCCGTCCGCTACATAGTATAGCGGACACAGAGAAGTAAACCAAAACAAAAAAAAACTAAGTGTTGGAGGGGGGGTATATCTGCGGGGCCGTCCGCTACATAGTATAGCGGACGCAGAGAAGTAAACCAAAACAAAAAAAAACTAAGTGTTGTAGGGGGGAAAACTAAGTGTTGTAGGGGGGGTATTCTGAGGGGCCGTCCGCTATACTATGTAGCGGACGCAGAGAAGTAAACCAAAACAAAAAAAAAACTAAGTGTTGGAGGGGGGGTATTCTGCAGGGCCGTCCGCTACATAGTATAGCGGACCCAGAGAAGTAAACCAAAACAAAAAAAAACTAAGTGTTGGAGGAGGGGTATTCTGCGGGGCCGTCCGCTACATAGTATAGCGGACGCAGAGAAGTAAACCAAAACAAAAAAAAACTAAGTGTTGTAGGGGGGGTATTCTTTAATACCTTAGGTTTCTAATGTTGTGCTGCGCAGTGTAGCGGACAGTGTAAGAAATCACGTATAAAAAAATGATTGTAAAGGTTATTACAAACGAGTCATTACTAAAATATTATTACAAAATGTCCGACACTTTTGATGGCTCATAAAAGATTATTACAAAATATTCAGTACACTAAAGTTCCACTGCAGCTTGTTCGTCCTCATCCTCGGCATCATCTTCTTCCCCGTCTTGCAAAGGCACTGGACTTATCCCCAGTGCCTTGTAATGGTTCCGCTTGTCGTGGTCTGTCATTTTGTTGCACAATGCACACCTTCTTAGCTTTTTTGGTTGAGTTGCCGTCTCAATAGAGCTTTTCATCCGCGTAGATCTCTTGCGGCCTTTCGTTTGCGATATAATTGGATCCAAAGGCCGGATATCATTGTCGGCTCCCTCCCCCGGCTCGTCATCTTCTGATCCCGTCGTAGGCTCGGTGTCAACCGCATTGCTGACTGAAGCTGCTTCCAATTGGTCGACGATGGGCTCTTGCTGCTGAGCTACCTCGAGGAGATGTTTATATCCGACCATTGTAGCAGCACCCTTTACGGACAAACGGGTGAACATCGTCACCAGATGATTATACCGCAACGTCTCTGATTCTTCAAAGTCAGTATACGGGTGCTCCGGAAAGGAAATGGTACCGTGCAACCTGTTTGCACCTTTCGTCCAACGTGGCAGGACGTATTTATCGGGGATTGTCCTGATATTCTTCTGTGTGAAAAACCGCAGAATGTGTCTACACAGGATGCCATGGAACTCAAACTTCTTACAAACACATGTCACCGAGTCCGTCAATGTGTCGTGGGTCACCGTATAAATTCTGCGCAGCTTCTCAGGGACGAGGTCATTCACGAGCGAATAAACCTTGTACTCACGCGACGACTTTTCTGCCACCTTATATATACTGTATCGGCCCGATTTTTGCAGCTCTACTTGGTATAGCAGGAAGATCTCCTTCGTATAGACTTTGGCACCGTTCAGCTCCAGCGGGGTCTCAAGCAACCTTCTCCTTTGCTTGTACGTGGTTGCAAAGTCTGCAGCCCTTTCTTTCACGAACAACGACGCAACCGCTTTTTGTGCTGATGTGACGAAACTCTTCAAATTGGTAGCTGTACCCACATAATTATCGAACGTGGCATTCATAGATTCACTCCTGCCCGTCGTTTTCATGCCCGCAGAAAAATGACTTCTCGTGTAAACGCCAATCCATTGCTCTTTGAGCCCGTACAAGTGCTGGAGCCACTCGTTGTCTTGCAATGAGTAATCCCGAACAAGCTTTTCCCACCTCTCCTCGAATTCCTCAATCGTTAATGACTTGAGGACGCATTTGTCAAAATCCTGTTTAAAGTCTGGATACTTTGCGTACATGTGATGCAGACGTTCCGGGTATTTGTTGCTTATGTGCCAAGTGCACAAGTTGTGTCGAGTATCTGGGAAGACGGTAGCAATAGCCTTCTTCATTGCCAAATCTTGATCGGTGATGATAACAGTCGGTGCTTTGAAGTTCATTGCTTCCAGCCACACCCTAAACAACCATTCAAAAGAACTCTCGCTCTCGTCCCTTAACAAGGCGAACCCGAACAGGATGGAGTGATAATGATGATTGACGCCCGTGAAAGGAGCGAACGGCATCGAGTACTTGTTGGTACGGTATGTGGTGTCGAAAGTCACGACATCCCCAAAATGCTTATAAGCTAGCCTCGAACGACCGTCGACCCAAAAAATTGTGCTAACTCGATGCTCGTCGTCAAGTTTATAGTCGAAGGTAAACTGCGGGTCCTCCATCTGCATCCGTTTCAATAGGCTCATTGTCGCTTGCGCATCATTGAGGTCATACGCGGCTCGTCTATGGGTTCGGACCGCGTTACGAACGTCTGTCGTGTTAAAGTTTAAATTTTGAATTCCCCCAGCCTGTTCAGCAAGAACATTAATCATGTCGGTAGGTCCTAGCCGCGCATCGCTCATTGTGTGAATTAGGCTCCTCGCGACCTTACCCATCTTCTTGTGTTGATGCATCTGACTCACCTTAGAAGGGGTTACTAACGGGTGATTGTGTGCCAGTTCCAGGCTGGTAATAAGCCAATGATCTTGTTTGGCTTTATAGCTTACGAACATCTTGACCTGGCAATTCGTGCGCGCAAAGCAATCCCGTCTTCTCCGCGCATACCCTATTTCGTCATCATCACTGTCATCGTTGCCTACGCGTGTCTCATTTTGCACTGGGTTTCTGCCCCTATGACACTCGTATAAGCGAGAGCATATCCTTTTCGATACGCTGCTTGTTCTTGTAGTTTTTATTCTAATGCCAAAACCAACCCTCAATGAATAAGCTCGAAAACATTCTCCAGCTTCTTCCAACGTTTGAAAGGTTCGTCCTAGATACGGATCACTAGCATCTACGGGGGTGCTGGAGCTCGACACGAAATCAGACATTGTGAAAAAGACCTATGTAGAAATAGAATACGCTTATTATCTCAAAATTATCTTGACGATTAGACCGATTTAGGATACCATATACATAATCTCAAAAGTGTCTCCTATTTTGCTAATTATATATTTACTGAACATAACAAATTAAAATTACTAAGATAAACGGTAGCAAGATCACAAACTTTACCTTGCTTGAGTGATGCTTGAACCAAGTGTGTTACTCCAAGAAGCTTGAAGGGTGCTGAAAATGGAAGCAAGTGAATCTGAAAGCCCGCAAAAATTTTGCTGAAAGAGCCGAGAATTAGGGAGACTTTCTAGGCGACCGACGGGACAGTTCTCGGGGCTCACGCCCGAGACTTTATAGGCGACCGAGAGGACAGGTCCTGACATGTGTCAGCCTAGAGATCGTCCGCCATACAGTATGGCGGACGCCTTTTTCCTGACACATGTCAGGAACAGAAAGGCGTTCGCGAGACAGTCTCACGGACATGGGAGGAGGGCAAAAAGGTAAAAACCCCGTCCGCGAGACAGTATGGCGGACGGGGTCCAGTTTTGGAAAAAGGCGCGATCTGGACCGTCCATCTTTCAGGATGGACGGTCAGATCGCGCTAGCAAAATACCCCATTTTGCTAGCGCTATCAACTGATCAGCTCCCATATATATATATATATATATATATATATATATATATATATATATATATATATATATATATATATATATGTGAGTTGATCCGTTGAGAGCGCTAGCAAATTAGGAGAAATTGCTAGCGCAATCTGGCCGTCCAAGGGCGATCTGTGGACCTTCTAGATATTTTTTTTTATATTTTTTTAAGTCTATCCGCTACATTATATAGCGGATAATTTTTTGACAAAAATACCCTCTAGTTTGAGGCAGTGCCCGTCCGCTACATAATGTAGCGGACTACTGAGGCACTCTTTTCTGACTTTTTTTTTTCTCTTTCTCTGTCCTTTCTTTCTTTAATGTTCTGACACACTCTCTCTCCCAACAATTTTCTGACTCTCTCTCCTTACTTTGTCTCTCTCTCTCCTTTCTTATTTTTGTCAGAGTGTTGAATCTGGAATAATTACAGCCGCCCTTCCTTTCTCTCTCTCTCCCTCACTCCTCTCTTCTCCTTTTTCTATTGCTTTTTTTTCTTGCTTTTATTTTTCTTCTCCCACGTGATTTTACACATATGCTTAGTGGAACTATATTAGATTTAGGTTTGGGTTTGGTGTGGACGGCAAAATTGCAGATCGATGGTGGCATTTACGGTGGGCTTTGGGATCCAAGTCGTCCATGTTGGGTTTTCAAGGGACCGAGATTGGTGAAAAGTTCTTGATCCCCAGATTCTCCCGTACTGATAGAATGGGTGGTAAATTATGAATAGAAAAGTTTTTGGGCACCTGAGTATGGTATAGTTGAACTTCTGTAGGAAGAAGGAGGGCTTGAACTGTCTGTACACATGGAATGGTCCAATAGCAAAGAACCAAAAAGGGAGAGAGAGTGGGGTATCTGGGTCTAGTGGTTTTGGGCTCAACTCCATAAGCCTTTACACGCTGTCGTTCCTAATTGCATCTAGAAATCCTTTTGAGAATAAAAGTATTGCTGACGATGAAGTCGTGAATGGTTTTTTCAAAAGGTTGATCCCATATCTCTCTAAACAGCCGCAGAAGAAGGCTACGACACCACATAAGACGCGATGGCGCAAGAGGCAGCGGTCGGACGTCCTCTGTTGGCCTGCCGCCTCCCCTCCCCTCCCCCACTACCTCCCGCCACGACGGCCTCCTTTCCAAATCTGCCATCTTCTGATCTTTATAATATGACATAAACAATGGGTACAAGGGAGAGGGAGAAGACGAGAGGATGAGAGATGAGTTAAGAGAGAGAAAATAAAAAGGGTTCTCTCTTTTTTCAGATCTGATATATGGTACGGGTTGTCTCTTTTTCTATCTGCTACATTACATAGCGGATAAAAAATAAAAGGATTGCCTCTCTTTTTTCAAATCTGACATACGGTACAGGTTGTCTCTTTTTCTGTCCGCTACATTATGTAACGGATAGATATAATTGGGAATTGGGGGGTATATTTGTCAAAATATCGTCCGCTATGTTATGTGGCGGACGGACTAAAAAAAGCCAAGAAAAAATATCTGGACCGTCTACAGATTGCCTGTGGACGGCCAGATTGCGCTAGCAAATTCTCCTAATTTGCTAACGCTCTCAACGGATCAGCTCCCTATATATATATATATATATATATCCCTCTCAAACAGTAGAGAAACCCTCATTTCCCAGCTCATCTTTCACCATCCATATCGCCAAATGGATGATACATATCTCATTTTTATTTACCACTTTATGACTAATTGCTTCAAAGAGGGACGGTTAGCATCTTTCTATCTCTACCTCTTCTCAGTCTTCAGATACACAAGAAAATTTCTTCCTTCTTTTATTTGAGTGTTCAATATGTTCAAGGTTTTGGATGGAATGTGGTGAATCCCTCCTCTTAAATTGATAACCACTCATTGGCCACCCTAGCCACCATCTTCATCGACACCACCATATCAAACACCAAGGTACCCACCACTTCCACCAGGAGTTGGCCAACTCCACCACCATACACGCTGCCGTTAACAACTAACCAACATCAAGCAAATTCAAGACTAGAGAAATGCATTTAACTTTTAAATAACTAAAAAAAAGACTAAATCAACAACATCAACACCACTATTGTAACCCATTTCCTTCCATCCGATTTTCATAACCACGGCCGTCCTAGCCACCATCATCATTGGCGTGATAGTACCCGATTTTGTCACCGGCCCACCATCACCAACAATACCTCACACCGCTACAAACCCATTTCCACAAGCGTATGTAGCACCACCTTCACCACATTGCCTTACCAATATATACCCATCACCTATCACCATCCTCGTAGTTTGATTAAGCCGGCGATGGCACTAAGTCCATGGAGGCGCGAAGCCCATCCCGTAGTTTGATTAAGGCGACGATGGCATACAGCCCATCCCGTAGTTTGATTGAGCCGGCGATGGCATACAACCCATCCCGTAGGGAGGGGTCCTCGTGCTGGAGCATTACGAATGGAGCCCCTGGAATGTCGCACACTCCGGAGAGTGGGTCGAAGCATGTTCCACGTCCATGGCAAGGGCACATGGTGTAGTGAACAGGTGTGATGCCCGGAGGCATGTAACATGGTTGTGGTGCACGGGCACGGCGACGATTGTCGCGGAGGTATACTTGGTACCGGGGGCACGTATGATAAGCATGGCGCAAGGGCGCGGCGATGACTGTCATGGAGCGGTACTTGGTGCAAGGGCGCGGCGACAACTGTCGCGGAGCGATACTTGGTGCCAGGGGAATGTATCATAAGCCTGGTGCAAAGGCACGACGACAACTGTCGTGGAGCAATACTTGGGATAGCATGCTGCCGTCGTGACGATTGCGCACAGTGGGTGAGGCACGTCATGTGATCATTGGCGTTGAGCGCGCATGGTAGAGAGCGCGATGAGTGATGTCGGTGTTGGGAAGTGATCTTTGTGAGACAAAAAGGGGGCCCACCCCCTTAAGGAAGGGGGTGGCCGACCCCTTTAAGGAGAAGGGTGGCTGACCCCCTTGAGGAGAAGGGTGGCTGACCCCCTTAAGGAAGGGGTGGCCGACACCCTTGAGGAAGGGGTGGCCGACCCCCTTGAGGAAGGGGTGGCTGACCCCCTTGAAGGATCGAGCCTCTTTTCTGATAGCTTGACTGTGTTGATGTCACTGCATTGGTGATGCCTGTGTATGCTCGAAAGGAGATACACTTTGACCTGGTTATGGCGTTGAAAAGCTGACCGTTGATTGGGTGATGTGTCGCGCGACGCGGGTCCCTTAGCGGGCCTCGGGGGTCTGGCCAGGATAGGGTATGAACATAAGACCCCTACGTGTGGCGTGCGCGGAGGGGCAACCCGAGCGGGCGTCGCACGAATAAAACGTGGTGTATTGTGACACGCGTTGCACGAAGGGCGTGTATGTGTGTACAAAACAGAGGTTTGTTGTTTTTTTTTGCTATAAATAGTGAAGGGGGGCGAGTTGAGAGAGAAGAAGAAATCATTTGCACCTCATTAGTCCAGAGAGAGAAGAAGATTGAAAAGAGAGAAAAATGAGAGATGGTGAGAGACGGCAAGCAGCCAGCCGAGGGGTCGGCCGGTGATGGTGGTCGGCGAAGCCAGGGGGTCGGCCCAGGTGGCGAGAGGGAGAGGAGAGGGGAAGAAGGAAGGAGGGAGGACAGGGGGAGTGGGTCGGCCGTGAGAGGGGTCAGCCCCACAAGGGGTCGGCCTCATCAAGAGAAAGAGGGGGAAGGGAAGGAAGAAATGGAGGAGAAAGGGGATGGGGGTCGGCTGCACGTATGGTCAGCCAACCTGGGGGGTCGGCTGCACGAGTGGTCGGCCAGCCAGGGGGTCGGCTACGAGGGGGTCGTCGGGGTCATTGGGTGGAGCGAGGACTGTGCCCGCCGAGCCGATGCCCGTTCTAAGAAAGGTTAAGCAGAAGATGTTCGTGAAGTCCCGGGGTGCGGCGGCTAGTGCATAATGACCATCGCGGGTCCTGACGACAGAACCAGTGGCTGCGCCGCCCACAGATGAGGCCAGAGTTGTGTCGGGTGGTGAGACGGCCGCGCCTTTAACATTTGATGACAGTGGAGTGAGGTCGTACGATCCGGACCCAGACAAAACGAACACACTGCTGGGAGTGAGGGGAGTGGTACCGCAAGTTCCTGACCGTGAGTTGTGGAGGGAGCTTGCCATCCGAGTGGCTGATGGAGCTTTTACAGTACCGTGGAGCGGTCCGTCGATGGGAGAGGAGCCACGGGCACCGTCGCCATATATGCACGCTCCGAGCTGGGAGGAGGTGCCAGTGATGTTGCCAAGATACGTGCCAGGATTATTGGTGGAGAGGGAGGATATACCTTGGGCACCTATAGTGTTCAAGGGGCATGGCGCGATGCCGACTGGGTAGGACTTCTAGTGTCAGCAAATGGTGGAGACGCCGCGTTGGCGGGCGCTATTACAGAGGTTGGGGTTGTTGTCGGCGGTGGACATTACGGGAAGGGGTCTGGAGTTGTATAGGGACACGCCCGGGATGACTTTGCTGCTATCGAGGTGGAGCACTCAGACATACCTTTGTGACTGAGTTCGGAGAGATTTGGCTGACGCTGCTGGATGTGATGATGTTGACAGGTCTGCCGATGCAGGGCGAGTTAGACGCACATGTGACGCGGCCCAGTGGTGAGGAGCGCTTGTTGTAGACGTAGTTGCTGGACATCTTAGCGGAGACAAAGCAGCACCGGAAGGGGACATACGGTGGATGGTTCTGACTGTTCTATGGCACGGCGCAGGTGAGGTCGGGCAGAGATTGGGCGCTGCTGCTCACTCTGTGATAGGGCCGTATCACAAGGACGAGCGATACGAGATGGTAGCTTTCCTGACGATGTTCTTGTCGAGGTAGGAATCGTACTTCCTATAGGTCCCATTCGTGTTTGTGATTTCATTTAATGTCGCGTATAATGAGTTGTTGTTTACTTGTAGGTTTGTGTTTGAGGGGACACCGGAGGACGGCATTTCTTCGAGGGTGATCCCCTTGGCGATTCGGATGGCGCAGGGGAGACGCATCGGGCAAGGCCTTGTGTATCTGGGCACCCTGTACTCACGTCTGGATCAGTTGGTGAACGATGTGAAGCGGTTGCACGGGCGGTATCAGGTGGCTACGTACGTGGACTGGATGTTCCTGCAGTGGTACCTGTACGAGTGTTTTCTGGATTATCATCTGATAGGATTCCTGCGCCAGTATCCGGTACCGACGATGAGGATGGTGACGCATAGCGGCAGATCACAGGAGGTGGTGGTGTGGTGTAGCGGATCACGGGCGTTCGCATGGTCGAGCATCAAAAGGCCCGATTATCCTCTGTCATGATTGATAGATTCTCATGAGATGTGCCTTGTACGGCCGTACAGAGATATGCATTCGTCGTACGGTGTGCCCCTTGGTTGCATGGACAGGAGATGACGAGGGACTTGGCCAGGAGAGGGTCGTCGGCACCGGCGGATGTTGTGCTCTTGGTGGCTTATTTTTTGGGTTGGCTTCCGGTGCTGATTGATGATGGTGGGAAGCCCATGGAGAACCTGTATTCCGTGGCCCGGTATTGCCCAGATCGGCTGTCACTGGAGTTCAGCTATGATTTGGAACCACCGTGTGGATATCGCAGCCCGTGGAGTATGACGACAGCGTTTGGGTACACGTGGTATGACAGAGTCTGTGAGTGGTCGGCACAGGTGACAGAGTGGAGGCGGCTGAGGACAGCGGTAGCGGGGGCAGTGACCGTGGGGTATGCGTAGTGGTAGGAACGATTGCGTGCGAGTTGGGCAGAGTGGCTGGCATAGCCATCGAGCACACGTCGATTGGCAGACGTGTTTGCATGCGATCGGGCATTGAGTTTGATATCAGTGACAGCCGCGAGGTAGGCTGGCATGCTGGCGCTGGTGTCAGAGAGTGCT
Source organism: Escallonia herrerae (assembly GCA_033070095.1). Taxonomy (NCBI): domain Eukaryota; kingdom Viridiplantae; phylum Streptophyta; class Magnoliopsida; order Escalloniales; family Escalloniaceae; genus Escallonia; species Escallonia herrerae. The sequence goes on along the minus strand of JAVXUP010001882.1, from coordinate 10,931 downwards.
GGTGGGGGCTCTGAGAGAGACCCAGGCGAGGAACCGGACGAGGAGGGAGAAGGGTCCGAGGACGAGGCTCTGGGGGAGGATCGCAGGGAAGAACCAGCAATGCCGTCACCGCGAGTACCAGGGGCCGCTGTCAGCGTTTCCAGTGAGTATGATGGAGAGTGCTCGTCAGATGAGTACAGGTGCTTCGGGTTCGCGCCTGGCAGGGTCGAAGAGGCCGCGGAAGGAGTCGGAGGAACCAACGTTTGAGGTAAGACTAGCTGTTATCATTGCATTACATTGTCGTTTCGATTAAGTCTTTGCTATTAAAATCACAATAAAAGAGTTGACGTACTGACGGTTCCTTTGACAGGAGTGCGAGGAGCGGACGGTGGAGGGAGTTGGTGACGTCGGCGCGGCTGCCGAGGTGGAGGAAGGGGTGGCGGTTGAAGTAGACGAGTCGGCTGGCGAGGGTGACCCAGAGGTGGTTGATACGTCGGGGGCTGGCGTGAGTGGCAGGGTGAGCCTGCTGCCAGGTGCTGAGGAGAGAGTGAAGGATGTGTATGGTGGGGCGGTCAACAAGTCGCTGATGTTTGATGCCAGCGGCTACTGGTGGACAGGCACAGAGGCGGAGGCGGTAGGGGTTGAGCGGGAGGACCCAGTGGAACTGGAGCCTGAGGTGGCACACCGTGCTCATGAGCCGGCGATTTCAGCGCAGCCTGTTGCAGGGTGTCAGCAGGACGCGTCGTCAGGGTTAGCTATCGAGGCGGGGGCGACATTGATGGCGATGCACTCGATGACCGTCGGTGCACAGGCGGCGGGTGGAGTGCGGGAGAGGTCTGTGGCAGTGGTGGGTGGTGCAGTAGGTGGTGAGGCGAGCAGGGGATCGTCGAGTGGGCAGGCCGACGTCGTATCATGGGAGAGCCTCCAATTGCCCGCTGAGACAGTGCGCCGGTTGGAGTTGGTGAGGGCGGCGTACCCGTAGACGTATGAGGGAGTGATTGTAGAGAACCCCGTACTGCAGAGGTGGGTGTATGCAGGGTTCATAGAGTGGTTGCTACCCTTTGCTAGTGTTCCTACGACAGGCTGGTCGACGGTATTTATTGAATGGTCGCTGATGGAGTTTGCACCATTCACCTCTCTAGGGTTGTAGCTGGACTGGATGGCTGATTTCTTGAAGTCGAGGAGCGAGGGCAGTGCCATGGTGGAGAGGATGGCCTTAGTGCGGATGGAGGAAGTGCTACTCAAGAGGCGGCGCACAGGGTTAGAAGTGGAGCGGTCAGAGATTAGAGGAGAGTTGGTCGTCATTGACAGGGAGGTGGCGGAGATAGAGAGGCAGCTGACTGAGCGACAGAGATGGCTGAGTGACCTGCAGAGGCGGCGCACTGATGTGGAGGCTCGAGAGGTTGAGCATCTGAGGCGGCAGGCTGAGCTCGAGGTGGGATGGTCGACGCTGCAGGATCAGCGTCACACGTTGGATGCATTTAGCTCTCATTCGGTAGCAGTGTTGTTATCTAGTTTTCTGTAGGACTTACGATGGATTTGATGTATAAATCGCGCCCGATAGTGGCCAACAAAAAAAAAACTTTATATGTACATATATTTTCTTGTTGGTGTTATGAAACGTGGCTGCGTGTTGCCCTGTTGTTGTTTGTTGTGGGTGCATTGCGCTCTTGTTATTTTGTTATGATTATCGATTGTCTTATGTCTGATGGTTGTCCAATGGTGTTCCCTCCTTCCGTCGAGGGCAAACAGCTCAGTGGCTATGAGCAAAAGAGGCAGGCTAAGCATAAATATATGTGCAGCGAACATACTGTGTATGGATAATGCTCGGATCAAAATGTTGTTTCACAAAAAAAGAACTTGTAATGAGCGACAAGGGTTACAAGTCAGGGTATGCGCTTATATACAACAAATGCAGTGTAAGTGTTCTAAATTGCGTGTGGGAGGTTGTGATGAACACGCTGTAACTGGCGACGCATAGTATTTTTTTAGGTAGTGACCATTGACAAGGGCCGTGAGCCGCCCGTCGTTTGGGTCGAGCAGGAGATAGGAGAGGTTGCTTCTGGCCAAGTGCACTTCAAGTGGCCCCTCCCAGTTGGGTGTGAACTTAGGGGCTGACAGGTTGGCCCGCACATGCTTGGCGGCTCGGAGGACAAGGTCACCCTCCACGAAGGAGCGGGGTTTGACAGTCTTCCTATAGGCTTTGACAAGTTGTTCGTGGTGTTTCTTAATTCGGCGCATAACATTAGCTCTTTTCTCATCCAGGCCTTCAAGGGCCATCATTTGGGTTTCCTCCTCCCCGAGATCGCTGCTGAGGGCTAGTCGGGCCGAGGCGACCGCGACCTCAGCGGGTACCACGCACTCGTCCCCGTAAACAAGGCAGACGGGTGTGGCTTTCGTAGCTGTGTGTTTGGAATTTCTGTAAGCCTAAAGGGCATGGCTCAGCTTTTCAGACAAAGAGCCGCTCGCGTCGTGAACCATGCATGACAAAATGCGCAACAGGGTTTTGTTAGAGGCTTCAACTTGACCATTGCCTTGCGGATAGTAAGGGGTCGATGTGGTGTGGTTGATGTCGTGCGTTTCCATGAGAGTTCGAACATCCCGGCTGAAGAATGGCATGCCGTTGTCAGAGATGATGCATCGGGGGATGCCAAAACGACAGATGATGTGATCACGCAAGAAGTTGGCAATGGCACCTCCCGTGGCTTTTTACAGAGGTATGGCCTCAACCCACTTCGTGAAACGCTCCGTTGCGACCATGATCCATATAAGGCCTTTTGACGGCAGATGTATGGGGTCGATAAGGTCAAGAGCCCAAGAATGAAATGGCCAAGGGGCCACGATCATACGAAGATCGGACGTTGGGGTATGCATCCTGTCAGCATGTCTCTGGTAAGGCTGGCAATGTCGAACTTGAGTGATGGAGTCAGATTCCATGGTCGGCCAATAGTACCCTAACCTTAGCAATTCTGTGTACAGCTTATGCGATCCCTGATGCTCCCCATAAGCACCATTGTGCACTTCATTGATCACTTCCACGACCGTGGCACCTTGTAAGCAGCGTAGGGTGCGCCCCGAAAACCCTTTGCAAAATAATTCGCCTTTCGTCAAAAAATATCTGACCGATTAGCGCTTGACAGATCGTGCCGAGCCACGATCTGGCGGCAGGAGCCCATGAGTTAGGTATTGCAGGAAAGGCTGACGCCAGTCGCCCTCAACGTTAATGACAAGTGCTTCCGCGCTATCCGGCGCATACAGGCATTCTGAACAATGGCGTTGTACATCCGAAGCGTCCTTGGCCATGGACGGCCAAAAGAGGCTCATGCGCTGAAGACGACGGTATAGAGGGGGGCCGTCAAGGCCACAACATTTCTGGTGGCCGAGCTGTAGTTTATGCCTTGCTTCTGCCAGGGCCAAGCATCTGGCCAGAGTGCCTCCAGGACATCGTTTATGTAGGACGTCCCCAACATCAAGAAACCCGTGAGGGTGGAGGTGGACGCAAGAGATGGTGCTCTAAGTTGGTCGACGATTAGCTGCCTCCAATCACCGACAATAGTGTCTTTTGGGACTAGGTTCAACACCGTGCATGGTGCGGTTTCTTCTGATGATGGTTAGCATTTGCTGTTCACCGTCAAACTCAATCTTTGATGCGATCGTGGCCAAGCTGTCCGCATGTCGGTTGTGGCACCTGTTGTGATGTTCATATTGGACATGGCCAAGTCTTCCCTCCAAGTGTTGTACCAAGGCGCGATAAGGTGCCAGGGCTAGCTCTTTGACTGCGAACTCTCCGTTAGCCTGTTTCATTATCAAGTTTGAGTCCCCCTTTATGCATAAGGACTTAGCCCCCATATTGATAGCTAGCATGAGGCCGATGATAAGGGCCTCATATTCAGCTTCATTATTGGATACCGGGAACACAAGCATGAAGGATATGGATGTGGTAACACCCTATGGATTGCGAAGGACTATACCGGCGCCCCCTTGTCGGAGGGGAGCTCAATCGCACCCTATGGATTGTGAAGGACTAGTGCCCTGCCTTGGGGACGCAGGGCACTAGTCCCCTCTTCCTCAACTGGGTGGTCCTCTTCTTGCACGGGATGGATAAGGCTCTGGCTGGTAGCCCTTGTAACTCGTCGTTGCATAGGCATGATGCCTCGGTGCAGCAGACTGCAACACGATGCTCACCTACCCAGCGGAGTCGCCAAAACGTTGATGCGAAAAGGGGTTCAATGCTAGGTGGAGGTGTCACAAAGGATGCAGTCTGAGTCAGCTTCCAGGTAGACAAAGCGGGAGACAGCAAGGACGGAGTAAGGGCCGAGAACAAGGCTCCCCAGACAGGTTGCACAGGCTGGCAGCGCCGCGCAGGTAGGGCAACGACGAACGGGGCCGACAGTCGACAGTCCGTGTCATGGATGCAGCGTCGAGGGTCCGGAGACAGGAGTCCAAGTGTGTTTCTCTCACTAGAATTCCAGAGAGAATGTATTTTTAGAGAGAAAGTAAAAAGTTCAAATGAGAGAAAGATCCTTGAATAAGCTTCAAAGTCTACTATTTATAGGCAAAAATGTGCATGTGTCAAAGTTGACACGTGTCACCCCTGGGAACGACACGTCGCCAGGGGGTCCAAAGTACTGATTCTCCGTTGGACTGCCGGTCCCCAAGTTCGTGCTGCCCTGCGCTTGCAACATCTCTCTGCCTGTCTGAGGAGACTGATCATGCCACGGTAGCATGGTCAGAGTAGCCCGTTGCCCCAGCCCCCAGTCCAAGCCCTTACTGAATCCCACAAGGTGCGTCAAGAGACGCGCAGAGAACCTGACAGCGGTGAGGGTTGCCCCTGTAACCAACTGCCAGGCGGACTAGGCGCGATGCCCTCCAAGGACCTGCTCCCGTCCCGGAGTGACCCGTGGGTCATTGCCCTGGTGGTGTCGACGATCAACAGCAACATGAGTAACATGAGTGGCCATGGTCACCGCTTGGTGCTTAGGGTCCGCTGCGGTGAAGTCTTTGCGTTGGAGCTCCCTGCAAGTGTGATGTCGGTGCCTTCAAGGTTGTGTCGACGATGGCTTCAGGGTTGCGAGCCCATCCTGCTGCGAGGGCCAGAGCCCCCGGTGATTGAGTCGGCGATGACGCTAAGCCCATGATGGAGCTAAGCCCATGCCGTAGTTTGATTGAGCGGGCGACGGCACGAAGCCCGTCCCACAGTTTGATTGAGCCAGCGATGGCACTAAGCTGGCGAAGGCGTTAAGCCCGCGAAGGCGTGAAGCCCATCCCGTAGTTTGATTGAGCTGGCGATGGCATACAGCCCATCCCGTAGTTTGATTGAGCTGGCGATGGCGCTAAGCCCATCCCGTAGTTTGATTGAGCCGGCGATGGCGCTAAGCCCGTGAAGGCGCGAAGCCCATCCCGTAGTTTGATTGAGTCGGCGATGACGTTAAGCCCGCGAAGGCGCGAAGCCCATTATGTAGTTTGATTGAGCCGACGATGGCATACATCCCATCCCATAGTTTGATTGAGCCGGCGATGGCGCTAAGCCCGCGAAGGCGCGAAGCCCATCCTGTAGTTTGATTGAGCTGGCGATGGCATACAGCCCATCCCGTAGTTTGATTGAGCCGGGGATGGCGCTAAGCCCGCGAAGGCGCGAAACCCATCCCGCAGTTTGATTGAGCCGGCGATGGCATACAGCCCATCCCGTAGTTTTATTGAGCCGGCAATGGCGCTAAGCCCGCGAAGGCGCGAAGCCCATCCCATAGTTTGATTGAGCCGGCGATGACATACAGCCCATCCCGTAGGGAGGGGTCCTCGTGCAGGAGCATTACGAATGGAGCCCCCGGAATGCCGCACACTCCGGAGAGTGGGTCGAAGCATGTTCCACGTCTATGGCAGGGGCGCATGGTGTGGTGAACAGGTGTGATGCCCGGAAGCTTGTAACATGGTTGTGGTGCACGGGCATGGCGACGATTGTCGCGGAGGTATACTTGGTGCCGGGGACAAGTATGATAAGCATGGCGCAAGGGCGCGGCGACGACTGTCGATTTGGATCACTCTTAAGAGTCATGTCCTCTGAAAAAAGAAACCACGCTCAGCGAAAACCAAAAAACAATCATTTTTTGGATCACTCTTAAGAGTCTTGTCCTCTGAAAACATAATTTTTGGCTTCCATCTTTCCTAGTCTTTACCTAGGCAGCAAGGGGAATTATTTATTTGTTTGTCTTGCTCTTAGCTAGAATGTTCTTTATATAGCTAACTTGATTGTTGTCCATAATCGAGCGAGTTGTCTAAGCTAGTGACCATAACGTTGGTCGGTTGTCGGCTTGTGATATCACCATTGACCGCCACCTTACCACACTCACATTGGAAATCAATACAAATGCGGACTTAGCCGCTCTTCTTTTGGACAGGGACGACATTGGGACACGCTTTGTTCAAGTCGAGGAAATCAATACAAATGCGGACTTAGCCGCTCTTCTTTTGGACAGGGACGACATTGGCCAGCCATATGGGATGATTAATTGGTTCGATGAAGCCGGCTTGTAGAAGTCGCTCAATCTCTTGCTTGATCTTTAATTCGAGTTCAGGGAGGAAAGACCTCGGATGCTGTCGGATAGGGGTGAATCCGGTAACGATGTTAAGATGGTGCGTCACCAAGGCGGGATCCAACCCAGGCATCTCGTTGTAACTCCATGCCAACACATCGCGATATTCGCGGAGGAGGGTAATCAATTCTTCTCTTCGGCCCGGGGCGAGTTTCGTGCCAATGTATGTCAGTCGAGGTTCCTCGCCCGGGTCAACCAGGTTAATTTCTTCGAGGTCTTCGGCCTGTGGTCAAGGGCCGTCCTCATAGCAGGGTGGTGCAGCGCCCGGAGTAAGCTCAGGGTCTGGCGGGCAATGCTCGGCCGTGCAGCACCATTCTATTTTTGTGGTTGGCTCAGGATCGAGGGGGTCAGATGACGAACCACCTGGGACCCCCGTACACCATCATAATTGGTAAATCACTCTCTCGTCTTTGATGATGTGGCAGAAGGTATGTTTAGGCTTGTGCCTTTTGGACTTGGAAGATGAAGGCGGATGATTGGTCAAGACCGCGGGTGGTGATGCTGAAGCTGCCGCTTTGTTCTTGTCGCCTTTCTTGGATTCGGACTTGGACTTGGGAGGCTTGTTCCCGCACAGCTCGTCCCACTCTGGCAATTTGGTGGAATGGATGTGAGTGGCGTTCTCACCATTCGGGGCGAGCTCGGTGAAGAAGGAGGCCTTGGCGAAGTAAGACTCGGCACATTCGAAGGGCGCCCTAGTTGCGCGGATCGTTATTGCTACCTCGTGTCCCACAAGACTGGCCACCAGTTTTACACATTGGTGGTACGTTGAGGGGACAGCCTTATTAACATGAATCCAAGGTCGTCCAAGTAGAAGGTGGAAGGAGGACTCGCTGTCTATCACATGAAAAGTGGTGTCACGACGGACAGTTCCGACCATAAGGTCGACAGTGATGTGGCAGAGGGTGGACTGGGGGCCCTGCCCGAAGCCAGTAATCTTGACGGGGTCGTGGATGATCTTCCGCGACTCCGTCAAGATGTTGATTGCTACAGGGTGATGAGAGGTATGATGTTGATTGAGGTGCCGCAGTCTACAAGGGCGCGACGGAAGCCTGTGCCGTTAACGGTGCATTCAAGGCATAACGGTCGGTTGTGGTGTTCAATTGGCAGCGAGTCCTCGTCCGAGAAAACAAATGTGCTAGAAGGGACATGCCTGAGTTCGGCTTGGGCAGCGAAGAATTCAGGACCGAGGCCTATGGTGACCTCGATCAGACAGTTTGAGAGGTAAGTTTGTGCCGTGGGTGAGAACCCCATTTCATCAAAAAGCTTTTAATCTTCGACATTTGCCCGACTGAGGACGCTGGCTGAAGAGCGGAAGGTATACAAGGTGTGACCATAGGAGAGATCTCTACAGGGGCTTCAGGGACTAGAGCTTCAACGTGGTCAGTAACAACCATGAGTGCCTAATGTCCTCGATTGTTGTTGCCATGGTTTGGGTAAGGGTCCTTACGCACATCGTTGTTCTTCCGTAACTGTAGTTCGCCCGACGCGACCTTTCTTGCAAAGATAGTTCGTAGTGCGTTGCAGTTTTGAAGAGGATGGCCAATGGCTTGATGGAAGGGACAATAGTTGGTCCGAGTTCTTTCTTCACCTGTGACGGGGATCAGCACAGGTGGCAATTTGAAGTTGCGGTCATTAACAACCCATTCGGTCAAGAGTTCTTTCACCGTGTTCAGATCGCACGGAAAGGCAGGGGGAATCTCCTGTTGTCTTCATTTGTCAGGGCGTTGGTCCCTAGCCGGGAGCGGACGCTTGGAGCCAGCGTAATTGCTAACGTTGCTCTGGTTGGTGATGTTGCTGTCGCGCTGAGCACTAGGTGTGTTCGTCGAGGCCAACAGTGCATTCTGCGTGTGAGTCCTCCACGGTTTGACAGGGCTGACCTTCTCGTAAGTACGTCGTGCCGCTTCTTTGAGATGCCCCTAAGACTTTAACTGCAAGTTCTCAATGTGTACCCGGTAGATGTCGTTCATGTTTTTTATGCATATGGAGACCAATGTCTCTTCCTTGCTAAAATTTGCACACTCGAGGCACTTAAGGTGAAAGCGTTGCACGTATTTGGTTGTCTTTGCCGTGATTCTGGCGTATGCTGGCGATGTCCACTATGGTGACGCGTTCAGCTTCGTAGTGGAATTTGTCCAAGAATAGTTGGGCCATTTCATCCCAAGAATGGACTGTCCCTGCGGGGATCTGATGATACCAAGTGTATGCCAAGCCCGTGAGGGACTTGTGAAACTCCTTCAGCTTCAAACTATCGCCCGGGCCGTACTATTCTAACGAGCCAACAAATCTTGTCAGGTGCTCATGTGCGTTGACTTCACGCCCGTTGAAGAGCACAAAAGTGGGTTGCTTGTACCTGAGCGGGTAGGGTACGGTGGCCATCTCGTTGGCATACGGCGTGCGGTCTGTCAGTCGCGCTAGCGAGTCGGGTGCGGACTGCTGTGACAGCCGGCAGAGGAGTGCATCGAAGTCGGCTTTGGAAACATAATGAGGGAGTGGCTCCTCCTAGCCTACTAGCAGCTGATGGCTGGCCGGGGCTACACGAGCCCCCTGACGATGGAACTGGGTAGGTTGGGGGAGCAGGAGGATGATACAAGGCAGGTGTTGCCGTAGGCACGTGTGCGGCAGCATGGGTGGTTGGGTGAGACATGTCCACCACTTGGCCAGTCGCTTGATGTTGCTCTGTTAGGTAGGGGTTAGGCTCCATCTCGATGGATTCACAAGTTTCAGAAGAACTTCTGGCCGGTAGATGCTGTGGTGTAATAGCAGGGATGACTTGCTGCAGTATCGGTCCTAGATTCGGCTACGGTCTGTGCGATGGCATCGGGGGATGCAGCGTGCCAGCTATAGGCAGGGAGGATGTCGCGAGTCCCAACGCCAGGGGTCTGGAAGGCCGAGGCGGTAGTGGTCGCGACACTGGGGCCTGGGCGGCGTCAGGGGACGGCCCAGGTCCTGTGGGCTGGACCGGTGGAATGACTTGCTGTGAGGCCATAGCCTGCATGGATCTTTGCATTTCCTTCATGGCGAGCATGAGAGTGGCCTGTGAGTCTTGTATGCTGGCTATAGTGGGAGTGAATTGCTGAAGGGCTGCATTGACTGTAACTTGCACGTCAGATGTGGGGTGGCCTTTGGGGACGTAGGGCACTAGTCCCCTCTTCCTCAACCGGGTGGTCCTCTTCTTGCACGGGATGGATAAGGCTCTGGCTGGTAGCCCTCGTAACTCATTATTGCATAGGCATGATGCCTCAGTGCAGCAGACTGCAACACGATGCTCACCTCCCCAGCGAAGTCGCCAAAATGTTGATGCGAAAAGGGGTTCGATGCTAGGTGGAGGTGTCACAAAGGATGCAGTCTGAGTCAGCTTCCAGGTAGACAAAGCGGGAGACAGCAAGGACGGAGTAAGGGCCGAGAGCAATGCTCCCCAGACAGGTCGCGCAGGCTGGCAGCGCCGAGCAGGTAGGGCGACGACGAACAGGGCCGACAGTCGACAGTCTGTGTCAAGGATGCAGCGTCGAGGGTCCAGAGACCGGAGTCCAAGTGTGTTTCTCTCACTAGAATTCTAGAGAGAATGTATTTTTAGAGAGAGAAAGTAAAAAATTCAAATGAGAGAAAGATCCTTGAATAAGCTTCAAAGTCCACTATTTATAGGCAAAAATGTGCATGTGTCAAAGTTGACACGTGTCACCCCTGGGAATGACACGTCGCCAGGGGTTCCAAAGTACTGATTCTTCGTTGGACTGTCGGTCCCCAAGTTCGTGCAGCCCTACCCTTGCAACATCTCTCTGCCTGTCTGAGGAGACTGATCATGCCGCGGTAGCATGGTCAGAGTAGCCCGTTGCCCCAGCCACCAGTCCAAGCCCTTACTGAATCCCACAAGGTGCGTCAACAGACGCGCAGAGAACCTGACAGCTGTGAGGGTTGCCCCTGTAACCAACTGCCAGGCGGACTAGGCGCGATGCCCTCCAAGGACCTGCTCCCGTCCCGGAGTGACCCGTGGGTCATTGCCCTGGTGGTGTCGACGATCAACAGCAACATGAGTAACATGAGTGGCCATGGTCGCCGCTTGGCGCTTAGGGTCCGCTGCGGTGAAGTCTTCGCGTCGGAGCTCCCTGTAAGTGTGATGTCGGTGCCTTCAAGGTTGTGCCGACGATGGCTTCAGGGTTGCGAGCCCATCCTGCCGCGAGGGCCAGAGCCCCCGGTGATTGAGTCGGCGATGACGCTAAGCCCGTGATGGAGCTAAGCCCATGCCGTAGTTTGATTGAGCGGGCGACGGCACGAAGCCCATCCCGCAGTTTGATTGAGCCAGCGATGGCACTAGGCCCGCGAGGCGCGAAGCCCATCCCATAGTTTGATTGAGCCGGCGATGGC